>JAKCWG010000270.1:0-203488 GCA_021464415.1 Lonicera japonica
TATGATTTAAATAAATAATAATAAAAATAATAAAAATAAAAAAAGAGCATTCCGTACAAACTCATACTCCTCTGTCAAAACATTCTCCTTGGGATAATATCCTTGGGCCCTTTTTCTTTTAGCAAATGAGACAGAAGAACACTGCAGAGAAGACACTTGGTAAGGCAAATATGGGAAAGGAAAAGCTCAAGAACAAAGAAAGAGAAACACAATAAAGTTTTCAGTCATTCAATATGATTCCAACTGATCTAGTTTCTTTAAAGTAAAGGATTCTTGCCAAAAGAAACCCACTGTACCCAAAAACTGTAAACAATTTCACAAAGAATAAAAACGAATTTAACCACACAATCAACAGGTCATGTGGATGGAAACAGAACACGTCCAATCTGAATAAAATGATGCGGTTCTGCTGGAATATTTTTATACTGTAATATTAACATCACCAATAGGGTTACCATATCGCTAGACAAGAGTTCAACAAGGATAGTAAATACATCTAATAAAACATGCACCCTCATACAGAGAGAAACTGAAGGAACAAATTAATTGAACTCAAAAACCTACTGAATTATTCAACATTCAAGCTTAAGAAGTGGAATTTCGACTTTGATTTCAAAAGGGATCCTCTCCTGATGTATCAGGCACATGTGTAGGACATATTCCCTTCTTCTTAGGTTGATGAACATTGCGACGAATTCTCTTGCCCGCCTCATATTCCTCTACCAGATCCCTCCCACACCCCCATTCTCATCAGGCCAGTTTTGTTGATAGTACCAAAACAACATTAGCAACAATTAAAAATGCAGAGCGGTAAAAGTTTATTATAAATAAAGGTATTACCAAAGACAACAATAGTATATTGTGAATACGAGTGCAATGAAATTAGATATGACGAACAATGCAGGAGCTCACCACCACTGATATTTAACTACAAAAGTAATGATCTAAAAGAATATTCAAATTAAGATACAAATGTACCTACGATTGTGCCACGCAGAATAGTTGCTGAAATTATCATTTATCATGTCTGTTGTTACTTTCAGCTCCTCCTCATTTGATATGTTCTTTAATCCTGCTATGAATCTGAAAGTCGAGATCAAAATAAGATTACTTAAAGGAAAAAAGGCCCCGTTGCATAACCTATATAAGCCAAATCCAAGTCTTCACCTCCTGTAATTCCAAGCATGGAAATTGCGGGTGTCCTGCTTCTGGAATAGATTTAGAAGCCTAAGTTCCCAATCAGTTGAAGAATGCCCTTTGCTTAGAATCCATTTACGGTGATGCCACGCCCCATAAGATTTATAATTCCTCTTCAAAGCATTCTCTACCTGCATAAGCATTCACTCTTTTGTCAAATTTAAAACAAATTACACCCAGGAGTATTATGAGCTCACAACTAAGATTGCTCTCCAAGAAGCTACGGAAAAAAACTGCAAGAGTCCGTTTTGTTGTGTAAATTGCCTAATTTTTAGCATTAGTTCACTTTCAATTAACAAATTGTAAATTTGTCCATTTATATATAATTCAATTCTAATTCATTTGTTTGGAAGACTTCAATGAAAATTTCCAAATATTAGAATAAAAACATGTTCTAAATTCCTCTATATTATTTGAAATTTTGTCTAGAGGCCTCAAGGTCAAGCGTAGACACTAGATCTCCTCCAAATATAAAGTTGGTGTGAATTCCCTAGTGCTAGAACTAGGCACGTTCATGTAACTAGTTGTAACCCGTGCCAGAGGCACCATCCACCCTTGAAATGGGTAATTGGAATCTCAACCACCCAATCTTTTATCCCTTATACATTTTTAAGATTCAAAAACCCTTGCCCTTATTATATAGAAACTTGAAATGGCTTAATTTGAGTTTTCATGAATCAACTTGAATTATGATATTAAACCTGTTCAATTTTCCCAATCGGACACAAATAAATGTAAAATTATAAACAGCCAAATCATAAATTGTCTAATTCGCAATTTGAAGAATAACCAAATGGGGCCTAAGTGAACAGCTTTGAGCATGTTTGCAGTTGGTTGATCTCCAATTTTACTAGTATTTTGAAGTCAATATATAATGATAAAAAAATAATCAAAACATAGCCAATTAATAATTTTGAACACGTTCACATTTCATTTCAAATCAGCACAACTTCAATTCAACTCAGATCTGAGCTGGAGAAACTAAAATATTCAAATTCGGGATTTTGCTTCTTCTACAGCTTCTCATTAACCAGCATATAACTTGCAGAAATCATTAGAAGACAAAGGAAAAAGGAGAAGTTAACTAACATACAACTCTAAGTTCTTCGCCGAAGATCAAATTGACGGAATCCGAATCTAGATCAGCCTCAAGCTGACTGAGATTGTATTCAACAGCAAGTTTTCTGTAATTCCAAGCCGAGTAGAACTCCGGATTAGCCTCTAGAAGCTTCGCACTGATTTCTAGGGCTTCTTTTGTGTAACTGAAGAGCAATTATACACAATGAAAACAAAAATGAAAAGAGATTGCTGAATTGAGTATATACAAGAGAGGGAGAGAGGGAGAGAGAGAGAGAGAGATGAATTTGAATTACATTTTGTGGTGATGAAAGTGGAGGAATTGGGATTGGAGAGAACGTAGCTTCGAAGCTTTGAGAGCTAAGCCTTTTTCGTCTTCCGCTGTTGGGGCTTTGCGTGGTCTTCCGTGCATCTTTCTTCCTCACAAAGAAATCACTTCGAAGAGAGAGAAAATTCTGTGTCTAACTACTGTGTTCTATTTTGCCAATTTAAATCAAATCCTGTTGTTACAAGAAAATAATAACAATAACAATAATAATAATAATGTAGTCCAAATATCAATCAGAATTCGGAAATCAGGAGTGGTTCAATTCAAAGAACATTACTAATTTTTTATAATTAGTAGATTCTAAATTTATGAATTATTTTAATTTTACATAGAATTTTAATGTATAGATTTTTAGTATTTATATAAATTTTAATAAATTCAAAAAGTAAGAAAACAATTATTTTATCCCTCCGTGTCAATTGTACTCTCCACATATAAGTGTTTGCAATACTACTTCGTATAATATATATTTAGATCAGCACCCATGCGTGTTGCATTTGCATACATGTGTCATTGTGGAAAAAAATAAGCATGTATGAACCATCCACTGTCATTTGTTTTTTTTTATCAAAAACACAAACGCATTTTATTGAATCAACAAGAAAAGGAGTTACAAGAGGCCACTAAGGGGAACCAGAAGTCCACCAAAAGTGGAGCTCTAGAAAAACAAATAAACCCAAAAACAGAAAACTAGAAAAGAGAAACAAAAACAATAGAAACATCAAGTGATGGCAGCAGCCCAGTTGCTAGCCAGGACAGAAAGGGAATAATCATGAAAAGCCGATGAAGATTTAGCCCACAACGAGGTTAAGAAAACCACTCTGCTCCAGACTTCATCTTCCTGCCTAACCACCTTGTTTTCAAACAATCTGGAGTTTCTCTCTTGCCAAGTGCACCAGGCAATAGCCAAACAGCAACATCTCCAAAGAACTAACACCCTTTTCTTGTTGCCTTTAAAGAACCACTTAATTCGCAAAAAAATCCCCCCATGATTTTGGTAATGCCCCAGCCATATTGAAAATATTGCACACCTTCCACCACAACTTAGATACAAAATTACGTTGTAGAAGCAAATGTTCAATGTTTTCTGCATTCTGCTGACACAAAATACAACAAGACGGGGAGAGCACCATGTTCGGTCTTTTAATTTGTAACACATCACAGGTATTAACCTTCTTCCAAAAAGCAAGTCAAACAAAAATTTTAACCTTATTAAGAATTCCTGCTTTCCAAATAACTTTAAAAGGAAAGAAAAAAACATCTGCCGGAGACTCAATGAGAGAGTTGAAGAAAGATTTACAAGAAAACACCCCTGATTTGTCCCCCAACCAAACTCTAGAATCTGGAAGATTTCTAGCCAAAGAGACATTAGAAATTAGCCTATGCAAAGTTGAAAAATCATCGTATTCATGATCAAAAAGATTCCTACGAAAGTGAAGATCCCAAAAGAAAGAACCCGACTCATTCCACCCCACAACCAAAGAAATTGAAAGATTTTTGTCACCGGAAAGATTATATAGGCGAGGAAAGGAATTAGATAAGGGAGAATCCCCCATCCATAAATCCTCCCAAAACCAAATATCACTACCCTTACCCACTTTAAGACGAATAAGTGATTTAAACGTTGCAAGACTGGCCGAGATAGCCTTCCATGGATTCCTATGAGATCCTCTATTAACCACGTTTGAGTCCCATCCACAAGGATGCATACCGTATTTGTTTTTAATAATTGAACAACAAAAGGAATCTTGTTCAAGCGGAAATCTCCAAAGCCATTTACCTAATAAAGCCTCATTCCTTTTAGCAATGTTGCCGATACCTAGCCCTCCTTTTTCCTTACTTTTAGAAATGAGGTTCCAATTGACCAAATGATCTCCCCTTGACTCTCCAAAACCTTCTCATAAGAAATCTCTCAGCAATCTTTCAACACTCTTGCAAACCGAAATGGGTGCTTTGAATAGAGAAAGATAATAAGTGGGCATACTTTCAAGCACCGATTGGATAAGAGTTAGCCTACCACCTTTAGACAAACAACATTTAAACCATCCTTCTAACCTCTTTTTTATTTTCTCAAGAACCGGATCCCGAAAGCTTAGTTTGCGAGGGTTGTCGCCAAGCGGCATGCCTAAATATGACATTGGCCATGAACCCGCTTCACATCCAATCTTTCTAGCCATCGCTGAGATTTCCTCCTCTTCCATGTGGATACCTGCTATGGTACTCTTAGATATATTAATTTTCAATCCGGAAACGATACCAAAAATCTTGAGGATTCCGACAAGATTATTAAGACTACTCTCACTCTTGGAGAGAAAAAACATTGTATCATCAGCGTATTGTAGATGCGATACCCTCACCTTATCCCTCCCAATTTTGAAACCTTTAATAAGATTGTAATCACAAGCTCTACTCACCAATCAATGAAGAACATCAGCGACCAAAACAAAAAGGAAAGGTGACAAAGGATCACCTTGTCTAATTCCCCTAGAAGCCTTAAAAAAGCCTCTCGGGCTTCCATTAATCATGATAGAAAAATTGACGGAAGATAAGCATCCTTTAATCCATCTTCTCCATCTAGAGCCAAAACCCTTATTATCAAGAACATGATCAATGAAATCCCATTCCACATGATCATAAGCCTTCTCAAAATCAATTTTAAAAAATATGCCTTCCTCATTTTTATCTCGGTATTCCTCCACACACTCATGGCTATAAGCACAAGATCTAAAATTTGCCTACCTCTCACAAATGCTCCTTGCGACTTCCCAATGGTGATATGCACCACTTCTCTAAGTCTAGCCGCTAAAACCTTGGCCATAATCTTGTACAAGCAAGTAACCAGACTAATAGGTCTATAGTCTTTTATCTTGAGAGAGGAAACCTTGTTTGGGATGAGACAAATGAAAGTTGAGTCGGTTTTTGCATTAATTACTCCGCTTTCAAAAAATT
This sequence comes from Lonicera japonica, assembly GCA_021464415.1. Taxonomy (NCBI): domain Eukaryota; kingdom Viridiplantae; phylum Streptophyta; class Magnoliopsida; order Dipsacales; family Caprifoliaceae; genus Lonicera; species Lonicera japonica. The sequence goes on from JAKCWG010000270.1 coordinate 5,552, forward strand.
TAATAAAAACTTTGAGCAAATCCTCTTTTATAATGTCCCATCCTTTCTTGAGCAAATCCACTGTCATGGAATATTGCTTCTAAACATAATTCAAATTTAAAAAAAAAATCTGACAAAGAAGTTTTGAAAGTGTATTCAACTTGTCTTCACTTGCAAAATGCCCATCACAATTGCTCTCAATATACCTCTTTTTGAGAATTTTATGTAACGGTATTAGGATTCATAAGCTATTAAGGGTAAGATTGCTCTCAATAAACCTCTTTTTGAGAATTTTATGCAACAGTATTAAGATTCATAAGCTATTAAAGGTAAGATTGCATAGACTGGTGATTAATTTATATAAGATGCAGTGACTGATCCTTTTAATGGTACCTTCATACTACTTCCCTTGAATCAAGTACTCTCTCTCCCAGGTTGAAAAAGGGTGCCAAAGGGGGTCACCACCATGTGACCTCAAATTTCAAACTTTTTAAGGGTCCCCAGTTTTAGTCCATATAGAAATGTAGTGTCAAACACATCTACTGAAACTCAATATTTCCTGCCCCCAAAAACAAAATCTATATATATTCATGTCAAGTGTTCAAATCTATTAGGAAACAAAAAATACAAAACAAAACAAAACCAAACCTCTGCTTTTTAGCTGTACTCAATGTCCCAATTCTCTCTTATGCTCACTGTGACTGTGACATGGTATCACAGTCAAAGATCTACGATTGAACAAAAAGATTACTGGCTGCCAAACATAGCTGATGTCTGCACCTGTATGTCAGCATACCTACATGTCATATTGGTGTCAGAGCCCATCCTAAGGATGTGTATCTTTCATGGTGATGAGTCTATTATGAACTCAAGTCCTGCATAAAAGCAATAGATGATTTGGGCATGATATATGAACCCATGGGCACCATTCCCTTGCAAGCCAGTTCTCAGGGGTAACTTCAACCCATGGGTTCGTAACAGAGTCTGCAGTTAGATAGAGGGAATGATGTCGCCTTGATTGTCCCAAATCTGTTCTACAGCCATACTCACATTTTTCTGTGTGTCTGTGTGTTATTGGTTTTGGTGTTTTGTGGGGTTGCCCCCCGGGGGGGGGGGGGGGGGGGGGGGGGGGGGGGGGGGAGGTTATAGAAACCTCTTCTTTGTCAATCCTGATAAAGTGAGGTATGTTGAGTTGGTTATTTTATGTCATATGGATGGTAATTGGTAACATGCCCTTCGCATCAATTTTGGGATATATGAGATAACCTGGTGAGATTATGTTGAGTTCACTATGGTTTCACACAATGTTCCCTAATTCGTTGGATACTTTCGTATGGGTACTGGCTCAGAATATGGTACCTACCTCGATACATGGTACAGTGAGGGTAGGCTTATTTAGAATGCTATTTCAGGTTGCCTACGAAGTATTTATCATATCTGCTATACAAAATATGAATATACTATAGGGGAATGTTGGTAAAGATAGAAGTATTTTCTTTCTTTTTTTTTGTCTGTCTATGCAAATCAAAGAAGGAAGTTGCTAAGGTTGGTGTTTTGGGTCGCAAATGCACCATGTTTGGGGTTGCTGCACAGTGATTCGGTGTGAAACCAATACCAAAACCGAGTTAAAAAATGGGTGGCCAAGTCCGCACCCAAAACCACTACTTTGAACCATGGAAGGCTCGAATTCATTACAGACAATCTGAAGCAGTGTTCGATGAACAGGATGATGGCAATTGGGAAATCTAATTTTCTTCAAAACATCAAGAAAAAATTTCATAACATTTTCACCCTCTTTGTTCACCTATGGTCTTGTAAATATGTGGAGAGACTTGCTTTATGCACCAACTGTAAATAAGGAACTGAGAAAATGTAAACCCTGCCCAAATTAAAGAATGTGCACATAAACTTGGCCAAAATGTGTAACTTCTTTTAGAATAATAAAGAACTGAGGAATCCACCTTTAAATCTTTTGTATACAATGGCATCTGATTTTCTAATTAACTGTTCTCACTTTGTACCAACTCAAATGCTATACACAAAGAAAAGAAAGAAAGAACTTCACAAAGGGGGCATTTATTGGAAAGGAGCAATTTTCAGAAGGTTAAATTCCAATTATCGCTTTCAATTTATTATATTGTTTGCCTATTTAGTCCAAATGTCTAATCCTACTATAAGAAGAAAACTGCATATGTATCTTATCTGTGCTATAATATTGAAGTATATTCTCATGTTCGAACTGACTTAGAAGAGTAATCTCCTGGGGGAAAGGAAAAAAAAATGGAGATCCAAAAAGGCAACCCATGCGGGAGCGAAATATTTAAGAATTCAATCAAATGAAACTAGATTGCGTTAATAACCCAAATACTGAAAACTAGATTTCCACCACCCTGTTTCTTTTGTCAACATCCCTTGTATTGTAAGCCCAAAGTGGCATAGTTGCCTCATCCTTGATGTTGCAGTGGATACAGCACTAGAAAAAACACTAGGAGTAGTAGATATCTAAATCAATTATTAAGTATTAGAGACTATAATTCAAATCCAAGTGCTTTAACATTCTAGGAAATGAATCAATTTCGAAAATCAATTATTTCTCACATATCCACATAATTCAAATTCAAAATTTTCGAAAATTAATCAATTTCGACAATGATTAGATGAATCAAGCTCCATCAATTACTAACTTAGAACTAAATCTGCCCCATTTAAAAATACTGTGTAGAGAGAGAGAAAGACAGCTGTTGTAAAATATGTATATGTAGAAATAGAGAGAGATGGAGATGGAGAGAGTAGCATACCTTATATGGGATGCCGGAGAGAAGTCGTCGACGGGAAGTTGGGGATGAGAAGTCGTCGATGGCTGAGAGTTGGGGCTAGGGTTTTGTTTCGACGGTGGCTGGGGTTCTACGGGAAGGAGAAAGAGATGATATTTGTCATGTTTGTTTTATTATTATTTGGACCCTATATATTTTTAGTTATTTTTAATTTGACCTATTTTAAAGTTTTAATGCTTAAAAACACCTTAATGTGTCGGATTTCACGTGTTGGGCTTGACACATGTTTTCATGTATCTAATACGTGTTAGGTCTAACACATAGCTTCCAAGACTTCATAGATTGTGACGCTCATACACTCTCATATGAGCCAACCTATTATTTCGTTTTATTTTATTTCTAACTATTTCATTTGCTAAATAATAATCTTAATTAGTTTTTTTGCAAAACTTAGTATACTAATTTTATATATGTAAAACTAAATTTCTAACAGAATGATCGGTACATCTCTAGAGAATCAGATGTGTTTTAAATTTTTTAATCACCATTATCGTACTATTTTTTGAGCATGATATACAATCATTTTAAGCATGCCTGTGGTGTCGATATTACTTAAATTATCGATTAAACTCTTATAGGAATTGTATTAACATCTTCGTGGCACCATTCCTTTATGCTGCAGGTCCCCGACTGTAAGGTACCTGGCCCTCAGCAGGCATGGTGACAACGAATGCCCGACAGCCCTAAAGCGGGGATGGGAAAATTTGTAATGGAAAGTAGGCAAACCAGTCGCAACCTGTTCAGTTGTCATCCTTACATTTCTCAGCATAATACATAATAATTTTTCTGTGTTTCAATTAATTTATAATTTTAGTATTTTTGGAAGTACAACCTTCTCGTGGTTTTAGACAGCGCAATTCTCTATCACCTTAACTATTTGTGAACTATCTTGAAAAGCTATGGCAGAAAATCACCAAGTGCAGTTTTGAACTGGAATGATATATGGCAGCCATGAGTGTCAAGGCGAAGGCCGAATTTATTGCACCACTTCTTTGCAGATGATTTAATTCGCGTCTCCGAAATTGGCGCTTCTGAAGCAAGGAATCTGATGTCAATGATTGAAGATTTCTAATTAAGGTGAATCCTGGCGTACTCTCAGTTTGAATAAATCTCTAATTTGTGCTTGTCCATCTGCCAAGAATTTCTGAGTTTGTTTCGAGTAAAATGGCCAAGAGATGGATAACAAGAGCTGAAAGTGGATTTGGGACATCAAATGACTTCAAAAGGTCAAGTTCTTCCTTTGGTTAATTCGACATAATCATATTTGCATGAATATGTCGAGACTAGCTAGAAACTCTTTACCGATTCACATATGTAATTTGCCATATCAAATAATGGTGAGACATTCGAAATAAAAAATAAAATTATTGTTTTGAGACAGAAAGTCTGTAAGGCGCACCTGAACAAGAAAGAAAAAGAACAGTCGAAATTAAAGACCACAGTGAACATAATTGAAGAATGAGAGAGGTTTGTGATATCATTCATTCATTCAAACAAATATATATATGTCCTAGCTACTTTGAAAATGGTTTAAGCCAAGTAATCAGAGACTGCATGGGCAAACTAGAACTGGAGAAAAAACGTTCAATTCTTCCATCTTCTAGGTAGAACACACCCGTTTCACGAGATATGTTCATATAACGCTGAACACAAACTTGAAATTGTGCTGCTGAGAAGTATATGCAATTCCCCCTAAGCCTATCATCATCAATATTATTTTCAATTGGAACTGGAAGCAATAACGAACCACAAGACACTGACAGAAATAACGCTTGGTCCCCTAAACTTGTTAATTTTTCCCTCTGCCCATTGTTGGGATTCACCTTAAATATTTCAAATCCCTTTGTTTTGTAATAGGCGAGAAAATATTCCCCTACATCGTATTCAAACTCGTTATCCTCAAGTAACCTCAAATTAGTGACAACATTATCCGTGATATGATGAATCTCCGGTAGTTCGCTATGGGTGGACTCAACCATGTACGAACAACTAACAACTCCCTTATAGGTAAAAATGCGTGGTTGATTAACATCTTGTAACTCCTCCACGTCTTCATCTACTAGGCGAGAGATCACTTTCAACTCAAGTGCACAATTCACTAAGGGCCCGTTTGGTTGTCTTTCAAATTGCGAATTAAACAATTTACAATTAACTAATTTACAAAATTTTCATTTATTAGTGATTGGTTGTGTAAATTGAACAATTGTAAATATGATAATTCAAGTTGATTCACAAAAACTCAAATTAAGTCATTTCAAGTAAAACTTGAAATTGCCTAATTCTAAAATTAGATAATTCATTTGGACTCTATTTTTCGAGAAGATCTAGTTTCTACCCGTGATGTTGATGCATCTAGACAAAATTTTAAATAACATAGAACAATAAAAAACATGTTTTTATTCTAAAAATCGGAATTTCTTATTTAAGTTTTCCAAACACTACTTGAATTAGAATTGAATTATTTATAAATGAACAAATTCACAACTCTTCAATCGAAAATTAACTAATTCTAAAATTATGTAATTTACGCAACCAAACGGGCCCTAAAGAAATGGTATGAGTTGAAACACTCTCCTCCCTGCTGCTCGCAGTTAAAGCGTACAGACACTTGTCGTAAAATAGGATATCCTCGTATGTTTCTTCTTGTTCAAATATGCTCCATCTTTTGTCCCCTAGCTTGCAAAACCCCAGCAAACACCAACCAAAGATTGCTGCTACTACCGTAAAAGGGCCAATGCCAGAAAATACTTCAATCCGATGGACAAAGTTCAAGGCATTGTAGTGTTTCGCTCTCCTCCTCTTAATGAAATCAGAGTAATATGGAATGACAGTTGTTAGTGAAGGAAGTTTTATTTGCTCCCCCGAGATTGGATTCAAGAGAAACATGTGCAGGTTTAAATTTGACCCCTTCACAACAGCCAACCAACCTTTTGAATAGCCACAGATTTGGCCTCCTTGCGCCTTCTTAGGCAGCTTCATATTATAAAACCTACATTCAGACATGCTATAGAAGCTTAAGCTTTTGCAATCAGGGGCATGGGATAGCAGTAACCATGTAATGTCCGGAACTGTAATCCAAATATCTTTGTGAAGCACGAGAATTTGTCTCCATGACTTGCAGACACAGCTCATTCAAACCAAATCAGTTGTCTTCAATCGCTTAACTATCGTTTCCATTATATCTGGTTGGATGTTTTGCCAGCGGCTGTAGTTATATGCTGCATGCTGGTTGTCTCTCTTTGACTTTCTCTTCAACTTTCTTCCGCATTTCCCTATCTTATATAGTATTTGCTTTCTCATAGAACAGAGGCCGAATGAGAGACAACCTTCCATGAGTTCGACTGTCTGGTGGAGAACTGAGCAGGAAACAGATCGAGGCCATTACATAAACAACACAAAGTGGTTTTACTCTACACATTAACGTGGGTACTTGACCCCATGAGTTCAACTGTTTGGTTCGAGAAGTTTGTTCATATAATCTGAAATGGTAACTTCACCCCATAATGTTTGAGCCTTATCAACTTAAGATTTAACCTCTTGACATTAAAAGAGACTCATAGTGTGAATTTACCCATTTTTAAAATTCCAACAACAAACAAAAATTCGAACCAAACAAATACTAAATTTAATTGATGAACAGCTGTAAATTGTTTGCAAGAGATACGGAGATATAGATGGAAATTCATAGAACATAACCAAACGAAAGTACCCTAAAATTGGAAAGCTTGAAATCTACTTTGATCATAGAGTTTTATATTAAAAAGGTAATTAATTTGTGTGAGAAATTAGAAAATAAGTTGATCATAGAGCACTAAATCGTCAGACGGTGAAAAGGAAAAAAATTCCAAAATAAATAAATAAGAGAAAATGGAGCACATCTTCACTCATGAAAACATGCACGGGATAGATATCTTACTAACAAAGGCCCAAAGAGAATCCTATTGAAATTCATTAGTTGTAGTGAAGTAAATTTTAGCAATATATTTATCAATCTGTTTTTCTTTTTTATTTTATTACCAGTAAATATAGTACTACTTAATAAGAGGGTGGGAACGATTGTTAAAAATAAAAATCAAAATCAAAATTGCACTCTTTAATACTTTGTAGACGCGAGTGTGTTTGACGTGCCAGATTAGAGAGTTGGATAGAATTATTTAATCTCATCCAGACCTGATAAAACAACCCCACCTCTTAGGTGGGATTTATTAATACATCTCACTGTGGGATAAGAAGGTTAAGTGGGATAAATAATGCGTTCTGATATCCAATCCCAACGAACATCAAACATGAGATAGATAAATTATCATATCCCGCCTTTTTATTTTGCGCTTCAAACGCAATTTAGGTGTAATAAGGTTGGAAAAGATGGGGTTTCTCCTCCATCACATCACAATTCGATTCTAAAGAACTCCAATTCCTATCTCCTCTCTCTCCGCCAATTCGAATACCGAATATATATGTATATCAAAATATCTAAAAACTTCTTTTACATAACAAACTTCAAAACAATACACGTAATACAAATAGTAGGCAAATACATAAGGGCTAAGCTAAATTACAGATTGAGTATAAAGAGAGTGTTAATTATTACCTAAGGCCAACGCAATGCAACTTTCCTGGTTCTTGAGTTTGTTCAGTTCTCCATTATTCCTCTAGTAACTTATATAATTTACTTGTAAGAAAAAAATTACTCTATTACTTTGCCCATTTGTTGCCATTCCGTTTGTAAAATTTCAAGCTATTTTTTGACAATTTTACAGTAATAATATGAAAGAAGTGTAATAATTATAGTAATTAATATTTTCTATTATGAAACTTTTATTTATTTCTTTTTTGAACTCTTTTAATTTTCTTATTTAATTCCTTTACAAGTTATTTAATACCCTTTACACTTTTAGTTTCCTTATTCAAATTGTTAGCAATTATTTCTCTTAAAACGTGAATTGAAGTTAATGATAATCTATAAGCCAATAATATTTCTCTCCAATTTTTATCTCATAGACTGCACTTCAATCATTTCTTTTTTTTATCTTTTTATTTTATTTTGAAATCAAACTAAATACCATATCACTAATGATTAGAGTGATGATGGAGGAATGCTAACAAGAAATCTGGCAGCTCTTCCAACTAACATTGAGAGTTAGATACAAGACTAGCTTGTCTAGCAAGACAGTGAGCGACCCCATTTCAATTACTAGATTTTGGCAATTCTTCTCAAACTTATTTGAATCATTCTTAACACAATTTTTATCTTCATCATTGTTATTAGGTGTGAATTTTGTACAATACCGTACCGTACCAAGTGTACCATGTATCATACTGAAAATTTGGTTCACCAAAATTTATTACCATTGCAGACCAAAATTTTCGGTAATTTGGAATGGTACAGTAGATTTCCAAAAAAATTAGGGGAAAAACCAGTGGGCTTTTGTAAACCAATTCCAATAGTGAGCTTGTGCCTAACACTTTCTGTAAGTGTCTTGGAACTTAATCTCCTTATGAAAAATATTAGTGTCTTCAGCACATGAAAATAAAATTTTTATAATAATTTGCAACACTTATAAGTGTTCGGACCATTTGGTACAGACCAATAAATTATCCATCAATCTAAATACAATAAATCCACAATTAATCTACAATACTTTTTTTCTTCAAAATCAAGCATACAAACTCATTAACCTAGAAGACCTAATTTTTGAATATAAATATTTTAAATATAAAAAGGTCAAATAATTTTACAAAAAAAAAAAAAAAAAAAAAAAAAAAAAAAAAAAAAAAACATCATCCATCAACTTTAATTTCCTTCTAGTCTAGTCTAGTCTTTTCTTTCCTTTTATTTTTTCTAAGCACATATCAAGCCAACCTAAAAATGGTCCTAGAAAGTCCTTTAATACAAGAAGAAAAAAAATAAGAACAAAACTTACTAGGACTGCACAAAATGCCACAAAATCACCCAGATTTACTTGCCATAAGAAAATTCGTGGCATCAACTACTTGTCAACCATTTCCATATTATAGGCGCTTCAATGAGTAGAACTAGGAAAATAAAGTTGAAACCAATCGACTGATACATAAATAAAAACTAAGTTAAGGCAATAGAGTAGATCTGTGGGCTATGGCTGTTTAGACTAAAAAATGGAAATGAAAACTTAAAGAGTAAAGTGACAAAATGAGGTGAGTCACGAGTGTGGTACAATTACAAGCACCAAATCTAGACAATCTGTTCTCCGATTATCTAAAATCTAAATGTCATAGTATTTGGTATTAAGTGGTACAATTGGTATGATACGATAGGTATACCATGGTACGTACCAAAATTTTGGTATGGTACGATATACTATTGGTATTGATCGGTTTTCAATACCATTGCTGTGCCATACTATTTCAGTATGGTACAAATACCGAGCAATACTATACCATTACCAAAATTAGGTACACTTTGGTAATGATACGGTATGTGTGGTAATATTAGTATAAAAATCCACCCCTAGTTGTTATCGCCACTCTCCTTCAAGATCTTCTCTCCCTTATATATCTCCAACTTTTTTTCTTTGACTTTTCTATACTCTATTTCTTCCAATTAACTAACAAATAATTGTGTCTTCATCATTTGCTAAGTTTTGGTAAGTTATCATTTTTACTTTTTAATTGTTTTTAGGTTTGTCTCCTTTTCTGTTCAAGAGTTACAAAATCATGATGTATCAAATATAAGAATTAGTAAATTGTAATTTATGATTCAACTTTCTTAATATTACATTCTTCAAGCTTGGTCAAGATTCTTTTTTTACTATGAACTTTAAAATTTTAGAGAGGCAAATTGTAGTTTTTGTGACGCTACAAATCTTGTTTAGAGGTTTTTGTTGAGATATTGTTGATTAATTACTTATTTAATTTTGATTATTTTAATTCAATTGATCTAACAAATATAATTTTTAGTAAAGAGTTTGTAAATTGTGTTTAATATAGCATTAGATCCAAGAAAGGCACACGGACTCTTCAAAAGCTATCTCTAAAGTAATATGGAACTTTATGAAAATGACATGGTATCCTACATGGTTATATATTGAATTCTCAATGGACTCACTTCAACACATTTCAAGGATTCAAGCTAAATCAAGAAAGGATTATGCGTGTGAGTGACTAGGATTTTTATGTTGAAGTTTTAGATATTTGATCATTAAGAAAATTTCTCAAATCATTTTTCAAACTAATTTTGAAAAATTACATCTCATTTAAAAATTGGATTTTTATTTAAACATGTTTTTGTATAATATTTATTTAAAATAAACTTTTATCTAAGAGATCATCTAAATGTGCATCATACCTCTTGCACCTCATAAAACTAGACTTACAGCCATTTAATAGGAGAATAGGAGTTGGTGTAAGTTATTAGTGAGATTTGAAGGTTTAGTGGCTATAAGCTTAAAAGGTTATAAAACAATTGCATGTCCAAGCACAATAGCATGTTGTTGGGCAGCAAACAGTAGGCTGTTATGACCTAATAGTTTGAGTTAAATGTTTTTCCTCCCAAAATTGTTTCTAAATAGTCATATTTTCTCTCAAATGCCTATAATCTATATTTTGGGTGTATTTATACACTTGAAAAACATTTTCAAATCATCTCATTCATCTAAAAATCAATCTTGAACTTCATCTTGATCTTAAGCATAATTTTAATTGATTTCAAAGTGCAAAACTTGTCTATTTTATTTGAGCAATATATTTCTCTATCCTTTGATCAAATCTCTCTAACTCTAAAAGTGAGCTTCATCATTGTATCTTTACAAAACACTTTGATTGAGTTAGTAAATATCACTAGTGATTGTGTCATCATTCAATCTTATTATTCATTTGAGAGGTTTTCTTATTGTTTATGTAAGAGTGTTATTGTGAGAAGCTTAGTGAGAAGAATTACACTTTGTATGAAGGTTTGGTTTTCACCCATAAGAAGATCGTTTAGTGGAATTTCTCGGGGGAACTACTCAAGAGCGAGCATATGGCTTCATCATTGTATCTTTACAAAACACTTTGATTGAGTTAGTAAATATCACTAGTGATTGTGTCATCATTCAATCTTATTATTCATTTGAGAGGTTTTCTTATTGTTTATGTAAGAGTGTTATTGTGAGAAGTTTAGTGAGAAGAATTACACTTTGTATGAAGGTTTGGTTTTCACCCATAAGAAGATCATTTAGTGGAATTTCTCGGGGGAACTACTCAAGAGCGAGCATATGGTCTAAACAAACAAATCGCGTAAATAAAACATCATTGACTCATTCGGTTTTATCATTCTCAACTAAAGCTCTTTAATTTTCATTGTTCATACTTGTTCTTATTATTGTGTCTGATTACTTTGATAGTTTCTTACTATATACATTTACTTTTATTTTTTAAATAAATACTTAAGAACTTTTTATTTTCCCAATTAATTTTATAAACACTATTCACCCTCTAGAGTTATTTTTCGACTAACAATTTTCACTTTCGGGACCGGTTTGTCACTAGTGCCGTACACTGATGACGGGTGATATTAAAATTTTACAAATTAATTTAAACCACGTAGTTTAATTAATGACCAAGACCTGTATAAATGATGCTCCATCAAATCATTACTCAATTAATACTCAATCACAATCTTCATACTAATGAATAAAGTTTACTCCATTAACGTAGTTCTCAAACGATTAAACAATAAACTACAACTTACAAAAATTAATATTACATCATTTCCTTCAATAATATAAACCAAATATTAAATAACATTTACTAAATACAAAAGGAACTAACTCAGAGTTAGACATATGAAATCAAGTCGTCCCTTCTAGGGAGAATTTGGTTTCGGGGTCATCAGATGTATTTAAGCTCTTATGTCTACCAAGCCAAAAAGTGTACATGCAAAACTATTTTAGAAAATTGGAGTGAGTCAAACATGAGCTCAGTGGGAACTATAATGGTTTTTATTTGAAAATATAACCATAATATACATGCATTTTACTATACTAAAATAAGATTTGCTACAATCCATTTAACTCATTGGTTCATTATGTCAAGCATATGCATGCTGTAAGCCTCAAACTAATGCAATGCACATCCAATGATCTCGTCGCCGAAATATCAAATTGAAACCATGAACTACGGGAAATACAAAATCACTAACCAAAAGTACAATGTGTTGGCAACTATAATGGGCTCTGATTATGCTACACTAGGTCTCATCTCATCATATCTCAAAGGTAGCCAAAAAGTTTACAATCCTTTTATACATAATGGGCTACAACTGAATGAATTAGCGGCTACAACCATTAGCAAGAGGGTACAACTTCATCTCATCAAGAGGGCTCATCTAGTATTAGTACTTTAGGCTTCAACTAAATAATCTAGGCACCTAAAACCGCAAATGGGCTCTAACCCAATCAATAGGGAATACTATAATCCTCCAAGTAGGGCTGTAACCTTACAATAATCACCTATGTAGATAAATAAGCCAAAGAATCAAAACGATAAATAACAACGAAACATAAAAGGACTAACACACCAGATAGTACTAATTCGATGTATCTTGTTCATATGTCTAAAATATAAAAATCTCATATATAAAATGCATTTGGTGTAGGTGAGAACCCGTGGGTGGCGATTTTGTGTTGCTTTGAAAATCGGTTTTGAAAAGAATAAGAGTCGCCAATTTGTTTTACTAAACAAATAAAAAGTTTAATGTAAAAGAGACGTATTTATGGACTAAATATGCTCTTATACACAATGTATACGAAACCAGATGATTAGAAGGTTTGAGGATTAAGTTATGAATTGGGAAAGTGTTACGCACCCAATTCGCCCTTTCGATCTCTTAAGTAAGATATGCACATGTTATAATTCGATTCTTGTGTGCTATTGCCATTACTTTACAGGTTTTCATACTTGCTTTAGAAACTGGGATTTTAGGGATTGGATGAAAACGATGTGTTTTCTAGTTCGCCCATAATTTTAAAAATAAATGTGTGTATGTGTGATTTGGAAAAGATAGTTTAATAATAGTAGATGCAATGAAATAAGTGATTTTGTAAACCTTTGGACTTTTAGAAAACTGATTCAATGTGGAATCTTATATTCAATGTAATATGAGGCGAGTTTATGGTCTATTAATTAAACCGGTATAGATGGCATTAGTGCTATAATAATCTAGTCTTTATCACATATACAACGTAATCGATGAGTTAGATTGGATATATAGTGATTATCAATTCCTTTGTATAACAATACCGTTATTTCGAACTTTTGGAAAAGTAAGAAAGTAATAATACAATTTTAGAATTGGATTAGGGTTTATTATATGTCTTTGGTTTTGAAAAAGGGTTATGAAAATCTATCAAGTGATAGTAACTATGCAGACAATAATATGAATTATAAACTGACGAATGAATAAAAGACGAAAGAAAAAATTATACCTGAGCCTTTTCGGAGGGAGAGAAGATGGGTCTCTTGGTGTGCACCACAAAATCCCATTGATTGTTAATGAAAAAAATTAATGGAGGGAGGTCTATATATAGCTGTAAAATGCTTGGAGAGCAAGAAAATAGATTGTAACATGGGCCCTTGGAGCTTATCGCAAAGCCTTCCCACTATTGGATCATTTTGATTTTTGGTTATGTATTGAAAATAACAGTCTTCTAGATCATGTCAAAATTTGAGGTCAATCGGAGTTCGGGAAAGACTCTTTTTTGTCTTATTGGTACGAAGAGTTTGTTTCTGCGTAGAAAAGGTACTTGTTGTAGACAAGGTCACCTATTGTACAACAAGTGAAGTTATAGGCGTTGGATGATGCTAATTTTTGGATTTATATTTTCAATATAAGTCTTCTAAACCCTGTAAAAAATTTAAGCCGATCGGAGTTTGGGAAGGACTCAGTTACCTCAGATTGTTACAAATAGTTTTTTTCGCCATAGGAAACATACTTGCGTTAAACAAGCCCATTTGTTGTACGACAAGTGAAGTTCTAGCCATTCGATTTTCCTGAATTTTTAATATGTTTTCCCTCCAAATATCTTCTAGCTTGTTTCCGAAGTTAATGTCAATCGGAGTTCGGGAAGGCCTCCATTTGATTACCCAAAGTGAAATCCTAGTGTTCTAAATTTTCAGAGATCCGGCTGTTGAATCAAGATGATTTTCGAGTATATTACTCCTTATGGCACTATCTAACAACTCCAAAGATTTAGGACGATCTGAAATGGGGAAGTATCGTTGTACAAGTTCTCATAAGATTTAACGATTTTCAGTTCCAGCAGCCTCCAATAATCCTCATAACTTCTAGTCCAGATGTCCTTTTTACTTCCTTCTTTGACCTGTATCACATGTACATAGTTTTTGTACATCTATGAATGCTCGTACATGTATGCGTGCAGGGCAGGCCTACACAGGGGCAAGTGGGGGCAATTGCCCCCAGTTGGCTTTTGAATATTTTTAATAGATATGGGGTATTTTTTAAAAAAAATAAATAAATATAGGAACTTATGTGCATAAATTTATACTATAAGGTATTTAAGTGTAATAAACAAATTTTATCAAACCCCACCCGCTTGCACAAAAAATGGTCGAAACCAATAAACATGTTGGTTATCCATTGGTGTATTTGTTTGTGAAGTTGGCCTTACTCTTACCTGTTATAACAGCAAGTGTTGAGCGAGCAGTCTCGGCAATGAAAATCATCAAGAGTGCGCTACGCAACCGAATGGGAGATGAATTTATGAATGATTATTTGGTGACATACATTAAATAAGACATTTTCAATAATATTAATAAGGAGGACGTGCTACAATTCTTTCAAAATATGAAACCCCGTAAAATTTTATTGTAATTTGTAGGAATTAAGTGTTTTAAGACTTTTAGTTGTATCAAGTATTATTATTAATGCGATTATGTTTGTAGTTAAATTTGTTCTCCTCGGTGATTAATGTGCTTTAAATATATTTTTGTTTGTTTTAAATTTCGCCCCCAGTTGGTTAAATTTCTAGGTCTGCCACTACATGCGTGTTCATCTTTTTAGAGACCGGGACTCTTGCGAGGGTCGCAAAATGAGGTGTTCACAGACCCTTTCAACCAAGGTTCTTTATGAAGCAAAGAAATTAGGTCAATAATGAGAACGCATTATTTTTAAAAATGATGTCGTGCTATGCTCATTTCTCTCTGCTGTAGATAAATGGATGATTTTGGGAATGATCGGGACACATCCTGTGCCTTGCTGTGATGAGCTAAACTGTTGTATTCCTCTTGATGAGGATGATTCTATTAATAATTCTGATTTGGTTGTTGACTTAATGTACTCCCACGGACAAGGACGGTTATGTCAACTATTCGCTATTTTATTAAACTGATGTACTCCCACAGGCAGGGATTATTATGTTAACAATTCTGATTTGGTGTTAAGCTAATGTACTTCCACAGGCAAGGACGGTTCTACCAATGATTTATTGTTTGTTAAACTGATGTACTCATATGGGCAGGGACGATTCCGTTAACAATTCTCGTTCGGTTATTATGTGTGAATCGCGTAGAGGGATGAGCCCTCTACTTTAGCGAACTGTGTGAAATGGTGATTGTCTGCTGCAGACATTGCTTTGGTTTAAAAGGTTATGTTTGGAGAGATTGGGAATTTGTTGGGGATATGATGATTGATAGACTGCTGGGGAATGAGAACTTCTACTGGCTAGTATAAAAGCTAATATGAGAATTGATGATCTGCTAGGGGAGGATAATTGATGGTCTGGTAGAGAAATAAGACATCCTACTGGCTAAGATGTGAAGCTGAGGGGTGGAGGATTAATGATACGTTGAGGTGATGAAGGTTGATGATCGCTGAGGGGGTGAGTCTCTAATAAGACATAGAGAGATAGAGAGATAAAGTTTTGGTGTAATATCTTTTTGGAAAAAAAACAAGAACTTTTGAGTAGTTTTTTCTTTTATTTTTTTTAAGAAATGATCGAGTTACGTTCTCTCAATTCTCGAACCTTATGCATGAGTTTCGGACTTTGCCTCTTGCTTTGCGTCCTTGGCATTTTTTTTCTCATGTCACAAGATTACAATTCTGCTTATTATTTTCTAACTTCGTGAAAGGAGAATTTTTTTTTACTTGCATCATTTTTTTTTCAATGCCTTTATTCCTCCTTGATTGTTTGAAAGCTTTTTAAGGAAACTTACTTATTTTTTATTTTGCATAGTCAGCAGCTTTCCTCACCCAAAATGTAGCCTTGAGCCTTTTAGCCTAGTTGTCACTCTTGGTATAGCTCTCGTTGTCATCTTTTGTCTTTTTCTATTTTTTCAATATTCTTTTTCTTTTGGCACTGTGGGATTTATCCTTTTTTTACTCTTTTAATTTTTTCTTGTACCCACTTTGTTCCTTCTCACTTTTTCAGGTTTTCTAAGCTTCATCGTTCTTGCGATTTCAGAATGTTTTGCTTTGAAAGTTCGCATTTGACATCGTCATATTGTGTTTATGATTTCTGGTTCGAGAACTTTTGAAAGCATCTTTTGAAAGCTTCTCTTAGAAGATAAGAAACTAGGCCAAAAATCTTTTTGTGGGGCTTGTTCCATGTGTTTTACAAAATTTTCTCGTTCCAGCCTCTCTATATCTTTCTCTCATATCTTTTTAAAGGTTTTTTTTATTTTGGAGAGGGTTTGGGATTTGCCTATAAAAAGGGTTTTGGTATGTGCCTATGAAAAGGACTTGGAATTTTCTGTAGAAAAAGCTTGGAATTTGTGCCTTTAGAGAAGGCTTTACATTTGTGCCTGAAGAGAGTGCTTTGGAATGGTGCCTATAGAAAGGGTTTTGGTTCATGTCTGAAGAAAGGGCATTTGGAATGGTGCCTATAGAAAGGTCTTGGGATTTGTCTGTATAAAGGGCTTTTGATTCGTGCTTGTAGAAAGGGCTTGGGATTTGCTTGTAGAAAGGGCTTTGGTTCATGCCTGTAGAAAGGGCTTGGCATTATTCGTGCCTGTAGAGAGGGCTTTGGGTTCGTGCCTGTAGAGAGGCCTTGTGAAGTGATTCAACTATGGGGGGGGATTTATTATGTGATTTCCCTTTCTGGGGGAGCTTGTGAAGTTTTGCCTCTCTAGGAGGACATGCGATCTTATTGTGCCTTTCTGGGAGGGCTTATGAAGTGATTTACCTATCTGGGAGGACATGTGATCCTTTTGTGCTTCTCTGGGAGGGCTTGTGAAGTGATTTGCCTCTCTGGGAGGACATGTGATCTTGTTATGCCTATTTGGGAGGACATGTGATCTTGTTATGCCTATTTGGGAGGACATGTTAAGTGATTCGACTCTCTGGGAGGAATTATGAAGTGATTCGACTTTCTGGGAGGAATTGTGATGTGGTTCGACTCTCTGAGAGGAATTCTGATGTGATTCGACTCTCTGGGAGGAATTCTGATATGATCTTATCGTGATGAAAAATCAGGAGAGCGCTGGTTGGAGGTATGATGGTGTGTGAGGTTAACCATCGTGATACATATTGGGATGCGATGGCGAAGCCTGTCTGGCAGGTCATAGAGCCTTGTGCTTATCTGTATGCATTATGTAAATGCTAATGCCATGCTTACCTAAATTTCGAGTATTCACATACTTTTTAAATCATCGCACCATCATTTCAAAAACTTTTTTTTTTGAAAGGTCTTAAATCTTGAGTTTCCTAATTTATGAAGTATGTTACGCTACTCGAAATTATCTAAATGTAGATGTATGCATGGAAGACTAACCATTTTTTTAGAATATAGCAATACTAAGAAGGCAAAAATTGATTTCTGGTCAATAGGTGAGTGTGAGGTGACATTGATCACAAGAGAAATGGCGTGCTTCCCTCTTGGTATTCTGCTAATCCTGTATTATTCTTGATAAGTTGCTCTCTGCTTCTTACTTCTTGGGTTTGTTAAAGTCCTTGTGCAATGCTTTTTTTTTCTCATACTCTCAATCTCAAGAGGATTATCGATGTTCTGCATTTTCATGAGTGGGTGAGGATTGGCTTGATTCTTTAGAGAGGCGGGGCCTTCAATTACTAAACCGATTAATTTCGTTGACTCGATTCTACCTTCAAAGGTAGAGTTTTTTGGTTATGTTGATAGGACAACCACATGGTCATGATCGTATGAATAGAACACCCTCCATGCGAATGATGAATGGAGATGTTAGTTTTTGAAGAGCTGTTCTGGTCTTTTTGTCGAAACACACAATGCACATACCCTCAGTACCGTCAATGTATGTTCTTTGCACCTTCAGCGTATATATGGCAGGTTCACACTCGCCGATTTAAACTCGTTACCCGTACCCTCTGCTTAGGGCTTCTCTCATCTAATATTTGGTGCATTAGCGGGGTGTAATCTTCCCATAATCAATCAAGTCTTGGATAGCATGCTTCAAGGCAGAGCAATTATAAGTGTCCAAATCCTTGGTGGTAAGTGTAGCGTTCGTTGGCATTCCAGCCAGGGGGAGCCGAATTGGGGGGGTGTATAAGGAGTTAGCAGCTGCAGAATATCCTCAGCTTGTAGCGTGGTTAAAGTCTGACTCAGTGAAGTCGATAAGCATGAAAAGGGACGGGTTTTCTTTCCACTGTTCTACTTTTTCGACCTTTCTTCTTGAGGATAATGGAAGTTCGTTTGTTAATGAGGACTCGAGCTTTGGTAAGACTAGACTTTGGTTGATGGCTGGGGTGATCTTCTCGTATTGAAAAGGGGCTTTCTTAGCCTCGACAAATTGGGCAAGTTCTTCCTCGGTCTCATTAACCATGTGCATCAAAGCCTTGTACCGGTCAAAGTATTGGTGACCCATGCCGCGTTGGATCTTGGGCTTAAAGTTCTTTACAATTACCCTCAACTCCTCTTCCTTGAGGATTTTGTCAACTAGTTGAGATGCTAATTCCTTTTAGCGAGTGATGAAGTCGTTAATATTCTTGTCTTTTTCTCTGTTTCGTTATCTCGAGATTCTTACGGGTAACTTTGAGCTCCTTGTTGAACTTGTAATGTTCTATGAACTCCTTCACTATTCTTTTCCAATAGGCTACTCGGTGCTTCTCTAAACTCAAAAACTAACTGTGGGTTGGTCTGTTGAGATTCTGGTGAAAATCTTAGGACAAGTGATCCTTTTTCAATTCGTACAATTGTATAACTCGGACATAGGCTCTGAGGTGCAAGTAAGGTGGAGTACTTGCGGAGAACTTCTCGATTTGGATGAGTTTAAAACTAATCGATAAATGTGCATCTGGGTATCGAGACAGGTTTTGGATATCTGCGATATCGTCGGCCTTTTCGGCCACCTTCTGGTTTAGGTCTTTTATCTGGTCTTTAAGCATGGTAATGGCCTTATTCTCTTCGGTCTGATTGATCGCAGTCTCAGGGTATTGGCCTTTGTTTGGATCTCCAACAGGGATGGCTTGGGGATTATGGTATTGAAGGGGTTGGTTATGTTCGGGATTCAGCAAGGCGGCTTCGGAATCTTACACCGGTGGTACATCAATGTTAGCAGGGGCCACAAAGGTGGGGGGTTAATGTTGGCGTGAACTGGGGGAATATGTTGGAGGATATTAGGTTGAACTATTGGGCCTCAGGTTTGATTATCTTCGGCTGCGTATGGATTTGGATTGGGTTGGTTTGGTTCAACAAATGTTTTGGCAGTGATTAGGGCGTCAAGACCAACTTGGGTGGCCGTTTAATGATTCTTCATGATGGCTAAAACTGGGTTAGATCCTAGATTATATGGTAGTGATGTTCAAAGGTTAAGGTATCACCCTCAGTTTGAGGGAGAACGGGACTAAGTGGCGGATCCGCTGGACATGAGGCTTCACCATGATTACCTTCAGTATTGTTGACCACGGTTTGATCGATCGGTAGTTCGGTGTTGTGACGATGAGGCATGATCGATGGTGAGTCTGATCTCATGAGTCGTCTGGTGTGATAAATAATCTGAGTGTGGTAAAGAATAGGGAGAAAGAAATCGGGGATTAACCAAGAAATCAATATTTTTCCATGAGTTGCATAATTCTTGGAAAACTATGACTGGACAAGAAAGTAAAATTGAAAACCACTTTTTGGTGTTTAGGCAAAAACATGCAAAATAAAAATTGTGGAGGTGCATTATGATGAACACTTTAAGGTTTGTTTAAATACTTTCAATTTTTATTTACGAAAAGATTTTCCTCAAACAATAATCACAGACATAAAGGAAATCAGGGTATACACTTAGAACGCATCTATGTTATCTTAAGACTAAAGCCGGATAAGAAAGGATGCAAACATAAACGATTATCCACGCATATTCTACTCTTGTTTAGAGTATAATCCTCTTAAAAATCCCCAGCAGAGTCGCCACTGTGAGAACCCGCGTTCTTGACGCTTAAGTCTTCGTGGGCAGCGATTCCGTGTTGCTTTAAAAATCGGTTTTGAAAAGAATAAAAGTCGACAGTTTGTTTTACTAAATAAACAAAAAAATTTGAGTAAAAGAGACGTATTTAAGGACTAAATATCCTCTTATAGACAATGTATGCGAAACCAGTTGATTCCAATGTTCAGGGATTAAGTTATGAATTGGGAAAGTGTTAGGCACCCAATTCACACTTTCGGTCTCTTAAGTAGGATATGCGTATGTTATAATTTGATTCTTGTGTGCTATTGCCATTACTTTACATCTTTCCGTGCTTGTTTTAGAAATTGGGATTTTGGGAATCGGATGAAAACGATGTGTTTCTTATTTCGCCCATAATTTTGAAAATAAATGTGTGTGTGTGTGTGATTTGGAAAAGAGAGTTTGATAATAGTAGATACAATGAAACAAGTGATTTTGTAAAGCTTTGGGCTTTTCGAAAACTGATTCGATGTGGAGTCTTATATTCGATGTAATATGAGGCGAGTTGACCAATTGTGTACCATAGTCTATTGATTAAACTGGTATAGGTAGCACTAGTGCTATCATAATTGAGTATTTATCACATATACACTGCAATCTATGAGTTAGATTGGATATATAGTGATTATCGATTCCTTCGTATAATAATACTGCTATTTTGGACTTTTAGAAAAGTAAAAAAGTAATAATACCATTTTGAAATTGGATTAGGGTTTGTTAAACACCTTTAGTTTTGAAAAATAATTTTAAAAAAAGCGTTTTGAAAAGCTATCAAGTGATAGTAATTATGCAGACAAGAATATGAATTATAAACTGACAAATAAATAAAAGAGGAGAGAGAAAATTATACCTGAGCCCTCTCGGAGGGAGAAAAGATGGGTCTCTTGGTGTGCACCACGAAATCAATTCATTGTTGATGAAAAAATATGAATGGAGGGAGGTCTATATATAGCTGTAAAATGCTTGGAGAGCAAGAAAATATATTGTAACATGGACTCTTGGAGCTTATCGCAAACCTTTCTCACCATTAGATCATGTTGATTTTGGGATATGTGTTGGAAATAGAAGTTTTCTAGAGCTTGTCAAAATTTGAGGTCGATCGGAGTTCGGGAAGGACTCATTTTTCTCTAATTAGTACGAAGAGTTTGTTTCTGCGTAGGAAAGGTACTTGTTATAGAAAAAGTCACTTGTTGTACGACAAGTGAAGTTATAACTGTTGGATTAGGCTGATGTTTTAATATGTACTGTCAATAAAAGTCTTATAAACCCTATTAAAATTTGAAGCCGATCGGAGTTCGGGAAGGACTCTATTTACTCATATTGGTATAAAGCATTTTTCCTGCGTAGGAAACATACTTGTGTACAACAACCCCAAGACAATTGAATTTCTACTCGTTCAATGGAGCTAATTTTTGGATATGTAGTGAAAAAATAAGTCCGCTAAATTTTATCAAAATTTGAAGCAGGTCGTAGTTCGGTAAGGACTCTGTTTTCTCATATTTGTACTAAGAGTTTTTCCTACGTGGGAAACGTACTTGCGTACAACAAGCCCACTTGTTGTATGACAAGTGAAGTTCTAGCCGTTGGATTTTCCTGAATTTTTAATTTGTTTTTTCTCCAAATGTCTTCTAACTTACCTCCAAATTTGACGTCAATCGGAGTTCGGGAAGGCCTCCATTTGATTACCCGAAGTGAACTCCCAGTTTTCTAAATATTCGGAGATTCGACCGTTAGATCGAGCTGATTTTTGAGTTGGCTACTCCTTATGGCAGTATCTAACAACTCTCAAAGATTTAGGAAGATCAGAAAAGGGGAAGTATCAATGTACAAGTTCTCACAAGATTAAACGATATTCGGTTTCGACAGGCTTTCGTAATTCTCGTAATTTCTCATCTGGGTGTACTTTTTGCTTCCTTCTTTGACCTGTATCACATGTACACAGTTTTTGTACATCTATGAATGCTTGTGCATGCATGCATGTTCATTTTCCTAAAGACCGGGACTCTTGTGAGGGACACAAAATGAGGTGGTCACAGTGTACATTAGCCAATTTTGTATTTATAAATTTCTCATTAACATCTCTTGTAAAATACAATGATGTCCCAAGTGCCTACAATATCCCCGCTAAGCATTATAAGTACAATCCTCAAGGAGTAATTTCATTGCTTAGAAACTGACTCGGGGAAAGCTTACCAACCATTTAACATAATTCATATAAAGTATAATAGTACATGGAAATCATCAAAGCATACCACTGTTGTGAAATCTTGTATTAATCCCACCGTTAATATAATCACCAGTCAAGTTCTTGAAAAATATCAATAATACAGTCAAATTGGTGGATTTTCATAAACACACCAACACTATACAGCAATTGGAATATCTACACTAACATTATCAACCAATATATTACACGAGCTAATACGATTTTCAAACCCATTATATTTCTATTTTCAAGTCGTACACTGTGTCTAGTTAAACCTTTTTGCGTAGGGTTTATAGGTAAAATTGGAGAAAACATGTAAACACATGGAATTTCTTGTGTACTTATTAAATCAAATATAATTTTTACATTATGGGAATTGGGTTTAGTATAAGCCCCACCAATTAGTTTTGCGTCATTATCCATTTATTAGTAATCGGAAAACTATCCAGTAAAGTTACAGATTAGCTAGTTTTCAACAAATTTCCAAGAACACCTAACCAATAGCTTATGTAGAACATCAATATCACATCCATGTGACATAATATACAAATCGTTCATAAGACCTACATTTAATTTATTTTATTATTGTCTAACAAAGTTACATCCGTAACCGTATATGTACTAGGGAGTTTTAGCCTAATTGCATCATATAATTACATGCAATAAGGGTTTCTTATAAAATCATCAAATTAAGGCTATAAGAAGCACAAATTAACAAAAATATTAAGAATAATCCAACTAAACCCCATGCATGTGCACAAACATAAATTTATGGAAAAAAAACACAATTTGTAGTATAAAATAATATGCATCATATAACAACTTGAAAATGAGGTTCAGTACTGGTTGTGAGAATCCCAATTAACACCCCGCGACACCGTTCGGCGCATGGCTTAATTTGTGAACGGTTTTAGAATTGCCAGTACGTTTTACAGGAAAATGGACAAAAGTGTGTTTTCGTACCCTTTTTGGGTACAATGCAGTCTGCGCAACCAGATTGAGTTCGGGAATTATGTTACGACGCGGGAAGGTGTCAGGCATTCACGTCGCCCTTTTGGCTTCTAAATGGACATGTTTGCATTTATCTTTTACCCTTTTCTCAGTACTTTGGCCTAAAAATCATATATATGGGTTGCTAAATATCATACAATTAACCTACTATCTTCAACATGAAAAAATAACCAAAAAGGCAGATTGTTCGTACAGTTAATCTGATTAACAGTACGATTAACGTGGCAGTGGGTTGGTTTCTAATGTGTTGGTGCCCGGAAAGCATGCAAATGTGGATTAAAGTTATATTAGTGTATTTACAATACGTATTACTTACATAATCAAATTTATGTAATATACAAGTGCTTGTCCAATTCCGAATTAAATAGCATTTTTGCAGTGTGTATATGTATTTACCATCGTTCCCAGCAAGCAAATATATACAGATATGGGAAAGCAGTAAATTAAATTAAAACAGAGACAGTGTAACACCCCCGCCTTAATCTACAGGATAACACCCGTAATTAAGACCTGGAGTGCTACTAACCCATCTTAGATTGACTAAAATGGGTATATATGTAAATGCATAAAGAAATTCAAGCAATAATCTCATGCGTATCAAACAATAGCTTCATAATTATACTGATGATGATGGTACTGTACATAAATGTGCATACATGCATACAGCCGTAACACAAAACCAATTAAGTAAGTCCAAACTAATGTATAAAACTTCGGGCCAGCCATGGCTTCTCGATACAATATGTACACAACAAAAATGAATATGTATCAGAGCCTTCTATATCGATCCCGAACCCGCTGTCTTGTTAACGTCACACGTCCCCTGTGTACCTGTATGAGTTAGAAAACAGGGTAAGCATATCGCCCAGTAGGGGGGAGAGAAAGGAAACAACTTTGAAAATATTTCTTAATTCGGTACTTTAAACAAAGTAAACATTTTCATAATACAATTCAAACATGATTTGTAACTCATCATACTTTCACAAAACCATGCATCCTCATGCTAATGCAGGTTACCTCCCTTGTATCAACCGTTACGTCGAATCACCAGAATATAAATGAGCCGAGATAGCAAATGATATGAGTCTGCTTGTCCAAGACCATAGCCGGTCCTTATCAGGAATTATAACTGGACTGAATCATAACTATAATAACAACCGTGGGCCTAACCGCCTTGCCAGAAGATCAATCCATGAACATTCATAACATGGGCCTGACCGCCCTCAAGAGACATAAGATCAAGATCATAACATGGCTTCTCCGTCTCGGGTGAATATTAACAGATAATAACAATTTGGACCACAGTCCACCATATCACACAACAGCTCATTTCCATATTAACCAGAATATTAGTGCCTTGTCGTTGTCTAGATTTTCGGACTGCTCACTGCTAGCTCTAGACAGCCGACGACTTGCTGACCCCCTGGAAGTTTAGGTCTTTTCAACCCAAGGGCACCAGGCCCTGCCTATTTTTCATACCGGCAAGCACTAACCACAATTATTCCTCTTCACCGACGGAAGGCCCAAACATAGATACTGATCACTGTGGGCAACATCCCACCATACAACATAGCAGAGAATATATTTCCATACGAATAAGAACTCCCGAAGAGAGATAATCACACATTCAAGAATGCCTCAAGAGTATAGAAAGCCATCCATAATGTGGATACGAGATATAATTCTCCCAAGAGATAATTTTCATACCATATGTCATAAGGAGGCTCCGAACTTGCCAAGATATTCTCAAGATGCCGGGTTGACACAATAATGATGCAAATGTGCACAATATGCTTTAAATACAAGCTAGAAACAACATATGCCATATAAACCTCATCAAACCTCATACTTGTCCCTTGGTGTATACCAAAACCATTTACTAGTTTAATCATATCGACTAAACACATATACACCCGAGGGACATCCCGTAGAGATCAAATACTACGTGAGAATCGAGTTTATTTGGCATATATCGCTTCGTATCATTGAATCGTAGCTTAATCATGCATGTTTTATGAATATCAACTAATCATGGTTTTTATAGTAAGCATATATGTATATATCATCTTAGTATAATCAATAACAAAGCAGTATGTGCTTCATATCAAACATATAAGTATATAATCATTCATATTTCGATAAATAAAATCATAATATCGAGTTTTGAAAAGATATAACCCCTACCTCAAATTTGTAGACCAAAAGGAGGAAAAAATATGTAACCCAAGCCCCGTTCGGTGAAATACTCAAGCTCTCGCGTCAACACGTTCCTAGCATAGTAAAATCCCTGAATCAATGATGTATAAACCTAACCCAACCCAAGTAGCCAAAGCTCACGCTTGAGCTTTTATAGAAGAAAATCAAGGTAGAAGATGATGAATAGTACCTTAGAGGTGGTTTAGAATGATATCAAGCTTTAATCCTTGATTCGGATGTATAGATGCGTATAAATCTTCTTCTTTCTCTTTCTAGAACTCTCTAAAACACTCCTTGGGAGTGTGTGGAAGTTAGCCTAAAAAATAGAGTTGAAAAGATGTGAAAACATCTTAAAAATGAGCTTAAGTCGATGGGAATAGTTAACTGGCGGACCGGTATGAAAAATACCTAATACCGGTCTGCGGGGGTCAATTTTCCCAAAAATTTGGTGCCGGACCAGTATGCCAAAAACGCCATACCGGTCCGCGCTATAACTTTTGGGCCCTGGAGCACTGTTTTTATTTTGGTCATAACTTTTCGTTCAGAACTCCAATTGAGGCGTTCTCTATGTTCACGGAAATGTATTTCAAAGATAGACAACTTTCTAAGAGGAAGTTTTCCTAAATTCTTGATAGATTTTTCCCAAAAATTCACTGAAGACAACACTCTGCCAAAGCGTTACCGAATGACCAGAATTTTGCAATGGGCCTACTTTGCGCCCTATTTTGACCCATGAAGAGTGTGAATTGGACTTCGGCCAAAACATGAAAGTTGTAGAATGGTACAAATACTAAACGCCTTCGTGAACGGAATCTCATTCGGATAAATAACGAAGAAATTACAATGGCTCAAAGATAGCTTGAATTAACGAATCGCGATGAACCAAAACTTCTTATTTACCAACCGAAATCGATTCGAACCACTCGAATCACCAAATGATTACTTACATGAGTATAAATAAGCTAATATAATTTAATTTAAAATAAATTAAAGTACGGGGTATTACACAGAGAGTCTTAAAGATTACCCTTGAAGCGTAAATTAACTTGTTGTTTCGATTAATATTTGAGATAATGATACAAACTAGTCTACGAATTTCAGATACATCACTATAACTTGTTTAAAATGTGTTCCTATCTTTAAATCTAGTTTTTTATCTATTTTTGAGCATTTCACTCAGTCATCAACCTTTTGCGGCTGCTTTTCATCTCATCTGGGTTTTGCCTCGAGCTCTCTATTGAGTTCTGCCTCTATTGGGAGGCCATCCGCTCTTCTCTACTCTGTTCTTGATAATATAGGCAAAAAATTGCCCTCTAGAGAGGATTGTCCGTACGGGCAATTTGATCAACCGTTTCGGGTGCCAGATTTGCGGTTTCGAACATGACACTGTCTGGTTCGCTTTACACATTGCCCATACGGACAATCGGGATAAAAAAATCAGATTCTTCGTACGGACAATTGGATTGTCCGTACGGTCAATCGGGATCCAATTGTTGGATTAAGCTGATTTTTGAATATATTGTTCCCCAAGATTTCCTCTAGCTACTGTAAACATTTTAGCCCAATCAGAGGTGGGGAAGGCCGATTAACCGGATGGTTAATCCGGATTGCCCGTTTGGGCAGATTACCCTTACGGAGAATCTGAATTTTTCGGACGAGGAATCTATTTCAAATCGTTAGATTAAGCTGATTTTTGGATATATTGTTCTCCAATATTTTATATAGCTTATGTCAAAATTTGAGCACGATCGGTCGTCTGGAAGGCCTTCATTTGGTTAATTGATTACACTTGGTTAAAATCACATGCTTACGGATTGTTCGTACGGACAATCGGGGATCCCACCATTGGATCAAGCTGAATTTTGGACATAATGTTTCACAGGATGTTTTTTAGCTTCTCTCCAAATTTGAGGGGGATCAGAGTTCAGGAAGGTCCTCGTCTCATTGTTTGACTACACGTGGTCCAGAATATGATTTTGAAAAATAGTGATAATTGAGAATTAATAGTTTTCTTTTCGACATTCGGAGTGTACTGACTCGGCGTGAGGCTCATCTGTTTGGATCAATGATGATCTTCATCTTGCATTGTCCAAGTCCAATTTTAACTTGCTCGAGCGAGTATTTCTTGAAATTTCCTGTATCGCCAAATTTGATTTTGCTTTATCAGAAAGTGAGTTGCGTCTTGTATGGAAGAGTCGCAAAATGGGGTGTCTACAGAAGCCTCTCAGCATTTGCACATTTTGCAAAAATGTGCAACATCGAGAAAAGTGACAGTTGAGGGGAGATACGCATTTTGCGACTCTTGTTCATCGAACTACTACTAGAACTTTTGAATGCCGTTTAAGTGCCTTTGAAGGCCGATTCGATATAGTGTACTAGTTGTAAAATTACGTGATTTCTCCTGAAAGACAAATTAGTAATAGAACAAGCTATATAAAATAATAACAATAATAATAAAAGGGAATGTAGGAAGACTAATCTGCCCATTGTGGCGGACCGTTTGTCTTCGAATTGGGGGAAGAGATTGGTCTTGCCATCGGCAAACGTTTCGTCTTGTGATTGGAAAAAGACTAGTCATGTGATAGGTAGACCTTTTGTCTTGAACTTTGTGTGTTACCTCGAGCGAGGGCTCTGTGCTTTTCCTCGGGTGAGGGCTCTGTGATTTGCTCGGGTGAAGGCTCTGTGTTTATTACTAAGATGTCCCTGAAATACAAATTTACTACAAATGTATATATGATTTTACATTTTTTTCTCCATACGTGAACATGTAAGTTATTTTTCTTTTTCCTTTTTTAGGTGACTTTTTTATTTGTCTTGCCTCTTCGGGAGATTGAATTGTTCATCTTGCCATGTTAGGAGACTCGTCTTGCCTTTTCGGGAGACTGGACTGTTCGTCTTGCCTCTTCAGTAGATTAAGTGTTCATCTTGCCTTTTCGGGAGACTGTTTTGTTCGTCGTGCCATTTCGAGAGACTGAGTGGTTTGTCTTGCCTTTTCAGGAGATTAAGTATTTGTCTTGCCTTTTCGGGAGACTGTTTTGTTTGTCTTGCCATTTCGGGAGACTGAGTGGTTCGTCTTGCCTTTTTGGCAGACTCGGTGGTTCGTCTTGCCTTTTCGGGAGACTTATTTGATAGAAAGATTACTAAATTGACCCTAAAAGACAAAATTAGTACAAACGACTATCTATTCGGTAGAAAGATTACTAATATGTCCCTGAAAGACATGGTTAGTACAAATGGCTACTTATTCAATAGAAAATTACTAAAATGCCTCTGAAAGGCAATGTTAGTATAAATGAATACCTGTTCAGTAGAAAGGTTACTAAAATATCCCTAAAAAATAATGTTAGTACAAATAGCTACTTGTTCAGTAAAAAAAATTACTAAAATGCCCCTGAAAGACAATGTTATTACATGTCGCTACCTGTTCGGTAGAAAGAATACTAAGATCTCCCTAAAAGTCAATGTTAGTAAAAATATATGTATGATTTTACCTTTTCTTCGATATATGAACATATAAGCTATCTTTCGAAAGGCAGTGTTAACTTATTCACTTAACATATGCATATTACCTTATTTTTACAATGATTTGTCATAGTTGCAGGAAGATGGGGTTCGAGGCAGTGGTGTGGCCAATTGGCCTGGTATAGTGTCTAACTAGTAAATGATTTGCGATTTAGCCCGGTGCTTTGTCTTACAGCTCGGTGATTCGGGGATTGAGCATGGTGCAGTGTTCGACTGACAAAGTGATTGACAATTGAGTTGGTGTAGTGTCTGACTGGCACAGTGATTGGCGATTGGGCTAGTGCAGCATCTGATTGGATCGGTGATTGGCAATTTAGCCTGACGTAATGTATGACTGTCATAGTGATCGGCGATATGGTCTGGTGCGGTGTGTGAATGGCACGGTGATTAGCAATTAAGCTGGTGCAGTGTCTGACTGGTATGGTGTTTGGCGATTGGCTTGGTGCAGTGTCTGATTGGCATGTTTATTGGTACATAATTTTGGCCTGCAAAAGATATTAGAGGGGGCATAAAAGCCCGATTGGGGTTCTATGACCCGCAAAAGATAAATGAATAGGGCGACGAAGCCCAATGCAGTACTTTAGCATGCAAATAATGAATGGATGGGGTGATGGAGCCTGGTTTGATGTCTTGACATGCAAACGAATAATGAATGGAGCATATTAAGCTCGATTTGGTGCTTTAGCATGCAAATGATGTAAGTATAAGGGCGATGGAGCCCGGTTTGGTGCCTTGGCAAGTAACCGATGTATGGTGGAGCGATGGAGCTCGGTTTGGTGCTTTGCCATGGAAACAAATAATGAATGGGGCGATTGAGCCTAGTTTGGTGTTTGGACACACAAACGAAGAATGTATGGGGCGATTGAGCCTGGTTCTGTGCTTTGGCATGCAACCAATGTAAGTATGAAGGCGATGAAGCCCAATTTAGTGCGTTGGCACGCAAAAATGATAATGAGTGGAGCGACAAAGCCCATGCTGTTCTCTAAGACGCTCACAAATGATAATGAGTGAGGCGAGGAACCCGCACTGTGCTTTGACATGCATATGACTAAATGGGGATGATAAAACCCGATGTTGTGTATTTACATGCATATAATTGATGAATGGGGGCGATGGAGCCCAGCGCTGTGTATTTACATGCACGAGATGGATGATTAAGGCGATGAGGCCCAGTCCTGTGTATTTACAGGCACATGATTGATGAATGGGGGTGATGGAACCCAGTGCTGTGTATTTACATGCACGCGATGAATGATTAGGGCGATGAAGCCCAGTGCTGCATATTTACATGCACATGATTGACGAATGGGGGTGATGGAGCCCAGTACTGTGTATGATATGCATGCGATGAATGATTAGAGCGATGAAGCCCAGTGATGTGTATTTACACGCACATGATTGACGAATGGTGGCGATGGAGCCCAGCGCTGTGTATTTAGATGCATGCGATGAATGATTGGGGAAATGAAAACCAGTGTTGTGTATTTACATGCACATGATTAATGAATGGGAGCGATGGAGCCCAATGTTACGTATAACAAGCATGTGAGTAATGATTAGGGCCATGAAGCCCAGTGATGTGTATTTACATGCACATGAATGATGAATGAGGGCGATGGAGCCCAGCATTGTGTATTTACATGCACGTGATGAATGATTAGGGCGATGAAGCCCAATGTTGTGTATTTACATGCACATGATTGATGAATGGGGGCGATGGCGCCCAGTGCAATGCTTTGGCATGCAATTGTTAAATAAATGGGTCAACGGAAACTAGTGTAATGTTTTGGCATACAATTGATTGAATGAATGGGGCATTAATGCCCGATGCTATACTTTGCATGCAATGGATTGAATGAATGGGGCGTTAGTTCCTGGTGCTATGCTTTGGCATGCAACTGATTGAATGAATGGGGCGTTAGTGCCCGGTGCTATACTTTGATATTCACAGATGATAGTGAGTGGGGCGATGGAGCTTGATGCAGTATTTTAACATGCATGTAATGATTGAAAGGGGCGAGAGAGCCCGGTGCCGTGTATGATATGCATATGGTTGAAGAAAGGGGTGACAGGACTCGATGCAGTGTATGACTTGCATATGTGAATTGTTAAATGCTGAAGAGGCGATGCAGTGTATGACTTGTACGAATGGATTTTTAAATGCCGAATAGGCGATGCAGCACGTGATTTGCATGAATGAATAGTGTGGCGGTTAGGCCGAGTGTATTAATAAATTAGTGATGTGGCGATTAGCCCAGTGTATTTATGCGGATGAAGGATTTGGCGATTTGCCAATGTAATGAATGATTAAATGATTTGCCAATGTATTGATGTATGAATGATATGGCGATTAGCCTATGTATTAATGAATGAATGATTTGGCGTTTAGCCCATGTATTAATGAATGAATGATTTGGCAATTAGCCGAGTGTAAAGATTCAAAGAATGGTGTGGCGATTAGCCCAGTATAAAACGTGGCGATTAACCAGTGTATCGTATAAATGAATGGTTTGGTGAATAGCCAGTTTTTTTTTTTTTTAATGAATGAATGATAAAATGTTGCTATCAGCCAATGTATTGTATTTAAGAATGATGGTGTGGCGATTAACCAGTGTAATGAATGTATGAATGATTTGGCGATTAGCCAATGTATTGTGTGAGTGAATGAGTGCGTGATGTGGCAATTAACCAATGTATTGAATGAATCGGCGATTAGCCGAGTATGATGAATGAATGAATGATTTGGCAATTAGCCAGTGTATTAAATGAATTGGCGATTAGCCAAGCGTAAAATAAATGAATGATTTAGCGATTTGCAAATAAATGAATCAATCAATGACATGGCGAGTAGCCATTGTATTGATGAATGAATGATGCCATGTGTTGGTGAATGAGATATACGAAAAGCATGTGTTTACTCACACTTACCTGTGAAGTATAAGAACTCAACGCGCTCGCTGAGTAGTTATGCGACTAATGGTGAAGCATCATGGCAAAAGTAAAAAAGAACACGTTTGCATGCAATAGCAGTAATATCAAGACAAGAGAAATCATATTTGCAAATGATTGTTGGAATCAAATGACAATTACTTCTGCTGAAGTTTGAGGGAAATCTCACGTCTCTTGGGAGAATAAAATCTTGAAACGATGATTCAATGTTCATTATTTGAAAGGATTCAATTATTTATCGCACGCGAATGGTCATGATGAATGTTTGAAAGAATTCAATTATTTATTGCACACGAATTGGCGTAATTGATTTTTGAAAAATTTTGAATTTATTTGAACACATGAACTGGCGTGAAACTCTCTTTTGAAAGAAGTTGATTATTTATTAAAGTACGCAAATTGGCGTGATTTTTTTTGAAAGAATTTGGTTTAATTAGAACACGTGAATTGACATGAAACTCCCTATTGAAGGGATTTGATTATTTAAGAAAATGGAATTGTGATTCGGTTATGATTATGATTTTTGAAAATTGTCGATTAAAGACAGTGATAGAGCAAACTCTTTCTCGTATATGACAATGTCGCGATTTTTTCAATTTTTCCTCGAAGGGGAGGGGAAGAAGTTGTGTCATGCATCAATCAATTTTGACTTTATTTGAACTACCTCTTATTAAAGCATGTTGTGCGTCAGTATTGTATTACACTTACTATTTTCAGAAATTCGGTAAAATTATTGTTACCTATGCATTTTGATTAAATAACGCGATAAAGTGTTGAAACTCAACTGGAGACTATCCCATCTTCTATTCGTCTGTTTTTTATTTTTTTCCTTCTTTTTTGGAAACTAGAAATGACTTTGTTTCTTTCTATTTATCTTCTTTTTTTTTTTGCCCCATCATTTTTTTTTGTTTCATCCCCTCGGACTACACTAGCCAGAATTGCGGTTAAGAGTATTTTTCTCACCATGGTTTCATTACAAAGTTTCTTTTCGACTGTTTCATTATTTTCTTTGTATTTGTCTGGTTTGACCGTTTATTCCTCACTTTTTAAATGAGAACGTAGTCTCCTAATTTTCAATTACTGTTCATGCAAAGGTGATCGCATTATACCAACTTTATTACGTGCAAGAATTGCTGAGCAGAATAAGTGTGATAGTGTTATGTTGTTTTTTTCAAATGCTTGAATAAGTAGTTCATTTTTCATTAAAATTGATTAACATGAGTGTGAACTTCCAATGGAATGGGATTGGAGAAAAATCTTTAAAATTGCAATTTTGCTTTATCTGAAGAAGCGATGCGATTTAAGTTATTTAACCATGCTGTGATTAAACGATATTTTCGTTTATTAGAAATGAGAGTTAAATCACAATCTCGGTTTCCAAGAATGATTGATTTTATCAAAGAATAATGAATTTTGTTTTTCAAAAGAATGACTTGATTCCAGAATTGTGGAATCTAATTATTCAAAATAATTGATTTAAATAATGGTGGAATTTATTTGTCCACAAAGAATGATTGGTTTTATTTTGTTTTTCGAAAGAAAGACTTGATTCCAGAATTGTGGAATCTGATTATCCAAATTAATTGAATTAAAAAATGGTGGAGTTTATTTGTCCACAAAAAATTAATTGATTGATTGAAAGAATGTAACTTTATACATATAAATATCTTTTGTTTTTAATAAAAAAAATTTGAACTATATAACATATGCGAAGCGTGCAAAAGAAAATGTACAGTTTGCACATAAGTATTTTTATTTCTGAAATAATCTTATCTTTACCCTGATGTCAAAATTATGAAACACCGGATGGACCAGTGGGAATTTAAAAAATAGGGAATCTATAGGTTTCTTTTGTCCTATGTATGCTGTGGTGGAAAATTGATACGACTTCTCATTGGTATGGTTTCACGATATACACTGAATGTACGTGTGAACGACCATTTAATATACCCTAAATGTACGTGGATTGGCCTTTATGCCATCGACTCACTAAATACTTCACATTCTGAAGAATGATCCGTAAGCGTGGTGCTTAATCCGATATACACAGAGTGCTGTAATAGGTCCCACGATATACCTCCTACCCGTCAGAGTGATCGTTAGTACTGTGTTGGACGGTTATGATATATCAGAGGGTATGAGATCGAGAAGAAGTGAAAGCTTATGTTTCAGCGTTTGCCAACCCGTCAAGTCGGCATACTTCTACATTCGGCCCTCAGGTATGAAAAGGTATGATGTATGTATGCTGTGCAGATGTGTAGAGTGTTGGCAATTTTGCAAAAAAAAAAAATTTAAAATAAAAGAAAAGGGAAAATATTTTTTGTTT
Organism: Lonicera japonica; assembly: GCA_021464415.1. NCBI lineage: Eukaryota > Viridiplantae > Streptophyta > Magnoliopsida > Dipsacales > Caprifoliaceae > Lonicera > Lonicera japonica. The sequence continues at coordinate 39,954 of JAKCWG010000270.1, forward strand.
GTTCTTAGGCAAAAATATCTACATGGAATCAACCTAGCATGCTAGTAAGTTCCCGGGGAATCTTAGCATATGTCTAAGTTGTCACGTAAAGGCCGAAATTGGTACATAGCATGTAAAAAGAGTATAAAGCATGCTTGTAAGATAAATAGAAAGCAGATAAAGCATGATAGAATGCATATACATTTCATATAATCTAGTCTGCTTATATAGTCCCCAACAGAGTCGCCACTGTGAGAATCCCGACACCGTTCAGTGCATGGCTCGATTTGTGAACAATTTTAAAGTCGCCACTACATTTTACGGAAAAACAGACAAAAGTGTGTTTTCGTACCCTTTTTGGGTACAACGCAGACTACGCAACCAGATTGAGTTCGAGAACTATGTTACGACGCGGGAAGGTGTCAGGCATCCGCATCGCCCTTTCGGCTTCTAAATGGACATGCTTGCATTTATCTTTTAGCCTTTTCCAATTACATTGGCCTAAACATTATATGTACGGGATGCTAAATATCATACAATGAACTTATTGTCTTTAACATGTAAAAATAACCAAAAAGGCAGATTACCCGTACGGGGAATCGGATTATCCATACGGTTAATCTGATTAACCGTACGGTCAATGTGGCAGTGGGTTGGTTTCTAATGTGTTGGTGCCTGGAAAGCATGCAAAGGTGGATTAAAGTTATATCAATGTATTTACAATATGTACTACTTACATAATCAAATTTATGCAATATACAAGTGCTTGTCCAATTCCGAATTAAATAGCATTTATGCAGTGTGTATATGTATTTACCTCGTTCCCAGCAAGCAGATATATATAGATATGGGAAAGCAGTCAATTAAATTAAAACAGAGACAGATAGTCTTAAAGATTACCCTTAAAGCGTAAATTAAATTGTTGTTTCGATTAATATTTGAGATAATGATACAAACTAGTCTACGAATATCAAATACATCACTATAACTTATTTATAATGTGTTCCTATCTCTAGATCTAGTTTCCTATCTATTTCAGAGCATTTCACTCAGTCATCGGCCTTTTGTGGATGCTTTTCATCTCATCTGGGTTCTACCCCGAGCTCTGCCTCTATTGGGAGGCCATCTGCTCTTCTCTGCTCTGTTTTGGCTAATATAGGCGAAAAATTGCCCTATGGGGCGGATTGTCCCGTACGGGCAATCTGATCAACCGTTTTGGATGCCGGATTCGCCGTTTCAGATGTGACATTGTCCGATTTGCTTTACACATTGCCCGTACGGACAATCGGGATAAAATAATTAGATTCTCAATTGTCTATACGGTCAATCGGGATCCAACCGTTGGATTAATATGATTTTTAGATATGTTATTCCCCAAGATGTCCTCTAACTGCTGTAAAAATTTCAGCCCATTCAGAGGTCGAGAAGGCTGATTAATTGAACGGTTAATCCGGATTTTTCGTTTGGGCAGATTACCTCTACGGGGAATCTGAATTTTTCGGACGGGGAATCTATTTCTAACCATTGGATTAAGCTGATTTTTGGATATGTTGTTCTCCAATATGTTATATATCTTATTTTAAAATTTAGCACGATTGGACGTCGGGAAGGCCTCCATTTGGTTAATTGATACACTTGGTCGAAATCACGAGCTTACGGATTGTCCATACGGAAAATCGGGGATCCCACCGTTGGATTAAGCTGAATTTTGGACATGATTTTTCATAGGATGTCTTGTAGCTTCTCTACAAATTTTAGGTCGATCGGAGTTCGGGAAGGTCCCCATCTCACTGTTTGACTACACGTGGTCCAGAATATGATCTTGAAAAACCGTGATAATTGAGAATCAACAGTTTTTTTTCGACATTCGGAGTGTAATGACTTGGCGTGAGGCTCATCTGTTTGGATCCATGATGATCTTCATCTTGCATTGTCCTATTCCAATTTTAACTTGCTCGAGCGTGTGTTCCTTGAAATTCTGTATCGCCAAATTTGATTTTGCTTTATCGGAAAGTGAGTTGTGTCTTGTCTGGAAGAGTCACAAAATGGGGTGTTTATACTGGTGTTCCCACTTCAATAGAGCTTTGTGCACAAGACTGAACGGAATGATTGAGGTTTGGATGGCTTGATCAAGGCAATCTTCAAGGATCTTAAGCCCTAATTTGATAAGAAGGACGCAGATGATGAATAGTGTTGATTCTTGCTAGTCATTAAATTAGTCTTGTAAAATCCTCACAAATCTCTTTAAAATCACTCAAAACCTCCATATATGAGTTCTCAAGTGTGTGGTAGAGGTCACGCATGAAATGTGATTGGATTAGGGTGTTAAACTTGGGGTCCAAACCAGTTAGGTTGGGTCACCCGATTGGCCAAATGTTTTTGGTTCACTGTTTGAATTTTGGGTATAACTATTCACTCATAACTTCGATTTGGGTGATCATTATATATATATAACAAAAGAGAGAGGACTCAAAGACTTACAACTTTGCTCTTTAGAGTTTCTCCAAATTTGGAACAAAGCAGTACCATAAATTCATTTAAAATAGCAGTCTGCCAAATCACTGCAAATTCTGAAATGAATATATTGGTTAATTGGCTTATTTTGCATTTAGTTATGCCCCACAAGGAGCTATAATTGGGTTTCGGTCAAAATACAAAAGTTGTATATAAAAAAGAAATATATCTAATGGTTAAAATAATGACTCATTTAAACATCGCAGGAGAAAGTTATGGCTTTCCAAAGTTGGCCAAAAACTCATTTTGCTATAACTCAAATCTCACCGTTAACTGAGCAAATTTAACCACGGCCATCTAAAATGCGTTTCAACCACGCATGCTTATGTAATATGATTATTATGACTTATGAGAAGTGTTCGGCTCACTAAAATATGCCCATAATCAAATTCGACTACACAAAGCTACGATTAAGGGTAAAATACAACTAAGGGGCGAATTAACACCCATGTTTCAATATAAACCACCCGAGTAGCGAAACAATCATCCATGCAGATGTAATTAAGCTATTGACACCTACTTGAGGTGTTTAAACTATAGAATTCTACTTTGAGCAAAAAATCACAAGCCAAAGCCAATTTATTCAATAAATCAAGTTTATGAAGGAAAATCAACGAGTAAACTAAACACAAGGTGTTACAACCTCCACTCTTTAAGAAATTTCGTCCTCAAAATTATAAATAGAAAATGAAGACTACACACCATAGGATAATTGAAAAGGTTGTCGCTAGATTTCGGTTATAAGCCTTACAATATTCCGAATTCCGCAAGTAGAATTGAATACCCATAAGAAGGAAAATGGAATAAATTTATAATGTTTGCTCTACCGATTCTCGAGACTAATGGGATATGAATTCTGGAGTATGGAATAAATCTTTTTGGCATAACTCGATGACCGGATCTAGGATTATTCTCCAACTGTAACGGCACACTAGACTAAGACATCTTGGTTCTTGTGATAAATTCTCTTTATTATAAAAGAAACCAATGAGCACTCTCTAAATGGACTATTATGTAAAGAGAACAATCATGAGAGTGGATGAAGCATCATACTAAAATCGTAAATTACTTTACTATAAAGGCTTAACTCTTGACGACTAGAGTTTTGCTAAAAATCTCGATGGGTTAAAAAACAGTAATCACCTTCCTACCATAAGAATATGGTACACATGCAGCACTAGGAGTGATCTTTTAGAAGAGCTAGGGATTTCGAGTCTTCGGCTCACTTGTAACACCAAGATGGATAATATAAAGTTATACTGAGATGACATCTTTCTAATATAAGATTGTTCTAGTTCTCATAAAGGCTAGTAAAATAATGGAAACCAAATGGAACTAGAGTAATACAAGCGCTTCCACTCGCTAATAACCTCTTAAGGAGGCGTGCTAAAAAGGCCTGCGGCGCTCCAAAAGAAGGAGTCGACACAAGGATTAAGGATAAGCATTCTAGAGAAAAATCTTATTTTTAGAGTTCTAATATGTTTGAGTGGATAAAAACAAAGTGGTAAAGTCATAGCTAAAGTTAAGATAGTTATACCATTCTCAAAAAGTACCAAATGCTAAACCAATAGTCCATCCTATGGTCTCCATAACCAAATAGACATAATCCATGTGAAAACCTTCAAGCCATCGAGAAATATTTGCAAGAATAAGCTTCAAGCTCAACCAAGGAAAAACGAAATACTCTAGGCCATCCTCACTAGAATGACCACAGATCACCAAAGAAAAAAAGGTTGCGAGCATAATGAGGACAGGAGCATATATAAATGAAGGAGTAAATGAACCTAAAGTGCGTGTATCATTAACAATTCGCTCTAAAGTAATCTCTCGCGTTACAAACTCTCCTAAGACACCGAGAAATCTAGTGATAGAGATATCTCTCTCTCTTGCTCCATTCTTTCAAGAGTATAGTTGCGCCGATGCACTAAGAGGTGTCTTAACGATAAACACCACTCAAGGTTACTCTAGTCTAATTACTTAAATTCTATCATTAAGGCTCTAGTTTAACACCATGATCTTAACTTTCCCATAAGCTTAGGTTATCCTACGAAGACAATATCACCTTAAAGGGGTGTTTAGAATAAACGAATCATAGGTTTAACAATTGACTCTCATTCGAAGCTACATCTAGTTGCAAGAGGTTAAAGGATCTTCCAATAATCAATTAATTTTTTTAGAGTTGTACTTTACTCTCCATAATATTCAAATTCTCCAAGATTGTGGCCGACACACTCACATATGCCTAATGGTTGTCTACCCCAAAGCTAAGATCGCATATGTAAATACTATTCTTTACTTGCATCTACAAGTGGATATACACCATTATATCATGTCCTTTGTCAACATGGTTCAAGGAAAATTCCTATTGAGGCTGGCTTCCTGCCATATTGCCACCCGTAAGGGCATTTAATGTCAACCTTCACTTTAATGAAAATAGGAATAAAGAGTCAAATGCTACTATGAGGGCGACACACCCAGCAAAAAATTATGTTAGATGGAGAGTTCTAAGGATATCCATGCTCATTCTCCTCTCCATCTCCACCTCTAGAAAATAATTTCACATCTAACGAATCACTTTGGCCCCGATTTTTACATCAAGAGTTCTTAAGGAACCTTGAACATCACGGATATGGATGGAACTTAATTATGCAATAATCCCCATGCACCAATGGTACCTCAAAATCCGTATGTTAACCATTAGGTTCTAAAAACGACCCATTGACGCTTTTACACGTCCACAAATTACGATACTTAGGCGAAAACTACACCATATATTAGAAACAATAAATTTTTGAGGTTCACCGTTCCAAGAATAAAAGGAATCAACAATAAGGTGAGCACAAGGAATGAGACTTTACTAGCCACTTTTCATTAGTGCACCATGTTTTAGCTCTCGTTAACGACGGCATACTGATGATTTATAAGATAATCAACCGTTTACCGGCAGTTGTCTACGATACAACCCAATAGTCGCCCTTTGCTAACCATGTAGCAAAACTAATCCCAAATACTACAACACGCGCATTTGAAACAAAAGAAAAAAGAGCCATGGATCAGAATTAAAGCAAAAAAAAAACCATATAATATTTTGAGAATGAAAGCTCATGTATGCCCCATTAAAGCGAAAATTTCCATCAAATAAGTCTCATATTTTTTTAATGAAATAACAGTAGGGGTTCCTATTGCATGACGTTGCATAAAAGAGAGGGACACCATGTAACATCCTATATTTTTGTACTGGTCAAAGGTGTATATATATTGCATGTATATTTATATGTATGTTTGTGTTTTGGGGGTCCACGTGGATGTGGAGGATTTTTATTTTACTTTTTAAAATAAATAAATAAATAAATTTGTGCATGGGTCCTTTGCTACGTGCTGGTACACGTGTCAATCATTTAACCCTTTATATTTTTCTTTTTTTAGGCCATCTTGCCTTATAAAGAGTAACATAATATGAATGATTTGCAACCAGTGAGCCATGGGTTACAAGGCTTAAGAAACATGGTAGGGAATTTTTGTGGTTGTTTTATTATGGCAAGAAGCCAAGAAGTATATACATATGGAAGTAGGTTTTCTCGTGAAGAAGCCATAGAGGTTTAGTGGAAATTTTGGTGAAGGCAGTAAGAATTTTATTTTGCGCTACTATTTATTGTATTCCTCTTGAATTTGTTGTTTGTATTGAATTATGTATTTATTTGGCCTAATTAATTAGTATTATTTATTGACGTTGACTAAATTACTATAGAACCAATTGGTGCATGCTCAATATATCTAATTGCTGTTAGATAGTTATTTTAAAAACAATATCTTGGTGTTAGTTTAAGAGTAGCAACAAATAAATTCACCTATATTACTTAGATTATCTCCAATGTCATTATTTTACTTATTACATAAACTTAATTTTTTATTTTCTACAGGGACTATTATCATTCGAGAATATTTTAAGCTGGCTATTCCAATGTTAACATTTAGTAAATGTATAGCTGCAAAACATAATAAATTTGATATCTAAGGGGTTAGCCTAGTGGTAAAAGATGTGGTAATTTCTTTGGCCAACCCGGGTTTGATCCCCACCCCCTATTCCCCTCCTGTTAGAACGACTTGAATCTATCCATCGCTTGTAATAATTTTAATCATAATCATCATCATCATCATCGTCACATGTGTGAAAATGAAATGAAAAAATGAATGGAGAAAACTCAACTTTTCACATTAAGAATGGCCCGTAAACACCGGTCGGGCATTCTCATTACTACCTTCACATTCCTCCATCTTCCAATCTATCATCATATTATAATGGAGTTATCAAAATATCATTTTTTCCCTAGTCGGTGCTTCATTTACTTCTACAAAACACCATCCACGTCGTCAATGGCGGATCTAGGAATTTAACTAACTGGGGGCGAAATTTAAAACAAACAAAAATATATTTAAAGCACATCAATTACCGAGGAGAACAAATTTAACCACAAACATAATCGCATTAATAATAATACTTAATACAACTAAAAGTCTTAAAACACTTAATGTCTAAAAATTACAATAAAATTCTACGGGGTTTCATATTTTGAAAGTATTGTAGCATGTCATCCTTGTCAAATTATTAAAAATGTCTTGTTCAATGTATGTCACCAAACAATATTATAATTGAATATTCTTAATTAGTTTCTTAAGTTCCAATTATGCTTTGTTTTTATTTATTTAGATCCCTCATTGTATAGAAAAAAGAAAAAGAAAATAGAAAACTCATTTGTTGAAAAAAAAATATTTGTTAGTATTATGATGTAATAACACAAATTAATTATGCCCAGTTTTATAGTATTGTATACTTTGATAAATAATGAATTTATAGTAATTGTATCAATACCTTTTAACAAATTAAGAAAATATATTATTAAGGATTATTAATTGGTGGAAGTATATTCTAATTAGAAAAGTAATTTGAAAAGTAAATACATTTAAAAGGATTATTAATTGGTGGATATACTTCTCAATTTTTATAAAGAAGTTTTAACAAATTTATTTCAATGTTAATATAAATCAAAGGTGAATCAACTGTAAAAACCTGGGGATAGAAATAAAATTACTCAAAGAAAAAAAAGAAAGCGACAGAGAGGGAAGAGGAAGAGAAAAAAAAAGAAAGAAAGAGAGAGAAAGAAAGAAAGGAACAAAAGAACAAACGAAGTAAAATAAAATTAAATGAAGCCTGCTGTCGGCGGTGGCAACTGGCACAAGTGGGTGGGGTTTGATTAATTTTTTTTATTATACTTAGATACCCTCAAGTATAAATTTATGCACATAAGTCCCTATATTTTTATTTTTTTTAAAAACACCCCATATCTATTAAAATAATTCAAAAGCCAATTGGGTGCAATTGCCCCCACTTGCCCCTGTATAGGCCCACCCCTGCACATCGTCTTCCCCCACTCATTCATCCACTATCTCTTTCTCTCTATCTTCCTCACACACACACACACAAAGACATAAACCCCCCACCACATATGTTTACACTATTTATATTTTTTTTATTCGATTTTCTAATTGATTCAAGTCCAAATGATTCAAGGCTTTAAGTAATACTGAATCAACTATGATTAAGACATTAAAAATAAAAATTCCTTGTTATGAATAAGAGAAGCAACCATTCAGCTCTGAGTCATTCAAATAGAAAGTCGAAAGTCAGAGATTATCTGCAACAAATCTAAGATCTACTACAACTTACAATGAATATGAGAAAAGCAAGCCTACGTCAACTTCACGATCAATCTCGCAAACCCCTAAATCTGAGATACAAGAGTGAATGAATTGGAATGTGAGTGATTACGAAAGTGATATATAGGGTTCGATGGGAACGAATCAAAGTGAGAGTGAGTGAATCAACAAGCATCGTGGTGATAGCTAGAGATAGAATGAGCAAAGTGGTGATAGAGTGATACAAGAGTGGTTAAGAGTGATAATTTTTGCTCAAGAATTATCACCGCCGAGCTATCATAATGTTAAGCAAGAATATTATTGATTCGTAATTAACCATGTGACAGTTATAGTCAGTCACAATATTCAAACATTCTATTTTTTAGGCCTTTGTGGCCATCAACAGCAGTTATAACCTTTATAACTGTCATTGGTTATCACAAAGCTTGCAATACTTTTAATCACAAAATGTTGTTGTTGTTGTTGTTGTTGTTGTTGTTGTTGTTGTTGTTGTTATTATTAATAATAATAATAATATTACTCACGAAATATGTCCATATCATATTTGATGTAAGATTAATCATTGCTCGCAGATTTGAGCTTGCCACAATAATTTTGTATATGTCGAGGTTTAAACTTAGGATATATGTCTTCGAACTATTTGCTTTAGCATATGTCCATGATAGACGTGCTATGGCACCCGTTGTAATCATTTATATTTATTCTCCTTTTGAAATAAAATACATGCGATATTTGTGCACGCCTGATAAATCTACATTAAGATTATCTCGAGTTACCTAAAAGTTGTGAATTCAAATCTTGATATTAGCATATTTTTTAAAACATTAACGGTTTAGGGGTAAACTAGAAAAATCACCCAATTTGTATGATAACCGAGTTCATACACTTTTGGTTTATATATACATATGCCTACGCCTATCACACTACTTAATCAAACATGTATCAAGTTTTTGTCGTAAATGGATGCTCAAAGATCTGTTCATGTCCGACTTGTTAGGAAAACATTTTAGGTCATTGGATATTAGGTTGGTGATAAAGAACCCGACTCAATTGGTTCTGGTTTTGTTTTGAAAATCTAAACTCGGAAAATTTTCTATATGCATAAGTTCGAACTCGAGTTGCCCGAGCTTTCCCTCGCATGATGCGTTATAATTATATAATGTTATAAGAATATTTAAAGAAAAACTATTAGATTTACGTGATTCTAAACTTGATCCAAACTTGTGCCCTGATTTTTTTTGTGAAACTTACATCTGGCTCAACTTGACCTGGTGCAGTTTCTACATTTGTAAAACCCCGATTTGAGCAAGTGCGTGTTCTACATTGAAAAATTAGAACCGACCCACTTGCTCATACACTTGAACTCGAACCATCCCGCCTCAACCTAGCTAGTTTAATTATTGGGTATTATAAGTATTTTAAAAGGGGAAAACACTATATTCTGGTCAGGTCAAACTTGTTTATTTTACATGAACCCAAACCCGTTGTAAGTTTACTGTAAATAACTCGAACATGATCCGATTAAAAAAAGACCCGTCTCCCACATGCCGAGTTAGCCCATTTCGCTATCCCTAATTCTTGTCCGTAGGAAATCTATAGTGAAATTTAATATGCATGACCCACCAATAAAAAACAACATGACCCAACTGGTGGTGCAGGTTTTGCATGTTTTGAGAAAAATAAACTCACATATATTATTATATGCCTAGTTCAAACTCGATTTGTCCCATCTTTATCCATATCGACGCACTGTAATAATATAATAAGGTAAGGTTAATTAAAAAAAATTATATACTCAAGCAATGTTGGACAACGAAAATAGATTAATGAAATAAGTTTTTAAATAAGAAATAAGGTAAGTAAAGATATCCGGAGACTTGCTATTATTAAACCTAGCATTATCTAAGCCACTATGCTACTTATTGTTTTATATTTAGATTCCATTAATCACTTCATGCCCCATATCCTACAAGAAACATTTGATTAATGGCTAATAAACACGGACTTGATTCCTCACAATTACCCTTCGGTCCAATTTCGTACAATGGGGCTTAGTTTGAGAGTTAAACAGATGAATTTTTTTAATGAAACTTCCATAAAATTTCATCTAAAGATTCAATTTAGACGTGAGTGATATGATCATTCAAAATTTTAATGGTTGAAAATTAACACATATAATAAAATTTTATTACACCTATATCTGTTTTGAATTACTGTATGAAATTTTAAGGAGATGTCATACTTATTATAGAGATCAACTACACCAACTTTCATTAAAAACATCATTAATTTAGCCTTTAAATTAATTCCCTTTCAACGAAATTGGGCTTAGTGCATAATGGAGAAGAGCGAAGTCCCATAATCACCACCATTCATTTTGTTGACCTTATATTCCTAAGGCAATCGATTCTAGGGTTACTAAAATATGTGGTAAATTATTATTTTAGCCGGATGTATTCCACTATGGATAAATTATAAAAATGGTGAGGGGAGGGTGACATTCACCCTCTTAAGAGAAGGGTGGGCCACTTTCACCTCTCTGGTTGAAATTAACCAAGCCTTACTATACGAGATACCATATTGCCAAATTTAGTATACCTACAATAGTTATGGCATGGCATATGTGGATTTTTCACATACCTATAGTACATGGCCTAAACAAAAAAGAACAAAAATTTTGAGATTCACTATTTTGACTTAACAAATGCGGCCTTAGAATTTAATTTGTATTAATTTGATTATTTAATTTTAGGGTTCATAAACCAAAACTAAGGCCATTTGTATTAATTTGATTATTTAATTTTAAGGTTCATAAAGCAAAACTAAGGTAGTGGCCCCATTTTCTATCTGATGAGGCATTATACCTACATTGTCAACTACTCGTTTCGATGATAACCAGACACTGGTTGCAGGAAAGTTAAGGCAATTAACACCATTCTACGACAAAAACATAGAGAGTATTTTTTTTTTCCTTTTTCGGGGAGGGGAGGGAGATGTTAACGATATAGTAGCACCTTTGCATGTAAGTAAATGGAAGAAATATTAAACAAGTTATCAGAGTCTTAGGCAGGTTTGATTTGCTGATCCATAAAAGTTTGTATATGTAGGTGGGGGAGTGGTGGTGGTTAAGAAGTAACTTAAATTAATGACATATATTTGAATTAATAACTTATAATTACTCAAGACATACTAATTTAAAACTGTCCTGTTGATATTAATCTTGAAATTTGAGTTGCTTGAGATATTCTTTAGAATAAATGAGGATTTAAACCGACACTTTCATTGTGGAGAAAGAAAAGATTGTAATGAGAAATATTTATATTGAAAATTTGCAAAAGGTATGCTCAAGGGACTGCATGTCACATCAGTTATTTAGTTATTTAATCATTTTTTGCTTTGTTATTTGTTATTTGTGATTTGTACGTATTATTTTACTTAATTTTAACTTTTAAGAAAATATTGGGCGGAATGACCTTTAGAGGATAGGGTTCATAGAGTATATTGATATAGGACAAAAGGATACAACTCTGATAGCATCGAAGATTGAGGCTCTTGATCCTTGTTACACCCACTGTGAAATCTACTCATCACTGTTGTTAGGTGTTTTTGCTTTTACAATAGCCGTAGCTAATCACAACTAGGTACATTCAGATGAACTTTTAGTAACAAGTATGTCATAATTATCTAACTAATGATCTATTGATTTGATTTTATAATCAGTCTCCACATAATATCAAGCAACTATGTTTAAGCAAGGGATGGGATGCACTTTTTGCTGCATCTTCTTTCTCCATAATCTTTTATTCTTTCTTTTCTCCCTCAAATAATTCATTTTCGTTCCTCTAATTATAGTAGGTACGTGGGTATATCTTATTATATATGGTTATCAGCTTTGTACCCTTTTTATAGATGAAAATATCTTAATTGCATGGTAATGATCGCTACACTTTTAAGTAATTTAATAATGAGATGTTTAAATGATTATCATAAAATTTTATTTAAAATATTTTACGTGATTCTACAAAATTTTCTAAATTTAGAAAGTTTGGGTTAAGAGATGTAACCTTTGCTTTCACATTATTTTAGTATATCATTCTAAAAAATATCTCAATTTATACAATTTCCAAATCCAATTTATCTTGATAAACATTGACCCCCCAAATACTGTTTAGAGGTTAATTACCTTTGGGACTCGGTTAGTCACAGTTGCCATCACTAATAACAATGGGGTCATGGTTTGCATACAAATCTATAAATAAATAATCATGCTTATAATTATAATATATTATGAAGAATCTAAAAATAAACATGGGTAGTACGAAAATCTATAAGAATTTAAAGCGCATTTATTGGTGGATTGGGATGAAACTGAGAATACTTATCATGTCAACAAATAAAAATTGAGCAAAAACCCACCAGACAACTACAAACCCTTCCAATTCCAGAATGGAAGTGAGAGAACATCACTATGGACTTCTTATTTGGCTTGTTGATAGCTCATAGAAAAAATAACACAGTTTGGGGATTGTGGATAGCCTCACCAAACCAGCGAATTTTTTACTGATTCGTGAAAGCAGCTCCCATGAAACATAATTAAGCTAAAATATTGTATTTTTATACGTATTTATATGGCTTAATATGCATGAATTTAATTCTAATTATCTTAAATTGTAAAGAATTGAGTTTTAATCATGAAATATGATAATATGTTTGTTTCTAGTGCATTTTAGCCTTTTTATAGGTTAAAATGAACAAGAACAAATCCAAAAGCAAATTTCCCTAAATTAGTCATTGCCGGTCAAATTCGAATCTAAATTAAGTTAAAAAAGTGAACTGGAAGCAATTACCAAACTCAAGCATGAAGGAAGTGGATGAAAGAGACTAAGAAAAGCCGATAAATCATCCCAAGTGAAGAAAAAATTATTTAAATCAATTCAAAAAAATTTCGGTAGAAGAAGAGATTCACCACACGCAATGCTTTTGTTCCAACCAATTATGGTATTTATCTGCGCAGAATTTGAAGGAAACTCTAGAAATAGAAGTTGTAGAGCTCTGAGTTAGTTACGTGTAGCTGAAAACCTTGCACCGATCAGAGTTTGGAGTGCAAAGTTATGGACAAAATATGAACAGTCACTACAAGAAAAATGACCTTTTGTGATGGACGAAAAATTGTCACGAAAAGTAAAAAACCGTCGCAAATACGTATTTGTGGCGGCTTTGCGACGGTTTTCATTGTGTTACAAGTCAGGGGCGTCTCAAAAACTCAACGACGGCAAAATGCAGTCACAAATACTTTTTGTAATGACCTCTAAATCCGTGACAAATACTATACTTTTGTGACGGTGTTTTAACCGTTACAAAAAGAATTGTCACAAAAGGCCATTTTTCTTATAGTGAGTGTGTCGGAGGAGCAGATTATAGCGCAAATGAATAAGATAATTGAAGGTGCAAAAAATTATGGAATGTGATCCTACCCTAAATGGTCAGTGTGAACAACAACCATGCCCTATCTCTTTCTCTCAATTGATTTCTTTTTCTCTCTCTCCATTTTTTCCTTCTTCTTTCTTTATTTTTTTTATTTTACAAATTAAGGATTCATTTTGTATCGCTTCTACTAGTTTATCTAGTGTTTATTTGGGAGTTAGAGATGAAGTATTCAAGTACAATTTTGAAGATTAATTTTCAGATTTAATTATTGGTTTACGCGCACACTTCAATTCCAAGTTCTTAATTTATTTATTATTTTGTTAATTCTTCATATAAATTTTACATGCTTATGATTTTATTTATATTTCAATTTATGAATTTATGTAGGCTGTTTTATTTAATTAATTTATTATCCATGAATTTATTAGATATGTTTGGCTAGTTCGTTAGTTAGGGGTCCGTAAGGAACGGGTATGATGACGCGGTAATGTTTTGGACCCGAATCGAATTCTAATTAATTTTTTATAGGTTAATTGGTCATTATAAATATGATTTTTATTAAATTATTATCCTAATATGCTAATCACATATTTTTATAATAAATTTAATAAAATCTTTCCGACAAAAGAACCAATCTAATTTGAATCGTTGTTTTTGTGCTAAACCCCAATCGATCGAGTTCGAGAGCAGTCTATACTCTTTAAATTAATTGGTTTTGTATCTTTATAATTTTAAACTAAAGAATGCTTTTTTTGGTATTTATTTTTATCCTTACTTTTTGATACCGAAATCGCCAATTTTGTATTTCCACCGCCCATTTTGGTTCAAATTTGATTTAAATTACGTTTTAACCTATTTGAATTAAATTGTGGTTTTTACTTAATATGTCTAAACTCACTTTTAATAAAAGGTTTTGTAGTGTCAAGCACTACTTCACTTTAATAAACAAGTGTTTTCTGTAAAATTAAGTAATGCGAATTAATTCTATAATTAGTATTGGTACGTATAGTTCATGTCACGAATGAATTATTGCCAAAAATACGAGTTTATGAGATCAATTAACTTGTGAAAAGTAGGCTGATTTTTAAAGAAAAATTAATTAAAAAAGGATTCCCGGTCCACCGAATTGCCTGCTGTATTGCCCGGAACTTAAGGATACCCTTAGTGCTTTTTACTCTTAATTTTAGTTAAAGTTTTTCACGTGTTTAATTAATTTAGTACGCTGTTTTCATTAGTTATTTTATTTAGTCCTTTTGCATGTTCACTTTACATTAGTTTGGTTGCTTTTAGGATAGTAATGTTTCCCTACCTTTAGGTTTAGTTTTATTTGCATGTATTATTTAGTTATATTGCCTTTAGTTAGTTTACTTATTGATTCTCATTCCATTCTCTCCATATTTCATCTTTTCTATATTTTTCTCATCTTCCTTTTGAAAGAGACATCCCTAACTCAAAGAACTACCCTCCTCCCCGTGGATAGACCTCGGACTTACTGAGTATTTATTAATTGACTGGCCACCTACACTTGGGTCTAATAACTTGCGTTGTTTTTGCCGAGTCAAAACACTTTCAAAATTATACATCCGCATGATCATTCAGTGGGATGGAGTTCCGTTATAGTTTTCGATCGCGAGCTGATATTCACTTCACAATTTTGAGAAGCCTTATATAGAGCCACGAACACGAAGTTGGATTTCATCATGGTATTTCACCTACAAATGGATGGTCAATTTGAGCATACCATTCAAATCTTAGATGATATGTTTCGAGGTTACGTGATAGATATTTGTGGAAATTGGGACGACTATCTTCCGTTAGCTGAATTCGCCTAAAACAATAACTTCCAAACTAATATCGGGGTGGCATCTTATAAAGCTATTTATGGGAGACTGTGAAATAACCCATGTGTTGGATCGAAGTAGGCAAAGCCTCACTTTTGGTGTCTCAACTAGACATGACCAAAAAGATCAAGCTAATCAAGCAACGACTGGCAACATCATAAAACCGTGAAAGAGCATGCCAACAATAGGAGTTGATCCCTCGAATTTGAAGTAGGCAACTATGTTACTTAAAGTAAGACCCCGACTTAGGATAGTCTGCTTCAATAACAAGGAAAAATTAGCACCAAAATGCCTTAAGCCATATGAGATCACGCAATGTGTGTGGAGTTATTTCTTACAGACTAGAACGACCACTGCCTCTTAAACACATAGTTATTGTGCTACATGTCTACATGCTCTCAATATATGTTGGATCCATCAATATATAAGCCGATGAACTTTAAGTTAATAAAGATGTGACGTATGAGATAAGGCCTAATCGAGCTATAGACCAAAAGGAACAAATTCTTAGGAATCATGTTATTCTGCTCATGAAAGTTTTATAGCTCCATCATGATGCCAAATAAGCCATTTTTGAACTAGAATCCGAGATACAACTCAAAATTTCTCACTTGTTCAAGTAATTATGTTTGTAATATGTTTCATTTTCTTGGACAAAATTCTTTTTAAAGATGGAAAATATAAGTGTTATTTAGGTTTTGGCCCCTATTAGTGTGACGCCTTGAATTTCGTTAAGAGGTTTAAACCTCCGAAACCCAGTTAATCACGGTGCCGTACGTAACGACGGGTTTGAAATATATAATTTAAAATTTGTATATCAATAATTTACATGTAAGGCCTTAATTTTAGAAAATTTTGGCATGTGGGGTTCGTAAATTTAACAAATCCAAACCTGTAAAATTTTAAAATAAACCTGAATTCTATAAACTCCACATTTATAAAGTCCATAATCAATAAAAGAAATCATACAGTTTCGTGTATCAACAAATCCTCCAACGAGGTCCCAATCAGCCAAAAGGCTTAACATGGCATAAGAGTAGAATTTAATACAGGTTTAACTACTAAAAATACACAAGTCAACTAAATATACAAAAGCTCAGTCGTCTACGAACGACTACAAGTAATCTAGGGTCATTAGAGGTGTCTATACTTTGTATTCGTGCCGCCCCCGAAGAGAATTACCTGCAAAACTGGTTTGGAAAATAGGAGTGAGCCAAACACGGGCTCAGTGGAAACTATAAGAGTTTGGATAAGAAAATACTTTTAGGAATGCACATGCATCATGAGATTATGAAAGTAATTTGAACCATGTATATGTATATATACTTATACTGTTTCTAAACATATACATAGATATAGATAGTACTCTTATCAAAATAACTTTGAAACCATGATATATGAAATGCATATTAAGCACTGCCCAATTCCCGAAAATACATTAAAGAATATGCCGTCAGAGGCTAAGTAAATCATAGTAATAGAAATACATTAAAAAGAGGCGTATGCACTAATCTCATAACCGTCAATCTCATCTCCCATCAGACATCTAGGATTTACTCTACTGTGTATAGCGATCGCGATCTAAACCCCCAAGGCTAGGGTATGCATCCCCCAAGGCTGGGTCCCCCCGTGGACCACCTAAATGGTGTAGGATATGCTGCCTAGCTCGCGGGGTCCCCTTGCGGACCATAGAGTATGCCGCTCTCAAAGCGAGGTCTCTCTACGCGGACCAAGATATGTAACCACCAAGGCTAGGTCAACCCCATGGACCATTAGTGCCTGTCCGAAAATCTAATTATATTAACCATGCAAATTGTTCAAAGTATTAAATATCTAAGCCTTATAATAACTAGGCTACCCAATAGCCTTAAAAATATTATAATTCTAATCCATAGAGATTAAAAGATATCCACCAAATGATATACTCAAATATAATACACACATATACATATACATATATAACTTAATCTATATTGTATATGATATTCTTGTTTTACTTTGAAACATGCTCGCCACGTCCGTAAATAGTGGTCCGATTAAAAATCTCGCTTACTAATCCTTCTAGCGAAAAGTTTTAGATTGATTCATTATTCAAGCTCCAAGTCTCATACAAAGGATAATTTGTAACAATTTGGGTTCATATAAACACCCCTCACACGATCTCCATACATATATATAATCAAAAGTATATTAAAAGTCTAACTAGTGTAGTTACGGACTGGCTGGTTATCTAAATAGGCTCATGAGAATCAATTGGTAGTTCATGTACAACAATAATATTATATACAATGGAATCTTGCTCAATTCACACTTTAAATTCAATGATATATATCAATACATCTACATATTTACAACCTTTATCAACTATATATCATATCTATATAGGTGGGTTTTGCATCCATAATTGCCAATCTTGACATATAATTGGGGGTTCTTGTTTAATCATCAATCTATAATGATATTAAGTCCAAGACAACCAAACAATCAAAAGAAATCAAACCCAAACCCCATGATAATGCATAATTTCGAAATTATACTAAAAACTCCCAATTTGGTTTGAAATCAATGATACAATACATAATAGTTTGAAAAAAATGGTTTAAGTATTAGTGTTCCCACCTCTATTGGAGCTTTAAACCAAGATTGGAGTGTAGATGGTTAGAATTCCTCAAGCCCTAGCTTCCTCAAGTTCACATGGAGGGATGGTGGTGAAGGAGATGATGAATAATAAGATTTATATGCATAAATCTTGTAATGTCTTGAATAAATTAAAGAAAGCCATCATAATCTCTCAAAATCTCTCACTATAACTCTCTTGAGGGGTAGAGGAAGTGGTGGCTCGAAATGGGGAAGAGATGAGCTTTTGGTTGTATAAAAATGGGGTCAAAATGGTAGAAAATTTGATTTTTGACCCTTCAATAGGTCATCATTCAATTGAGGCACAGCCATTAGTCGACTAATGCCCCAATCTGCCCACTGATGCTATTTTTCGGTAGTTCGGCCACTTCGCACTCAGTTTTGGCCACTGTAGAGTTGGAATTTGGTCTCGGCCAAAACACGAAAGTTTTAGATAATTCAATAACCTTTCCAATAGAGCAAACGGGGACTCATTTGGACTTCGGATGAAGAAGTTATGGCTTTCACAAGCTAGAATGGTCATATATCGGTAAAAGCAATTTGGGCGGCAAATTTTCGAATTTCGCTCGGACCACCCGAAATGGGCTATGACCTATTAGGTGAGTGTAATAACATATAAATGAAGTGTGGAAAAGGTCTAAACCACTCAAAGATCACCTGAACTAATTCTTGCTTCCCAAACCAAAATTTACATTATTAGAGGTTATAAAAAGGAACTAGCAAAGAAATCACATAGCGGGTGTTACAATTAGTTTTCATAATTAACTTTGGTACCCATTTCTATTTTTTCTATTTCTTTGACCCTCATTTTGGACGGAACCTCACAGTCAAAAATTTAAACCTGTTAACTAAGTGAAAAATGTACACAATGTACCAAATATACCCTTGTTCATTACTTGTTACCATTGGAGTGCATATTGCACAAATTAGCCATTGAATAGAGCATGTAAATGCTTATTAATAAACTTGCTTTAACACAACTAAGTCGCAAGCAATTTAACACTACATACAACACATTCATATACTATTATCAACACAATACAACTCAATCACACTTAATCATTTACATCCATTCACAATAGAACTAATACATTCAGAAAAAAAATACAAGGATGGGAGGTAAAAATGAACCTAAAGAGAATGAAACTTGCAAAGGTGTTGATCGATGTATGTCAAATCTGTAACTATGAATGACATGAAGGTATAAAGTGCTAATGGGTTTATAGTGCATGCCATGTCTCAAATTGCAACAGTGTAATGAAGATTTATACATGTAAAGAGAAGACACAAATGGTAAGAAGTTTCTAAAGCGTCAATATGTAAATTGTGATGGAATTAATGGTTAGAAGGGGCAATTAGTTTGAAGGCTGGCTCAGCATCTCAAAGCAATAACAAATACAAAGAAGAGTGCTTTCAATGTGGACAGAAAGACCAATATGCAAAGAGTTGCCTATGGAAATATACACTTTGCCTAGGTGGGTGTGGAGTAACAAGGAAATTGTGGACATCAAGGCAAAGTCATAACTATGGAAAAAGTTCCTTAATTAAGTGCATAATTGAAGATTTTTTTTTACCATTGTTGGCCCAAAAAATATAGGTCACAATGTTAAAATAGATAAATAGTATATAATATATTGGATATATATATATATATATGTATATATATATATGTTAATGCAAACGTTTTTGATAATCTTAGCCCAAAAGTTTACAAGTCACAAACGTTTTGATAATCCTAGCCCGAATGTTTACACTCACAAACGTTTTTGATAATCTTAGTCCGAATGTTTACAAGTCATAAGGATATATGAACATATATATATAGGTGTGGTTTCAATGGTACCTTCTCTCTCTACCGATGGGTAGTTATTGTAATATTAACCATTAAATGAAAAATCAAAGGTTAAAATCAAATGAGTAGTTCGCTAACATAATTAATGCACATTGAAGAAATACAAAGCATTAAATGTAAGGTTAAGTGGGCAACTTGTTATTATCTGATGATATGTCATTTTTTAACATTTAATTTAAGGAATTTGGTACTATGTATATACAAATTCCAGTCTAGGATATCTCTATTCCTTAACCTTGTAAAATATTATCATCACAGAATTTGCTACTATGTATATACAACCCCTAGAATATACATATTATTTAAAATTATATGTGGTTAAAAACTCATCTCATTATAATTGATTATTGATGACTCTTGTCAATTTAAGCATGTCTTGTGTAAACATGCGAAATAACATCTACTACTTCCACATTTTTTTTTGTACTTTTATTAAATTTGAGAAAAAAAAGTAATGAATTATATGATTGTGAATTGCACAGTAAGAGATAATGTCTTGTGTGGCATCTTACCTATATTTGGGGTAAATTTCTATAGACAAATGTTATTCAATAATTTATTTATTTTTTCTCAAATTAAGTTCCAAAATTTTACTCATCTTCCATTTTAATTTAAGAGTCCATTATATTTTTTTAGACATTTTAAATCAAAAATCTTAATTTTTTAGGATAATATCAATTATTGTATCAAAACAATTAAGTTGTATTTTATGCCATTAATTTGATTAAAAATAATATTTTGGTTTTTTAAATATAAATTCAAGTTATAGTAAACACTTTTTTAGAAAATGTCAACCTCTCCACACTATTATAGTCAGATTCTCAAGGAGAATACCTAAACTTTTTACTAGAAGGAAAGTAAAAATTTCAATAAATAGATGGTATTATTTGTCATACGACAGGCATATATATATATACATATGGGTTTCTTTGGCAAATGAAATCTTTAAAGAATTTTAAAGATTAATTAAAAAAAAAAACAAAATAGAATCGATCACCTTAACTTGTTATAATAGGTTAAAGGTGCTGCCACCTCACCAATGGGCATTAATTGTTGTCAGGACCCATCGATGAGTAGAGAGAGACAATACCCATTGAAAACTCATTCATATATATATATATATATATGTTAATGCAAATGTTTTTGATAATCTTAGCCCCAAAAGTTAAAAGTCACAAGCATATTTGAGCATTTTTTGCCTAAAAAATATAGATCACAAGCAGTTTTGACCAAGCCTCACTACCACTACCTAAGGAGGGGATTTAGGCGACGTATCATATCCGTTGCTTAAGAGATGTTTTTACGTCGCCTTACCTTAAGCGACGTAAACTACGTTGCCTTAGATCCGTTGCCTAATTTCTGTCGCCCAAGGTTTTAGGAGACGGATGTTATTACAAAGTAGTCTTAGTGTCCACTTAGGCCACGTATCTGTTATCCTCTATCGTCGAAGATGGTACACTTAGGCCACCTAAGTGTTATATTATGTCACTTAAGAGGTACACCTAGGCAACATTGGTATTATCTTATGTTTGCGAAGAAGGAAACCTAGGGCACGCAAATATATATTATCCTTCATCATCTAAGGTGGAACACCTACGTGACGTTGTTATTATCTTATGTCTGCTAAAAGGTAAACCTAGGCCACTCATCTATTATCCTATGTCGTCTAAGGTTGTATACCTAGGCCACCTTGGTATTTGTACTACATCTCCTAAGAGGTACATCTAGGCCACGCATCTATTATCCTACGTCGTCTAAAGTGGTATACCTAGGCCACGTTGGTATTATACTACCTCGCTTATGAGGTACACCTGAGCCACGTAGTTATTATTCTCTGTCTTTTAAAAGGTAAACCTAAGCCACGGAGGTATTATCCTTTTTCTCTTAAGAGGTACACCTAGGCCACTTATGTATAGTACATTTCCTAAGTGTACGCCTAAGCCACGCACCTACGTCGCCTAAGAGCTGGTCACAATAATAATAAATAAATCTGCATAGGCACTAATCCTGATTACTGGGGTCGGTAATTTGGATTACTAGGGGCAGTAATCAGGATTATGTAGCCAGTAATCCAAGTTGTTGGGCACATTACCAGGGTTTACTGACCCTAGTACGACAAGTTTCTAGGCCAGTAGTAATATAGATTAATCATAGTTTTTGTGTACAGCCACACTTGCGCATATACAACCTGCGCACAATATTCAATAGCAAATACAATGATAACAAAAACTAGGATTATTGGCCCCAATAATGAGGATTACTGGACCCAGTAATGCACATTACTAGACCTAGTAATCTGGATTACTAACCACAGTAATCTGGATTACTGGCTCCGGTAATCCATTACTATCCCATTAATTTGGATTACTGGCCCTAGTAATGAGGATTACTGGCCCATGAAATCCAGATTACTGACCCCAGTAATCAGGATTACTGCCTATGTAGCTTTTTTCATTACTAAACTAATTTATTTTGCTAAAAATCAGAATGGCATCAAAACATGATACTTCGGTCCGTGGTAGGGAAGAGGTCTTAACAAGCAGCAGTGACACTGTGCCATTATCTATATTGAGAAAAAACGTACACCATTGAGATCACCACCGACTAAGAAGGCCACCACAAAGACAGTCGAACAAACGGTACCGAACTCGAAGGGCAATCCCACTAGTTCTCCCAAAACAGCCGAACTAAAGAAACAAAAGAAGCTGGTAAAACCATCAAAGATAGACTTTTCCAAACCCAAAAAGTCTCTTCCCCAGAGATGCACAATATTAGTCTTTGCTGAATTGGTAAATCAATACTAGAAAGCCATCCCAACTGAAGCATGGGAGATTCTGAATGGGACGGTCTTCGGCCCTATGATGCGTTGCTTCTGGGACGCTTTACTCAAGGAACCTGATTATAGAAAGACAAAAATTAACTTCAAAATAATAATGAATCATTTCGACAAGGACTGGATGCTGTGGTCCTTTAGCAGTTTACGGTTGGACTTGACTGCGGAGTTTTTGATGGTCTTGTTTCACCTGCCCACTAGAGGATTAAAAATTATACCCGTTCCTAGATCAGAGGATAGGAAGGAACAGGCGGCAAACTTGTTCCCAAATTACAAGGAAATAAAAAGGGCCTTTTTGTACCGATATAAAAAATTTGCTCACATCTGAGCTAAATAAAGAAAAAAAAGCCGATCCAAAAGAGGTTGCATCGACTCTACTGATGTATTTATTCTTAACCTTCTTCTTCAATAAAACCGGGATCAATCTTACATAGAATATGGTCAACATATGCATTTACATCGATAACGTTAACAAGTATGACTGGGCGAACTCAACTATGGACTTCTTGTTCTTTGGCATCAAGAAGTAGAACAAGGATAAACCAAGTACACCTAACGGATGCACGTTGTTGGTGCAGTATTGGTTTTTGGAGAATAGAAAACATAGATTGCCGCGGTCAAAGAATCGTCTAATCAGCAGGCCACATTTCGTGGCGTGGAACATTAGAGACATGTTTGACGTAAAGGTCTTGGAGTCAAACCCCAACTTCTTAGAGGTAACTTATGCATTAATATAAATACTATACTTTTATACATTTAAGACAAAAAGAACCTAATCAATTGTCCTATGTGATTCAGAAACTTGTACTCGGCGGAACTTGGCCAGTGTTCGCTTTTAATTTGACGCACGAACAATTGGTAGTGGAAGAGGAAAGGCAAGGGCAGTAGGGAAAGGAAGAGGAAACTGGTGAGGATAAGAATGATTCCTAAGGTGAAGATAAGAGTGATGAGGATGAATCATTAGAGCTTTCAAAATGGGTAAAAATTTTGCATTAAATATAGGTTGTTATACTACTAATTAATGGATTACTTCTCCCAGTAATACAGATTATTAGCCCTAGTAATCCTGATTACTGAGGTTGGTAATGGATTACTGCCCCCAATAATCCTAATTACATGCCCCAATAATTCGGATTGCTGCCCTAGTGATCTAGATTTATGTGGCCATAAATCAATTACTGCCCCCAGTATTCTATATTACTGGCACCAATAATCAAATTATTGCCCGCAGCAATCCATTAATGTTATACATGGGCCGGAGATTCTCATTACATATTATGTTTTATCTGTGATTCCAGGTCCCACAAAAAATGAAAAACGAGAAGATGGTGAAAAAGGTGGTCCAAATTGTGGTTACTATTATCGCCGAGTTATCTCGACTTATCGACAATAACATCAACATAGAACTACAAAAGCCGGCTCTAATGGAACATCAACAAACTATACATGTCCTCACCATAAAAATGATTGACATTATAGCAGTGTTGGATAAAAGAATCAAGCTGTTAGAGCCCCAATATGAAAGGAGGCAAGCTCAACCGCATGTCACAACACGTACAACTCCGTGGGACCAATATTATCTAATTTCACACAATCTAATTAGGGATGATAGGGTTGATGACACAGTGGACGTGCAGCAAATGGATACAAGTGATGCTAGGTTGGCTCTGGTGCTTGTGCACGAGTTGGGACAAACGTGCAGCTCGGCATTAGGGCGGAGGAAGATGTAAAAAAGGTTGTGGAAAGCGAAGAGCACGAGGCGAAAGAAAGGGAGGATGTGGTTGTTAGAGAGAGGGTCGAAGACTAAGGAGGGTCTATAAATAAAGAAGCATCATTGGCCCAGATCCACGACGTGGTTAAACAGCTTGCTTAAGAAGTAGCCCTCGAACAAAAGGCTATTACTTTGCCGCCCCCGCATTCAATCAAGAAGAACGTGAAAGTACACGACAGGGGTGCAACAAGGCCGAGGGAAAGTGAGTCGGAGTATAGTACACCTTCAGCAATCCGCATGCCACATAAGAAAGCAAAGGCCCGTGGGCCCAAACAACAACTATTACTTATCAATAGGGTCAACTGCACAAAAGAAACCTAGCAAACCCTCGACTTGGAGATTCAAGGGCATTATGACAGTTTATTCAGCTCGAACAAGTAAGTACATATTTTTATCCACAAGTTCTAATTGTAAAACTAATTAACAAAAGCCATACTAATTGATTTTAATTTGTTATCTTAACTGCGAAATTTACTACCAGGATCCTAACAACTCATTCAGCCTTATTATAGAGTCAAATATGATAAACAAACATAATTGAGGGAAAGAGATTTGGATAAAGATGTAAGAAACAATTGAATAATTTAGATTACTGTCTATCTTAATTTTGATTACTGTGTGTGCTAATTTGGATTACTGGGGCCAGTAATTTTGATTACTGGTCCAAGTAATTTGGATTATTGTGGGCAGTAGTTTGGATTACTGGCCCAAGTAATCCAAATTACTGGGGGCAAAAATGTATTACTGGCCCCAATAATTTGGATTTCTAGGAGATGTAATGGATTACTAGCACTAGTAATTTGGATTACTGGCCCCAGTAATCTGAACTACTGGCCCCAATAATCCATACTTATGCACTTGTATTTTCTCTAACCAGTTAAGTGCATGTGCAAAATGTTGTAGGTTGTGAGCAGTACATTGACATGATGAAAAAGGAAATAAAATAAAAAAAAAAATGGACAAAATTGATTTCATTGACTTAGAAGCTTCAGTAAGTAAATCCCCGATAAACCAAAAAATTACAGCTAACAAAGATTTACATTGCCATAATTTCTGTTAACTTTCTTTTTACAGTTTTATTGTATTGCACAGTATGACAAGCTTGCGACGTCCGGCAGAGATTTCAGTGGGAATGAGATTGATGTTGCAAATATCCTCACGGAACCCTATGGGAAATATTCACCCACAATAAAATCTTGATTTAATGTAAATTCGCGAGACCCAAATAAAGCCCGTTTAGTCCGGTAATAATATGAGTTGATTTTGGGTCGTGTAAATTCGTTAGTAACCCGTGTAACTCATATATGATAAACAATATTTACCTAAGGCTTTTAAAAACTTTTAAATTTTATATTAAATCTTTTTTCTTCCATCATGATCTTTCCTTCTCTCCTGTTCTAACATAATTACAATATATGATGATTTTAGTTATTGTTGTTACATATGTATAAATTATTGAGTGTGTATATTTTAATGGTTAAATGATTATTACCAGATTACTAAATGTCATTTGTGTATTACTCGAATCAAATCGTTTATCTTAAACAAGTTAAAACGAATCGGGTCATGTTATTCGTGAATTAATTAGATAGTGTATGAATTTAAATTTTTTTCACCCGTTTATCAAACGGGCCGTGTATGAATGGTGGCATTTTTCACCCGTCATAACTTTAACCTGACACGAAACCGACTTGAACACACCATATTGTCAAGCCTACTTCTACCCTGCATATTCCCACTTTTCCACCTACCATAGAGGTAGCGGCAGACAAAATTGCTACCTATGACCTATTCCACTGCCGGATGCTGATGGCCTTAATAAATTTTCAGCCTAACTGGTTGGGGAAATCAATTCTGATTGTCTGTTGGCTGTAGCCATTGGGAAAATTGTTCTCCATATATATCCTTCTGTACATGTAAAAAAAGTTCAACAATTAAGTATCTAAAATTTGCTCTAAATTCTCTCTCTCTCTCTCTCTCTCTATATATATATATATATATATTTATATATATCTTCTTGTACCTGTCCTCTCTTTTTTTCCCTCCTTGATTTTTTGGTAATATTTGTGTTGAACCCATTTACTCATTTGGAGGTAAGTTCTGGATTATTTTTTTTTTCTTTTTTAATTTAATAACTTGTATCTTGATTATGGGGACAAATTCCACAAGTGTTTCTTCTCTTATTTCTTTTTAAAAATTTCGGCTTCTCCTATGTTTAAGATTTGTTACACACCTCCCTATGTTGGGAATTTTTTCAGTTTTTACAAAATTTTAATTTATTTTATTTTATTTTTACTTACACTACAATAAATTAGACATTCAGCACACATAGTATACCTTTTTATATACACGAATATTTAATTAAAATAAAATAAACTTTTGATAAATAAAGAAGTAACCAACTTGCAAACTTCTATCTCTATTTTAACCCGATACTTGATTATTCGAGTATTATTAGATAATTTTTTATTTAAAAACTAAATTCACGAGTAAAAAAAAATACTCATATTTTGATTTCATAACCGAATTGAAGAATTTCTAAAATAATTTCTAATTGTAAGCTTGTACAAAAATCTAGTCTAAGAATAATTGGCTAATTGTAAGCTTCAGAAGTTGAGATCGTAAAGATCATAATTTTGCAGAATTAAGTAAATAATGCATTTAACACTAATTACATTGTATATGTAATATTAAATAGTTTTTTATGAGATTTTACATGTCCTACGCGTACATGTAAATAAGACGTTCACCCGCATTGCGTGTAGTGCATGTCTAATTTTGATAAAGTGAACCTATAACTAATTTTTCAACCACTCTACCAACTAGAATAACCTCCAAGGGTGATTGAAATCACTCTCCAAAAGTAGGGTAGAGGGTTATGACATCAAATTTAGTGTTTTTTTTTAAATTTTACCACTAATTTGTATTACTTTCGAATAAAAATGTAGTTAGCAGGGGTTGAACACTTAACTTCTTGATAAGCGAAAAGAACCACATCAATAAATAAATACAATATAGTAAATCTAGTTAGTTTAAAAGTAAACAAGTAGGTTGGACTTTTGTCTCTGGTAGAGGGTTATGACATCAAATTTGGTGTTTTTTCAATTTTACCACTAATCTGTATTACTTTCGAATAAAAATGTAGTTAGCGGGGGTTGAACACTTAACTTCTTGATAAGGGAAAAGAACCACATCAATAAATCAATACAATATAGTAAATCTAGTTAGTTTAAAAGTAAACAAGCAGGTTGGATTTTTGTCTCTGGCAATGTGATTTGAACTTGTTACCATTAGGATTGTAAACAAAGTTTTATCCACTAAACCAACACCATTCTTTTTTGCTTTTTTTCTTGTCCAAAATTAATACTGTCACTTTCCATGCTTAGCAAACCCTTTCTTTAGATTTGTGTAGTTCTAACTCCAAATTTGGGTTGATGTTGTGAGAATTGTGGCATATGAATTTACCCTAATTTTGATAAAATAAAAAAATAAAAAAAATACCATATTTTATTTGCTTATAAGAAATCAAAAACTCTTCGCAAGTCGAATCTACCCAAAACTGACGCTCGATGTTCACAATTAAATATATTTCGTCTCACCTCCTAGAGTGATTGGAATCACTACCTAATAATAGGTTGAGGGTTATGACATCAAATTTGGTGTTTTTTCAATTTTACCCCTACATTTGTATTATTTTCAAATAAAAATGTAGTTAGCATGGGTTGAACACTGAACGTCTTGATAGGCAAAAATAACCATCTATCATTGAATAACCACTTAACCTTTTGCCAACCGGAAGCGGCCCAACTGGCACACAAAATTGCCTAGAAAGATTTTAGTTTTTATTTGGAATGTCCTAAATGCAGGGCCGAACCTATGAATTCGGGAGCTTAAAGCAAAATTTATCAATAATTCCCTCCGTTCTCAAAGTTTTAGGTTTTTTTTTTTTTTCTATGCATCCAAATTCAAAGAAAATAAATAAAATAAAATTAATCTACATAAATGATCACAAATTATTTTTTGATAAATGATAACATATAAGATTTTTTTATTAATGAACTTCCCCAACTTCAAACTTTAAAAAATTATGGGCCCTCGAAAAATTGGGGCCTGAGGTAAGAGCCTATTGCGCCTCACCTCATGTCCAACTCTACCTAAATGACAAAATTCCAACCAATTTTCTGCTCCATGAACGAGGTATTAATTTCTCCATTTTTGGTGATAGATATGACCTAGATTTAGTAGAGGAGTCAATTCATGTGATGTTTAAATGTTATCGGGAAGAGGAGGTATGGCGAAGCTTAGACTTCCGAGATTATTAAGTACAATTTCAATCCATGCGTTTTTGGGACACAATGAAATTGCAAGTTCAATGTGGTCGATTGCTGCCTCTCTTCTTGATTATATATGTGTTGGTTTATTTTGTGGGATCGAAATAAATGGAAATTTGAGCAGCAAGATTTCGAGGCAGAACCTTAGTTTTGAAGGCCTAGTGTAGAATTATATTGATTAGGAGCTTGTCGATGTAGGGCAGAAGCCGGCGATAGTGTTTTGATGGCATACCCTTTGGCTGAGTATAAATGTCGATGCTATTGTTCCTTGTGAGTCAAATTTTACGGGTTTGGGCATGGTCAGTGGCAGATCTAAGATTAGATTATGGGGTCAAGGTGGCTAAGTGTAAAAGTTCCAAAAAATTTCTAGAAAAAAAATAATGCTAAAAAGATAGAAAGATAGTGCTTCCATTCATAATTCATAACAAAATCAATAATACAAGTTACAATTGTCCACGACGATTTTTCATATTCTGAAAACGTTGCATTATAGTTTCGTTATCAATACATGCAAAAACATCTCTCTCAATGTAAACAATCAAGCTATCATTCAACCACTGATCTCCCATTCTGTTGCAAAGTGGATTTTTAATAATATTCATAGCGGAAAATGCCATTTCCACTGAAGCAATTGCAACCAGTAAAACCAAAGCCAATGTAAGAAGCAAATAAACATAAGAAAACATTTCATGCATTCCTTTCTCCACTATTTTTTCTTCAAGACTACTAATCCCTTCCAATTGAGAAAAATCCCTACTCAAACGCATATGATGAACATAAACACCAAGTTGATCTTTAAGCGTCAATAAATCTCTATCCGAAAAATCATAAGGATAAAATTGAGTAAGACGAACTAGCTTTCGTTTGTTAAAAGCTACAAAGTTATTTTTTGGACTTAAGTATGCCAAACAAGTAAGTAATTCAGTACTTACCTCATTGAAGCGGTCATTTAATTGCGCACGTTGCCCATCAATTACATGAATAAAGATCTCTACACGATACCGATGATAATTTGTCTTCATTGGAGTATT
The DNA here is from genome assembly GCA_021464415.1 of Lonicera japonica. Taxonomy (NCBI): domain Eukaryota; kingdom Viridiplantae; phylum Streptophyta; class Magnoliopsida; order Dipsacales; family Caprifoliaceae; genus Lonicera; species Lonicera japonica. Next base: position 69,885 of record JAKCWG010000270.1, read on the forward strand.
ACGCCGTGATCTCCCTGGAATTACATATTCTTCATCCATGGTAGGAACTATAATATCGTGTTTGTAACAAAATGAAGATGCTTGCTCAACCAATTCTTCAAACTCATTATCCCTCATCAACTGCAGGTTTTATTTGCATGTTTTCACTAAACTCATTTCACTCACAATGTCTTGATCTTTCTTTTACAATGCTAAAGACAAAGTATTTGTTGTTCCCAATATAGTTTTCATTAAAAATAAGTGAAACACAAACTCAAAAGACTCTATTTCTTTACATAACTTATAGGCTTCACCCGAACTATCATTAGGATTATCATCAACAATCATTTGAAGCACATTCACTAAAGATGAAAACATAGAAATGATACTAATCAACGTACCATAATGTGAGTTTCATTGTGTATCGCCAGCACATTTGAGATTAGTTTCTTGATTTAAACCCGCCCCGTTACAAGACAATCATTTTCAAAAGCTCTCACAAGCTCTTCTTGGCATTGTGCTCTAAATGCATCGCGACGCTTACAAGATGTTCCAACAACATTAACCAAACTATTAGCCGTTGTGAAAAAAGAGTTAACATTAATGTTTTTCTTTGCTACCGCAATAAAAGTTAGTTGAAATTGATGAGCAAAACAATGAATATAAAATGCACAAGGTTGTTCTCTTAAAATCTTTATCTTAAGGCCATTGAATTCACCTCTTATATTACTAGCTCAATCATAACTTTGTCCTTGTAGCTTAGAAAGGCTCAAACTCGCGGAAGAAAAAAATTCATCAATGGATTCTTTTAGTGCATTTGTAGTGTCGGTTACATGTTGAAACCCCACAAATCTTTTAATTATTTGTCCTTTGTCGTTCACATAATGCAGCACCATCGCTATTTGCTCCTTTATTGAAACATCATGTGCTTCATCCACCATTATTGAAAAATATCTATCTTTTACATCACTCAAGATAAGACCATTGGTTTCTTTAGCACAAGATTTGACAAGATCTTTTTGAATTGAAAAAGCTATTAATTTTAAATTTTTCGGAGCATTCTCCAACACAACTGCCTTAACCTTTTCATCATGACCCGCAAAAAATTGCAAGAGCTCTAAATAATTCCCTTTATTAATTGATTGTGCACTTTCATCTTGACCACGAAAAAAAAGACCTTGTCGCAATAAATACCTAGTGCACTGAAGTGATGCATTCAAGCAAGTACGATAATCCGTGCGAACTTGGCTTGTTTGCTAGATCACAATTGTTTCAATATGTGTAGTTTGATGCATCAAATTGTAAGCAACTTCTCTAACTTGGTTGTGAACACTACCAATCGGTCCAACATGAAGGTTAAATCTTTCTGTCGCCTTCTTTCAATTATTGAAGCCTACCCCAGTGAATGCATCACCACCCACTTGATCAAAATTAGATTTGAAAAGATAACAATGAAGATAAAACGTAGCATCCTTAGCAATACTATATTCTAACCAATCATACTCATTAAACCATTGAGCAATGAAGCGTCTATTAATTCCTGATTGATTAGTTTGTGGGAATTTATAATTTCTAGGTTGAAAATGCCCTTTTTGTAAATATGCTCTTCGGATCTCATTTCGGATATTAGGACTATAATCCGCCATTGGAGTTCTTAGTCCAGGGTTTGCCTGAAGATTAGCTAATATCTCATCTACTTTAATTGGTCTTGCATTTGAACTACTCGGATTAGATGGAGAAGGACTATCCGTAGATAACTTTCTTTTAAAGAATCGTTCCATAAATCTACAAATCAATTAATTCAATCAATCGTTAATTTTTATCCAAATTATAAGATCAAGAAAGATAAAAAAATATTAAGAAATAGACACATTTGAACCAATGCTACAAGCCTACAACATTAATACTTTAGTAAAAAAATGAAATAATTTTTTTTATTAACTTTGTGTTTTTGTGTCAATCTAATTTTAATAATTAAAATATATGTTTGTGTTAACTATTTTATCCCTTTTAATTTTGTAACCTCCTATCTAATCAATACCACATAAATTAAGAGAAAATATATGTTTATGTTTACATGAAAGTTAATAGAATTATTATTTTCTTCTCTAATTAATAAATTATGCAAAATAATAAATAAAACATTAGATTATAAAAGACAAGAAATAATTAAAAATAACTTTAGAAAATTATACTTAAATCACGCGGTAGTGGCCGGTGCCTAGTGGGATGCCAGAGGCGGTGTGAGATGTTGGACCGGAGTGCCGAAGCTAGTGTAGAGCCGTAGAGGAAAAAATGAAACTAAGAAAAAGAAAAAAATTAGGGAGAAAGAGATCTGTGAGACGAGAGATTTGTGAGATTGTTAGATATTAAAATGAGGGAAAAAATGCAAAACAGAGAAGTCTTCTAGAGAAGAAATGAAGAAATGAAGAATGGGCAGAGGAAAAGAAATGAAGAATGCGTACTGGGTAGTCAGTGGTCTTAGGAGAAAGTAAAGCAAAGGCTTTTTTTTTTTGTTTTTGTACGGGTGTAAATGTGTAAGAGATGGGTACATCTCTCATTTATGGGGGGGATGGGATTGCCACTTAGCCCACTTGACAGCTATTTTTTGACTAAACTTTTTTTTCTTCTTCTGAGCCATGGGGTCATTGGCCAGACTGTGGCAGCTCATTTTTTGACCAATTTTTTTTTTTTTTTAATCCATGGGGTCAACAGACCCCTGTTGTCTTGATGTTCGTCCGCCACTGGACATGGTAGGCAGAAAGTGTAACGGCTCGATTTTTCTAGGGTAGCTTGGCATGTAGTTGAGTCTTTCTCAGGGAGATTGTTGAAACTTTTGCACTTCTTGCAGTAGTAAAGGAGTCGGTGTATTGTGGCTTTCTTTCGGTAGAGTTTATGATTGACTGCTTAAAAATTGTGAATCTTTTAAATTTTTCTGAGCATTCTTTGAATGAGTTAAGTAGAATAGTAGAAGATATTAGAACATTAGCTCGAGATTGTGAGTTTGTATTCAGTTTCACTTCTAGGAAGAGAAACATGGTTGCTTATGCCATTGAGCATTATGCTCTTTATTACTGATGTGGAAATCTGGAATTCCTTATTTCCAGAATGGCTTATTGAGTTGGCTAGCAAAGATATTTGTTGAGTGCTCTTAGCTTTCAAAAAAATAAAAAATAAAAAAAATACAATATTTATTAGGACAGAAAAAATACAATATTTGTTATTATTTTTTTGTTTCAAATTAATTAAATGATGCATGAGCACACACATCTGCAGTATATCTTGCTAGTTTAAAAATAAACAAGTATATGGGTTGGACTTTTGTCTTTGGTATGTGATTTCGACTCGTTGCTATTAGGTTTGTAAACAAAGTTTTATCCACTAAACCATTCGACTTGACTCTTCTCCATTAACCTTTTATCCAATGGGCTCTACTTGGCGTCGTGAATAGATGGATTTTTTCATGAACCAGGTAGAGATAATCTATATAATTAGTAGATTAATTTCACAAAATTTCATCAAGAAATTAAACCTGAAAGCATGTGAGATGAACATTTAAAATTTTAGTGGTCGAAAATGAATTTATGTATCAAAATTTTATTACACCTACTTCTAATAAAAATTTCTTACTTCATTATAGAAATCATCTCTACTAAATTTCATAAAAAAATTAATTTATTCATACGTCAAATTAAATCTCGTTGGACAAAATTAAACGGAAAGTCTACGGATAGGAGCCAACTCCCTAAACCAACACCATTCTTTTTGTTTTTTTCCTCCTCCAAATTTAATGCCGTCACTTCCCTCCCCTAGCAAACACTTTATTTAGATTTCTGTAGTTCTAACTTCAAATTTGGGTAGATGTTGCGTGAATTGTGGCATATGGATTTACCCTAATTTTGACAAAAATGTAAAATAAAATTACCATTATTTATTTGTTTATAAGGGTCCGTTTGATGATAACGTTGAAAATGATAACAAAAACAATTGATTTTTGTAAAAAGATGAAAAATAAGTTAAGGCATACGGTGATGATGTATTCTTACTTGTTTTACTTTTTCTATGGAAAAAATTTCTTTGAGGGTTAAGGAAAAAAAAAATTCCACAAAAAATAATGAAAGAAGAAGGACATTTAATCAACAAAATGATAATGAGATGGAGAGTATATCTTATAACATGCTCCAATTTATTTTCCAACTTTTTATACAAATCAAGTATTTTTCTTCTCATTTTCTATGATATTATTATCAAACGAAACCTAAGAAATCAAAAAAGGTCCGCAAGTTGATTTTAGCCAAAACTGACTCTCCATGTTCACAAGTTAGGCATCTCTTTTGCTCAAACAAACCTAAATAACATCTATGGATATAAAACTTGAGCTTAGTAATTATAGACATTGTCTAAAACTGCGTTTGTTTTCTTCCCTGAATCTAAAGTCTAATGTTTGAATCTGCAATACGATATCTGAATTTGAAAATTTTGTTTGTTATAATATGAATGCAACATCTGAAAATTGTTTTGACCATAATGTCCCCCTATTTTGTTTAATAAAACCCAATTTGACCACAAAAGAATTCAGAGGAGACAATCACATTAAGTGCCGGTTTGGTTCGAGTTTTGATTCATTTCTAGTATCCTCAACTTGTAAATTCACACTATTAGTTCTTTAAAATTCATGTCAAGAGGTTGAAATATAAAATTTATGCGGTTCAAACTTTCAATGTGAAATTACCATTTTGTCCTCTAAGAACGAACAAAACGATCACTAAGAGTAAGAGGCAAGAACATCTATGAATGGATCAAGAGACAAAATAGCTTTTTACCTCTTAAAACTTAACAAAACAAACATTTTTCACCCCCGTGAAATCAGAATGCATTAAGATTCAGACTAAAAAGGTCAATCAAATGGCCCTAAAATATATAGGTTATTTATGCTGTTAAAATAAAATAAGTGGCTGTTAATTTTAATGTGAAATCTTTTGACCTGTGATTTGCTCTACTAAGTATGCTGCAAGGCCCGCAACTCTACACCTCTTCTAGTAAAGAAGAAGATGCCAACTATATGAATGAAAGACACTACGAAAGATGTCACAAACAGAATTAAATTCCTCCAAGAAGTTATTTCCTAGTTTCCTAGGGAATTCAATGGGCTATCAAACAACCAAACAACCACAAAAGTTAGAAACTGGGTCATTTCCAATGGGAAATGTTGTCAATTAAACAAACTTTGCTGCGTACTCCGTTGATAATTTTAGTGCTAGTACCATCGTTTGTTTCAGTTTCAACTTTTCTCCCTCCCTTCGCTACCAAGTTGGTCAAGGTACTTATAATTATTGTCAACGCCGTATCCTTGGTTCTGGTGAATCAGAGCAAATTTTAAGCATAATCAAACAATTATCGTGAGCAATTAAGTAATGATAGTTATAATTACTGTGTTATACATGCTAAAGAAAAATGAACAAAACAATACGCGTTGCAGAAACCAAACCAGAATATGCTAAAGTATGGTACCAACATAAAACCAATTCTTGATGATCAACACTCAAAAAAGACTTCATTTTGAAACTTTGGCATTTAACTTTAGCATGCAAACAATACTGTTTCGTACATTTCTATGTTTAATCCATGTAAAACATTAGCCCTTCTGTGAATAGATTTCTTATATCGAGTACAAAACTATACATCATCTTCATGCTAAATATCTCTTTTTTTGGAGAGAAGTCAATGGAATACCAGAAGGGTTTGCTGATCATCTTTTGGTATGCTCACACCAGCATCATGTATGTCAACTTCGTCAGCTAGGACTATACTTTCTGGATTGGAGGGTCCTGAACAGTAATAGATAAAATCAAATTTAACATTTTGAAGTACGACTTTATAGAACTCAATATATATCAAAACTAGGACCCCTAAGAGAGCCACACCAAAACTGCCAAGTCAATTCATATTAGCATTGATTTCTGTTAGGTAAAATTCATAATTTCAACTCCATCCTTGTAAAAATCATTGTCATTTCTTTCTTTTTGTATCCAAAATTTAAAGTAAGAAATATTAACCTTCCTTACCAGAATCGATAGCATCCAACTCTACGTAGGGGAACCCGCCCTTTCTTGCTCTTCATAAGTCCCACCAAAATCAAAGAAATCCTCGGCGAGTAGAGAAGAATCCTTGCTCGTCTGCGCTGCCAATGCAAACTCAAGCTTTGCCACAACCTCAGCCATTTTAGGTCGTTTCTTTGGATCACTTTGCAAACATTGATCTGCAATTTCCACAAACGCTTTCAAAGAATTCGAGCAAATTTCCCAATTCAAATTGGGATCGATAAGCTGATGTATGTTATTTTCTTGTACACCTTGTTGGGCCCATGCCACAAGACTCCTTTGCTCCTTGGGAAGTCTAAAATCTAGTGCCGGCTTCCCGGATAAAACTTCAAACAATACCACCCCGAAAGAATAGACATCAGATTTCTTCGTCAATCGATGTGTTAAGAAATACTCTGGATCGCAATAGCCTGGGGTTCCTTTAACGCAGGTGATGACATGGGTGCATGACTGGTTTGCCGGACCTATTTTACATAACCCAAAGTCTGAAACCTTAGCTGCCCAATTTTCATCCAACAGAATGTTTGAGCTTTTCACGTCCCTATGTATGACCTTTCTCAGAACACCCGTACCAGTATGAAGATACTCTATTCCACGAGCAGCCCCTATGCATATCTTGAGGCGTTGTACCCATGATAAAATGGAGCTATGATTATTTCGACCATCTTTTGGGTGCAAATGATCGGCCAAGGTTCCATTGAGCATATATTCATAAGCAAGAATCATCTCATGACCATCATCACAGTAGCCAATGAGAGTCACAAGATTGCAATGTCGAAACTTTGAAAGCATGTTGATTTCTGTGCGGAACTCGGTGCCTCCTTGGTTGGACATGGGATCCAGCCGCTTTATAGCAACTGCTGTTGTTCCATTGTCGACGAATCCTTTGTAAACTTTTCCAAATCCGCCCTTCCCAATGACAAGTGCATCATTAAAGTTGTCGGTGGCAGACCGAATCTCAGCAAATGTAAAGTGACGGCACATTTGTGGTGCAGATGCAACTTCTATAATTTCATCTCCTTGATTCTGGACAAGAAGATTCTCCGCCGCGATTGGAATAATATGTTCTCTACTCGATGGTGGCGGAGTGTCTCCTTGATTCTGGACAAGAAGATTCTCCGCCGCGATTGAAATAATATGTTCTCTACTCGATGGTGGCGGAGTGTAGGCTATTCTATCAAACCGTCCCCCTCTCAAGAGCTCAACAATATCCCGAGTCGTCTTCTTGGCTTTCACACAGAGTCTGAAACGCAGCTTCGCATTTGAACAACCCTTTTCAACTCTTCCTTTCTCTTCCAAGATTTCATATACCCGTGCTTCATTTGCGCGGGCTTTTCTGATCCATAGCTCAACATCAAGTCCAACTCTTTGAAGATCTCTGTTGGCCTCATCTACCCTTAGCTGCAACTTGTATATCTCCTTTAGCAGTTTACGAAATTCTCTTTCCATCTTTGCAAAGATGTAATTGTAGCAAATCAGGAACACCAATGTCCCTACTGGTACTATCGGTATTACTATCAGCACTACGATAGTGGCTACCGCTTGTGAGACCATTGTAGCAAAACAGTTGCGCAAAAACCCCAAGCTTTTTCTTCTTTCTGTTCCTGTGTTCTGTTTTTCTACTTTCTCTTTATGTTCTCAATTAAGCCTTTTGTTATCCGTTCTCAATATTCCCTCTATCCTTTGAGTTTTATGGGTGAATACATAGATGCAATCAAGAGTAGTGAAGCTCAAACAAAACCAAAAATAGAGAAAAAACAGCAGGAAAAACGAAAAAAAAAAGAAAAAGATTATTGAACTATCTCACAATTATTAGTTGCCCAAAATTGAAAACTGAACAGATATAAACAGAACAGACTATTAGTTGAAATTCTCTACCAGAATTTGGTTCTTGATTTCACCACGTGATGTAAATAATTTGGCAACAAATTCTCTTCATCCTCCTCCGCGAAGCTGTTAAGGGGAGGGCCGGGGGGGGGGGGGGGGGGGGGGGGGGGAGGTGCCCCCTGTTGGTTGAGTTTTTTTAATTAGATATGGGGTATTTTTTGAAGAAAAAAAATAGGAACGTGAGAAGAAGATGGAACGGAAGAGGAGGGAGAGAGGTTGAGAAAGATGAAGGAAAAGTGGGAGGAAGTGAGGAAGAAGATGGAAAAGTAGGAGAAAGAACGAAGAAAGAGCGGAAGGAAATGGAGATATCATTTAGAGTTTTTTTAGTAAAAGGACTCATATGCCCTTGGTCACATAAAATATTTACAAAATTAATTATTTTGTATTTTATAGTGTCTTGTCTATTAGTATTGTTTTATTTTATTGTGAGCTTTTATTATAAAAAGTATTATCTTATTTAAAATAATATATATATAGTTATTTAAAATAATATTTTGAGTTAATACTTTAATTTTGTAAAATTACTATTTATAATAACATAATATTGTGTTATTTAGATAGTATTGTCTATATAAATTCATGATGATTTTTTTAATTTTTTTTATCTTAATTTGGCGATTTTTTTTTGCTTTAGATGATTTGATATTAAAGTATGTGGATATATATTTAAATGTTATATATATGAGATACATTTGGTTGTGTATATATAGTTTGTATGTATACAAGATTTGGAGATAACATAGGGAGATATGTAAATGAAAGACAGATAAATGGAGAAGGTAAAGTAGATGTAGTTATTAATTTAGTGAATATTTTAATAATATATTATTAATAAAATAATATTTATAAAAATTAAATTAATAATATTTTTTTGTCAGTCTATCTACGTTCGCGCATTAATTTAATAGGTAACGTGAATTAACTGCAACATCTCGTGAATAGAAATAAAATCACCCTGGATATTTTCCTTTGGGTCTATATATGAAGAAGTGTGAAGATGTTTGAGAGAGAGAAAAGAGAAGTTCAAAAGGACTAAAGAAAATTTGGGTTTAGTTTTTTATGAAAAATATATTGTATTTTTTCATTGAGTGTTCTTGTGAGAGCAATTTGTATTTGGAAATTAATATATTGATAGAGAGTTGTTCCTGGAATAGTAACAATTTGCCAATACCACGTATATTTTGGTGTTCTTCTTCTTGTGTGTTTTTTCTTCTCCATCTTTGTTCGGCTACCTTTTTTAATTAGTGATCTGTAATCTAAGCATAAAACACAACACCATCATCATTACAACTGACAGCGTTTGATTAAGTCATTTACACCATCTCCAATAGTTTGTCTATAAATTATATCTCTCTCAAATGTGTGTCATTGCGATTTAGACCGTGTTTATGTCTAGCTGGCACAAACCTTGTCTACATGAAAAATCTTTTAAAAAACTGGTCTCCAATAATTCGTGTTCGTGTTTGAAATTTTTAACATGATATCATATGTGTCCAAATTTTGAAACAACCAAAAAAAAACCCCACAAAATTGTGATCATATTTATTGTTGTGTTTAGATTATTAAATGTATTGTTCATACTCCTATTAAAATATGTTTATTAATTTAGGACTAAAAAATTGTAATCATATTTATTGTGTCTTGCCATTTCGGGTTCCATAAAAATAACATAATTTTGTATCGTATCATGATTTTGTCTTATTATTTATTGTCATGTTTGTTATGTCAAGAGGAGCTGAGACGCAATACATTCAAATCAAAGGGATTGGAGTAAATAGACAGATATTTTCGTGCATTAGAGCAACTCCAAGAGACCCCCCCCCCCCCCCCTCTTAGAGAATTCTTCGAAAAATAAAGTGTGACCTACTCAAAAATAATCTCCAACAAAATCTGTATTTTGGCAAAAAAAATATGCCGAGAAACTTTATACTCACCAAATCTAGTGAGTCTCTGAGACTCTCTACTTCTATTTTTTTGATTGAAAATTCAAAAATGTAACTGAAATTATCCCTCTTTTTTTTTTTCCAGATATTATCCTTTTTCCTTTAAAAATGCAAGTAATTTATCTTTTATTTGTGATAAGTACTAATCACTTGTAAGATACTAAAAATAGTAATAATAAATATAAATTATCAATTAATAATTATTCCATGAAATTTTCAATATATACGTAATTGATGGCTACTTGTTTTTTACAAAAAAAATGGAATTTCAAAATGAAGAAGATTTTTATCATCCTTCCAACCAAAGTCCTTAGTTTCTATATTCATAGTTGATGTCAAATTTTTAATTTTAATTTTAATCTTAGCTTTAATCTTTAATCTTTAATTTTAAATTTTGTTTTTAATATTTAATATTTATTATTTTATTATTATTTTAATTATCTTATTCAATTTGATTATAATGTTGAAATTAGAATTACCAACAAATTAATATAACTAAAGAAAAATGAAATTACAATTATTGGTTAGCATAATAATAAATAATGAAAAAAACAATAATAAGAATACAAAATAGCAATAAAATAATGGCAATAGAGAGTGTTGTTGGAGTTACTTTTTAAATCTAACCCTTTACTTCAAAAGACGCTCTCTATTTCAGAGAAGATGTTTTTTAAAATAGAGCGCATTGTTGGAGATGCTCTTAGGGCAAATCAACTCGGAATGACTACAATGACGTAAATTCAGTCATGCCTCAATTTACACCATCAAACTAAACTTACATTAGAACTAAAATCTAAATAGAGTTATATATATACATATAACGAATTTAGAGATAAAAGTTCAGTATAGTGGTTAAGAAAATTGTCCGAGTGGTACTATATATAGTATTGTCCAATTTTTAAGATTGGACAATAAAATCGTATAGTGGTTAATAAGATTGGACAATAAAAGTTCAGTATAGTGGTTAATAAAATCTTTTTTTTAAGACTGTGTCTCAAAATTAAAAAACGTCACAACGTAGAAATTTTTAATATTAAGATTTCTTTTGTCCAATTTTATTAGTAGATGTCCAATTTCTAAAAATATATTTATAATTATTTTTATTTTGAATAATTTTTTTCGTATTAAGATTTCTTTTGACAACAACGTATAAAATAAAAAGAAAAATACTTGATTTATGTGATAAGTTAGAAAATGATCCATGTGATGAGATACTCTCCATGTTATACCCATTTTTATTAGTAGATGTATTATATTCTTCAATTTTTATTTTTTTTGTGAAAAAGATTTTCTTTCGCAATCTAGAAAAAAAATTCTATGGAAAAAATCAAAAAATATCTCGACACATACCTCAACTTATTTTCTATTTTTAAGTTTTCGGAATTTTGATCTTTTGACTTAATCTAACAAGAGTGGCGCTTACTTTGTTTTCTTCAGGCAAAGTGGTGTCTTGTTTTGAAAAGTTTATATTTTCCTACGTCTTCTTTTAGGGAAGTTTCTCTTAATAAATCAGGTTCTTGGATTTGGAGGAGCCTTTTATTAGGTAGAAATCTTCTCAAAAAAGAATGTAGTTGCCTTTTAATTCACTAAGTTAGTCAATTAATTACTGTTTTTTTTCGGGTGTTCTTAAACACACCCACATTATTATTCTTCTCACCCCTATAAAAGTCAAAGTCCAAATTCAAAAGATTTAAAAAATAACCTAAAATCCTTTCTTCTCACCCCATTTTATCTCTTACCAAAAAACCATCGCCTATTATTTTTGAGTTTTCTTTAATTCACATACTAATTTTCTTTTCACCATACTTAGTATTTTACCTAAAAATATATAAGCTTACCCTAATTTTATCTTAATACTCACTCTACAATTTTTTTTTTTATTTTCTTTTCTTCTTAATCTACCATCCACCGTCAGCAAAATTAATACGGCGGTTTTGCGTTATACCCAATAAAAAAAGTTAAAGAAACTACATGCAATCAAACCAATGTTTGTTTATGCTTTTCCGTTTTAACAATAAAAAAATTGCATGAGTCTTTATACATACATATATATATATATATTACAGCTCTAATTAAGAAAAGCAATACTTGTGATATAACTTAATGTTATTTTTACAATAATTACTAGTATAATTTCTAGATTTATGGATTTAAAATATTTTTTTTTATTATTATTCAATTGATTACATCTTTTTGTTGACTGAATATTAATGATTACCTAAATGATCATTGCATTAGTTATATTGTATTAATTTGATTCAATATTAATAGGGATGGTAACGGGTCGAGGTGGGGACGGGTTTGCCTCCTCCATCCCTGAACCCGATTCCCAAATCCGTCCCCATACACGCCCCCATTCCCGATTTTAAGGTTGTGGGTATTGCCCATCCTTATCCCCACCAGGTAAACTTGATTTTACCTTTTAAGGTTTTTTAATATTATATAATATAAATATAAATTAATAATATTATATAGATATATATAGTTGCAGCCTGCATATAATATATTAATATTTCAAAATTCAAAATTTGAAACTGGCTTACATTTAAACCAGCGGGTGCAGTGTTTATATGTACATAGTATACCGGGGTGGGTTCGGGGTGGGTACCCTAATCCCCAACCCTACCTCGACTATTTTTGAAAATCTCCAACCCGAACCTATATACGACACTGATTATTATCTTCCATAACCGACCTTGTTGAGTCAGATACTCGCGGATATTCGACCCCGCGAATTTTTTTGCCATCCCTAAATATTAAGGATTGAAATCTAATGGATAGATGTTTTGAATATAATTTTACTTAATGATATATATACAATACAAAAAAACAAGTTTGATGATTACAATATGCCGTGGTAGTGGTCAAACGTCATTTTTTGCCTAAAATAAATTTAAGATGTGTTTTTATGAACTACTTTCGTAGCAAAAAGGGAATTGTTATGACTTGCATTTGATATTTATTTATACAGTATATAAGTTATATTATTTTTGTTATGTTGCTTAAATTTAATTATGTAATTTTCTATCGATCAGTAAAATACGAAAAATGATGTACTTTTGTTAAATATGAATAAGTGAAACAGTTGAAGGTTTAGGGGTGAAGTGTAAGTTTTTTTTTAACAAGGTGAGAATAATTTTTTTGTGGATTTATATAAGTTTTTTATGTTTTAGTTTTAGCGACGACGGAAATTAATGTCCCTATAATGCATTCCGTAAACTCACCCCACCACTAGGGTGAATTGAAAGTTTTTTTGAAAAATGAGTGGGGTGAGAAGAAAGTATTCTCTCACTGGGGTGAGAAGACTAATTTTGTGGGTTTATTTAAGAACTCCCTTTTTTTTTTTTTATCTAACTGGGATCATTGGGTAATTAATGATATTTCCCTTCAAAAATTCGAGATGCCATATGTTCCATTTCTTTGCCGATTGATTCAAGAGTTTGTGTTTCTAATTTGAAATGTTATACTATTGGGTGAGTTTAATTGACATTATTTTTCCTAGAAAATGGGGTTTTTTCTCCCAAGTTTTCACTTTTGAAGTGTTTGATTATCATTATTTTTTAAGTAGTCAAATTCCTACTTTTAGGTGATGTGATTTTATTTTCCTCTAAAAGCTAGAAAATATTTTCCTAAGGGGGTGGATGCTTTATTTTCTAAGTAATTTCACATATTCCTAGATAAATTTAACTTTATGACTTTACCTGGCCCCCTTTTATATGTTATATTTCTTAAGGAGAAGAGGTTTTATAATATTTAACTTAGAGGATATATTTATTTATCACTGTTATATCTTATATTTCTTATTATTATAGTATAATTTTTTTTTAACATATCTCAAATTCCATGTAAAAAATGTACAAGATCCATGAAAAAAGAAAAATGTTTCATGGAAAATAAAAACTATCAAATAACGAAAATTGAAAAAAGTTACAATTTTCAAAAAAATAATGGCTATCAAACACAAAAAAATGAAAAAGTACAATATTTTCTTGGTAGAAAATTAAGGTAACAAACACATTTAATTGACATTTTCCATACAACTTAATTCTAGGCATTTAAATTACCTTAAATTTATTTTCTTTCCATACAAATTTTATACTAGTAATCAGACACACCCTCAAGTTAAGATTTAGAGTGCTTTTGAAGGCAAAATAGGTCAAAGCAAATTTGTCCGCACGCAAGCACGTCCTTTGTTATGCCTTCTGTTATCTGGAAAGCTATTTGGTGTATATTAATTCCTCGTAAAGTTAAAATTTTCTCTGGCAATGTTGTGCGGGTGCAGTTGCAATAAATAGAGCCATGTGGGTTTGCAAGTGCAAGTTGACTCCTTTATGGCCCAGAGATGGTCCTACTGTAAGGTAACTTAAATAATCGCTTAGGATTTCGACATAAAAAAATTGCCCCATTTTTAAAATAAAGGGTCATTTTTATAGTAATTTAAGTCAAAAAAAATGTAATGATATTTATATATATATAAAAATATTAGCATGTTCGAACTTAATTTTTTCTCATATTTATATACTACATATGTGCATAATTAAAATTTAATAAATATTTTAAAAGAACTATTTTATATTTATCGCTTAAGACCCTAACTTCTCTTAAACCACCTCTGTTTATGCCCGATATGCGGGAAGAGGAAAGAGTCAATTGAGCATTTGTTGGTTTTATATCAATGGGCTTGGGAAGTTTGGGCTAGTAGTCCTCTTAAATTGCTTACTGATAAACAATCTTTTACTCATTTTGAGATCTAGTTTGGCTATTTAATAAAGAGTTTTAATAATGTTTGGATTGGCCCAATTAAAGCGACCATTTTGGTTTGATGTTTTTGTTGGTTTAGGCCAGCTCCATCTTCCTGGTCCTAGTGCTCCTATTTGGAAGGCTCTTTATCCAAGTGTTGTTAAAACAAATTGTGATGATGCTGCTTTTGTAGCCTGAGACTCAAATGGATGCTTTGTCGGAGGTAGATCTAACTCATTTGTTTGTAGTTTTTCATTGCTGGTTGAAACTTTAGATATTCTATTAGCAAGCAAATTTGCAACCTCAATGCGCTTTCCAAGTGTAGTGATTGAATCAGATTGCAAAGTGGTGGTTGATTTAATTCGTAGTTTTTCCTTTTATGTAGATCGGGATTCTAATGACGCTTTGAATGAGATTCATCACCTTGCGAGAGAGTGTGACAATATTGATTTTGTCTTTGTGACTAACATTCGTCAAGATTTTGTCAATATTTTGTTATTTGATTTTGATGCTACTATAGTAGATTAATTATTCGTTCAACTTGTTTGAAGGTCTCCAAATACAACTTTGATTGTGAAATTCTTTAAAACAATTAATACTATTTAAATTATATAAATGGGGCAAACTACTAAGTTCAAACAAGCTAATTAAGTCTGTAATTATCCATCCGTGGACAAGTTGCCAATAATTCGGGGTCATCAGAAGCATCTAGATTTAATATACGCACGATCCCGATATTATACCTGCAAAATTTGTTTGAAAAATGGGAGAGAGCCAAACATGAGTTCAATGAGAACTATATGATTTTTTTTATTAAAATACATATTGTAATACACATGCAACGTGCAATATAGAAAGTAATAGAAATCATGTTTAAGTATATTTACCTTTTCTATGTAAACATTATAAATATATAGGAAATACCATGCCAAAATACTATGAAGGTCATAATACATGCATTGCACACCAAGTGTTAGCGGAACCCGTAAATAGGTTATAGTGAAAGACATACCAATAAAACAGAAAAACATAGTGCTAACAAAGCATAGGTATATTGTAGGCACTAATAATACAGGTCAAATGGGCGGCATTATGGTCAAAACAATAATCCATTTGTCAAATTATAATACTATTTAAAAAGTTGCACTATATACTTTTAAAATTATATATCATTTTAATAAAATAGATGATTACTTTTAAAATAATATCACTCGGTCAAATATCAATTTTACTAAAATCCAATCTACTCTGTACAATTTATTGAACATTTTCATTCTTTAGAAAAAATGAATATCACCTGCACGATGTCTTGTGATATTATTGTGACTTGTAGCATAATTCAGCAACTTGAATTTGCAGCATCATTATGAATTCATTTTTTGTGCAAAAGTTTCAAAAGCAACTGAGAAAGAACAGAAACTGGGGACCAATATTTTTTCATTTTTTCACTAAACTAAAAATAATTACCACAGAAGGAAAAAGAGACAGGAGGTTGGGAGTTAATGAAAGAGATATGCCCTAGGACTATTCATAAGTTATGATTTGTACTTGGATATCTATTGCTTATTATTATTAATAAAGTTTATTTCATTTGACTTTAGATTATTTTATGAATAATATGTATTAATACTAGTTCATCAAGTATGTGACTTGATTGTGGGATGCTAATAAATAAATAATAATATTATTTATTTGTTCCTAATCATATGTCAATAATTTATGACCATATTGATATAATGATTAGAGTATGAGTCAGCTGATGACTATATTCCACAAGTCATGGATATGGAGATATCAAGCTGAACACACTGATACTTGTTAAGGAACAATGTATTGGATAGACCCACTTTGGGGCACTGCGAGGAGTGTTATATAATGTCATCAGTGATGTTCCCCATTAATAATATCGTATTATCCTTAGACCTGAGATCGTCATGGTTACCAGCATGAGGATTGGTGTGGTGGGCATCATCAAACGTTGCTCTTGACCGAGCAATTATAAAGATGATGATCAAGCATACTATAAACTATGTAGAGGTATGTGACTGATCAAGATGGAATTTGTCACTCTCATATAACGAGAGAAAGATATCTTTGGGCCCCTTACATGGCCATGTACAAATGAGGTGTCATTTGTATAAGATTAATTATACTTAGAGATCAAGAAATAAAGATTGAACTATACAAGAATGACACTTGCCTGAGTCTTGTGTTCAATCTAGATATCGGTAGATAAAAAGAATTAATATGTGGCATATCATTTAAGGTTGTGTCGTTTTGACCTTTATACCCTTTGGATAATAGTAATGCCTTACTAGAGACCACTTACTATTTATGTAATTAAAATGGGCTTTTAATTGCACTGCCAAAGGAGTATAAACCTACAGGGTCGCACACCAAAATGAGAAGGATCAAAAAGACGAATTGGGCTTGGCCCTAGTTGGACTCGGGCCTAATACGCTTTATTACTTAGGGTTTCTCATTAGGGTTTCCCTTTAAAAGGGACAACCATTAGCCTCCTTTTTTTAATGAAACTAAGGGAGGCGAAATTGAGAGAACCCTAAAATTTGTGTGCTAGTACACTAAGGAAGGATCCGTTCTCGTTCGTGTGTGCATACCGTAGAGGCGTCGTATTTTTTACGCTAAAACGACAGCAACAGAAAGATAAGATCCGCCGTGTTCAAAGGTATGTTTTTTGATTATTATTGAACATCATAGATCTTAGGGTTTTATGATTAGTGCAGTTTATTGTGTATGTGATGCATGTTCACTGCCTAATTCCCTATGGTTAAATCATTTTACAAATTTTGGGAGGGGACCACATGCAATAAAATCACAAGAGATTGAAAACCTTTAATATAATTTTTATAATTCTATTTAAATTATGACTATTAATATTCAAAGTAAATATTTTAATATTTTAAAATTATTTTATTAGTATTTTATATGTAGTTACAGTACCTTTTATATATTGAATTTTGTTAATGTTAGAATATTTATATACAATATTAGCAGTTATTCTCTTTATTTAATAGAGATAAATTTTCACTAATTATTTGAGAGGGGATCATATCTTAGGAGCATGTGTGGAAACAACACGAGAATGAGAATAAGAGAAAATGACATGAAATACATTCAATTAATAAATATTTTAGTGTGAGATATTCTGTTCTAAACAGAGATTATTTGTTAAAGTCTCACTAAATTTTATTTTATTTAAAAAAAAAAAGAAGACTAACAAATAAACAAATGCAATGGCAAAATTAAAAACATTAAAATTGGTATCATAATTGTTTTGTAATGCTGCTAACTAACTGGAGCTAAAAATTTATCAGGCAAAAGAAAAAATATTTGAATTTCTTTAACATGATCATCAATCTGGACACATTTATGTATACGTACTCTTCGTGTGTCGCATTATTATTATCGATGAACAATCGACATTTAGTGTTTTGATCTCCACAATTTGTCTCTCCATAAACAATGACCATTATGAACCAAGTTCTACATGAAAAATAATAGATTTGGCCAGTAGTATATGAAGTGGGCATCTTTCTTTTTCGAGCCGGTTTTCAATGGTATGTGTTTACTCATGGGTTCCTAAAAGTTGATATTAGAGCAATCACCCTGCTGGGGTCAAGATCGGACGTAGTATGGCTAGGTATGGCTTGGATATATATGCGACCAAGTACCCGGGTATCGAAACTTGACATAGCGAGACGAATCTACGGCCGGACATGATGCATGCGGCTAAGGTAAGGCTTGGGTATATGGACCGAGCATCCGGGTATATGGCTTGGATAGTTCAATCAGAAGGGGCGATCTTTGGCGTGCGATCTAACATAGTGAGACGAATCTACGGCCCAAACCGTCCATTCGGAAGGGGCAACCTGTGAGTGAAGCTGCCAAAATAGAAAGTGCTACCGGTAGACATGTACAACATGAAAAAAAAAAAAAAAGGAGAGTAGATTTCAATGTAGTATATAAAGCCACATAACGATAGTACATGTTTTTAGAACAAAACTAAATTTACGGGATATTCATACTACAATATATACAGCTCACGTAACGTGTGCATGTAAAAATACGCAGTTAAAAGCATTTTTCAATTTTTAGCCATTCTCTCTACCTAATCATATCAACAGGTGCATGTCTACCTATGCATTCTTCATGTAACCACTAATCCTACCTAAGGGTGTCACTTGGTACAATTTTTACTGAAACTGTCCGAATTAATCATAGTAAAAATTTATAATCATATGCTCATAGATACTATGCTAGGAAGGGTTTTAGGTGACGTACACTAATAGGGTTCGTCACCTAAAACTCACTTAGGTGACGTACGTCAATGTACGTTTCCTAAAACTCCACTTAAGTGACGTACCCCAATGTACGTCTCCTAAAACTCTACTTAAGCGACGTACGTCAATATACGTCTCCTAAAACTCCACTTAAGCGATGTACCACAATGTACGTTGCCTAAAACTCCACTTAAGCGACGCACATAAGTGTACGTCTCCTAAAAATGCACTTAGGCGACGCACACTAATGTCCGTCTCTCAAAACATAAGTGACGTATCCTAATATTCCACTTAAGCGACGTACATCAGTGTACGTCTCCTAAAATTCACTTTAGCGACGAACATCTATGTACGTCGCGTAAAATTCCCACTTAGGCGACGTACGTTAATCAAAGTACGTCGCTTAAAGATATTTTCCCGCCGCAATTTTCTACGAAATTTTAAATATTTGAAAAATCTAAAAAATCACTTAGGCTACGTACATTGATTAAAGTACATCGCGTAAAATTCCCACTTAGGTGACGTACCTTGATAAAAGTACGTTGCTTATAAAGTTATTTTCCCGCCACAATTTTGAACGAAATTTCATATATTTGAAAAATAAGACCTTTTTGAATTTTTCAAAATTTAGATTTTATATTATTGATATTTTAAAATTAATTAATTTTATTTTGTAAAACCTACATATTTTATAGTTTAACCTTTTTATAATTTATATTCAATAACTTAATGATTATTACATTAAATACTTTTTTTAAGGAAAAATGTTTGTAATTAATATTTTTTTATTAGTACTTTTATTTGCGAATTCTTTTGTTTAGTCGTTAAAATATGAAAAATATGTTTTTTCTCTTTATAATCTAGTTATTTTATAATCCTTAAGTGTTGTACTAAATTTAAAACTAGTCGTACTAAAATTAAATAAATGGTCTACATCTTAAGTAAACATATAATTTTTTCGTGATTAAGAAATTAATAATAGCTCGAAACGTTATAATGCATTTTATCTAAAAGTGGGATTTTGCGGATTAGTTTAGTAAAACATCATTGTTTTATATCTATGAAGCATAGATATAGATATGGTTATCGGATGTACCGATACGGTGATACGGAAAAATTAGAAATTAAAAAAAATGTTGGATATGATACGTCTTCGATACGGATTATAAAAAATAATTAATATATATATATATTTAATTATTCAGCTACTAGACCTGATAATGAGCATTGAACATCGTTTTACCTTGCATATATTTTGTATATTTTTGTATAATTCAAAATTTTATTAGATAATGAGAATTATATGTTTGTGAACTAATGTGTATTAGAATTATTTATTTGGGATTACAGCTTGTGATATAAAGTGCAGGTTTTTGTGTTTAAAATGCAGTTTCGGCTGCAGGGATTACTGTAATTTTCAGCAATTTTGTCAATTATAATTTTTCACTTGGGCGACGTACCTAAACTATGTACGTCGCCTAGTTATCTCACCGAGGCGACAAACACAAAAAGGGTAAGTCGCCTTAGATTTACCTTTAGGTGACGAACCTAAAAGCGTACGTCGCATAAAAGATACTTATAGGTGACGAACATAAAAATCGTACGTTACCTTAGATGTACCTTTAGGCGACGAACATAAAGAGTACGTCGCATAAAAGATAATCGTAGGTGACGAACATAAAAAGGTACGTCGCCTAAGATATATCTTTAGGCGACAAACGCAAACTCTACGTCGCTTAAGTGTAAAACGTATGTAACGAACAAGTGAATCTTAGGCGACATGTTATACGTTCGAAGCCTAAGTATCACTTAATGTGTACGTCACCTAAGTATCACTTAGGTGACATATACTGTGTACGTCACCTAAGTAATGTTATACGTTCGAAGCCTAAGTATCACTTAGGTGACGTACAATGTGTACGTCGCCTATGAATCACTTAGGTGACGTACACAGTGTACGTCACCTAAGTGATACTTAGGTGATGCGCCTTTATTTGTACGTCGCCTAAACCATATGCCACGCGACTTAAGTGACGGAGCTTAGGTGACACGGGGTTCGTCGCTTAAAGCTTAGGTGATGAACAAGCTTTACTTAAGCGACGTACAGTGTACGTCGCCTAAACTCCCGCTGGGCATAGTGGATGTATATGTTAGTCACTCTTAAAAAAACAAATTTTGTTTATAGCTGCACCATCACACAGCCACGTGCCAGCACATCTGCAAAAACAGGTTAATTTTTCTTAGCAAATACAGTAACATACGGTAGTGGTACCCAACCACATGTTGCACAGCGGCTTGACCACCCTACGTTAGAATTAAAAGGTTTAACTAGGAGTTCCCTAAAACAAATTTCGCAAGAAGAAACTATTGTTGTCAGGGACAGGTAATACTCTTAAGCGGGGATTAGTTGAGGTGCGTAAAGATGGTTTGGATACCTTGCGGCAGAAACTAAGAAAAAAATAGACATGAGCTACTTTGTAGTATATTTTGTTTTGAACTCAAATGGTATATTCAACAGTGAAAACTTCATATTAAAACGACAAGATATTCATCTAATTTTTCCGTGAATTCATATACATGTAGATAATATTTTCATCTTATATGTTACAATAAACTTGGCAATTATGTTTTTTGCTTCAGTATTTCTTATAACATTGTTGCCTTTGTACCCAAGCCATCGGGGATATCCAACGAGGAGGTGGAGTTGTATTGGGTTGGAGGAAGAACTACTAATTATATTATTGTTTGGATATATATTTATATATGTGCCGAATTGCCAATTCATAAAAGTTCTCCTAGATTTTCAAATTTTGTTATAAAAAACCTTTTTTGAATTGGCATATATCCAAACTACATATAAAATAGTCAGTAATACTATCATAGTAACAGAAAATTTATCTGTTCAATTACTTCTTCAACACAGGCTCTTATTTGATGCCTCGGTTACCATCTCCTTTTTCGATATCCCCGTTGTCTCGGCTACAAAAGCAGCAAAAAAGAACAAGGCGGTAGACAACCCGGAAACACCAGCTGGGGGTGGATTCTGGCGAGATAAATTTAATTTTGAACAAGATGCTTATATAAGAGGAATGGGCATGAGGGAAGGAGGAAGAGACGCGGGGGGGGGGGGGGGGGGTTGGATGTTGTGACCTACCAATACTATCCCCTCTCTTATATAGGAAGGAAAACCCAATAGGAATATGCCACGTGGCAATTGACTGAGTTGATGATTTATCCCTCTTGATCAATATCATTTCGATTGATTGGGTAATTTTTTATTTTTTTTTTCAAAGCCAAAATAAACACAAATTAATTAGCAAAAGAAACTAGGTTAACAAGTCTGACCGGAAACAAGCAGTCCTAATTTTTTAAAATTTTAATACTTGATCTAAACTGAACAAAATGGTGAGCCACCTAAGTAATCTCATAAAGATAAAAATAGACTTTAAGATCCGTTTGATAATAACATGGAAAAAGAAAATAAAAAACATGATTTTTGTAAGAAAATAGAAAACAAGTTGAAACATGTGATGAGATGTTTTCTTACTTTGTGCCTTTTTCCATAAACAAATTTTCTTTGATGGTTGAGAAAGAAAAATTTTTCACAAAAAATGTGAATTTTGTGGGCCATTATGGATCAAACTAGCCAGGGCCCATGAAATTTTAACGATTTTACTTTTTGGACCTAGTGAGCTTGCAACGGTATAGTGTGGGCAAATAGGCTTTGGCGGCCTATTCTACATTAATTACAAATAATTGATTAATTAAAAAAATTTATATTTGATAAACACAATAAAAATAAGTAGCCAGTATAGAAAAATTTATATTTGATAAACACAATAAAAATTTAACTCGGGAATCAATAAGTAGCCAGTATAGAAACGACCGTTAAACTAAGATAATTTGGTTAATTAAATCGAACCGAATATTTTTATTTTTTTTCAAAAAATATATAATAAAACATTAAAAAAACAGTAAGTCACACCTACCCACATATCGACTACAATACACTTCAGAAAAAAAAAACGCCCAAATTGATTTTGTTTGCTCAGTATCACTCTCATCTATCATCTCGAAATTCCATTCTCTCCCTCAGTACTCACTTCCTCCTCACTGAACTCTCACTCTCTCACAGTGTCGCACGACTAACATCGTCCCTCCCCTATGTAGCCGCCCTAATTTCGCACCACCACAGCACCATCCATCACTCACACAGTCGCGCAATCACACCTCCACCACCGATCCACCATCCCAGCACCTCTTCTCAGTTCTAATCAAGCCCTAACACCTAATCTCTCTCTCACGCACCACCACGACACTATCTCTTAATCACGCAGTCACACCTCCACCACATCACCTCTTCTCATCAAGCCCTAACACAATAACCCCTAATCTGCTGCTATCTGGTGCGAGTGAGTTCTCGATGTTCGCCTAACTATCAAGCCTGGTACTACTTTCTTTCTCTACTTTCTTCTCTAAATCTATTTTTTTATATGTGTGGGTTGTATTGTGGTCAATATTGAACATCTAAAGTTTAATGAGCCAATAGTTCAGATGAATGGGACTACAATATATAGGATTTCACAACAGTTTAGAAATATCATTTAATAACAAAATTAGCAATCAAATTACCAAAAGAATATTCCTATATTGTGTATGTATATGTGGGTAAATATTTAGTTACTATGTTTTTATTTCTATACATGTAATTGTGATGGCTTCTCTCCCATTCATATCCTCACTTGCCTAGTAAAAAAATTTCTAGCTCGAGTTGGGCTTTGGTATTATATCCATGGTTTTGTAGTTATAACTAGGGGATCTGGAGTCTGGGCACATAAAGTATGTGATAACGGTGAATGGTTTAAATAAGTTGCTTCTCAGTGTTTGGATTAATTGAAAGAGCAAAGGAAAAGGCTAGAGAGAGAATTGGAGAGAGGAAGGATAAACAAGAGAAAATAAGAGGAAATACGGAGAATGTATGGATGTGTATTTGTGGTTTTTGTTTTAACTAGGGGATCTAAATTCTAAACACTTAAAGGATGTGATAATATTGTAATGGTTTTGGGAATCTTAAATTTGTGTTTATACTTAATTGGTTTGTGAACTCCTAGAGTTGCAGGTAAATTATACCATATATATGTAACATAACTGATTTGGAGAGTCCAAAATCCATTTATGTAATGGTAACAGATAACTGATGCTTTAGGTTTTGAGAAATAGCTGGTTTTTAAAAATCTTGCATGTATTGCACAGGTGGTCTTTAAAATCTTGCATGTATTTAATGGATCTTAGATTCTTAGTACACAACTGAGCTTTACATGGTGTTGTTAGCCTGTTACATAACTGTTTTTAATTAGCAAATCAAAATATGCATTTCAAAATCTTCCTCATTCACGAGGAACGCATTACCAGGATGAGCCAGATGTATTATGTATGGACTAGCCGTTTTGCTAAAGAATTGTGAAGTAATTATGAGAACAGGGTATATAGGCCCTTGAGATTTGAACTATGGTTGGAGATTTGGATATCCTAGTAGTGGTGTAGCACCTATACTTGATGACTTTTTAGTCTTGAGAGACTTGTTATAGAATCAAGAAATACTCTTATAATAAGTGGAAAATTTATGAGTGTTAGACATAACTTTGAAACTTCACGTACAACCGAAACTCCTAAATGTGACAATCCTTTAAGTGTCCCTCCTACTCGCTTAACAACTCAATCTCAAGTTGGAGATGATGAGATAAATTGCAACATACTTTTTTATAAGGGTAAAATTGTCGGGCGTGGTAGAAAATTGAAGATTGGGGCCGTCACTGAGGTGCATGGTCATAAATTGAAACTTAGGGAGGTTAAGGTTGTACTTGATAAAATACTAATGCCTAACCATTCATTGTGCGGTGGACAACAAGGATGTGCTACCACATTGGAAGATGTAGGTATTGGTGGGATTATGTATTGGCACGATGACTTTCTTCCTTGCATTGATGGTTAGACGCATTAGTAAGTACTTTTAACTCTTGTGATTTCTTTATATTTATTTAATGTACATTTAGTGTAGTTTAGTTTATCTCAATATTGCTTTCATTAAAATTCTAGTTTTCTATAAAGTAGTTTTAGCATTCTAATATATATATATATATTCATTATATTACCTTGTACATGTGTATATATATTAAAGTAGCAAAGGATGATTGCTAACTAATGGTGGAAGCTTGGAGTACTTAAAAGTTTAGGGTGGTTCTTTTTGCCTTCAACTAATGTTTGGGGGTGTTAATATATATTGTGATATCTACTTGCATATACTAAGTAGCAAGGGGAGGTAGCTAACTAATGGTGGAAAAGCATTTGGAGGTTTTCTTGTCTTAAACTAATGTTTGGATTTTTTGGTTCTTAGCTTTACTCAAATATGAACTTTAATATTATGCAATGTTGTACAAACTTGTAGTTTAGGAAGACATAATCTCCTCAAATGACTTTGTTTTGTGAAGTTAATATAATATTATTGCTTACTTAGTTATGATGATTTTTATTAGTTTAATTGGCTGTGGTTGTATTTGTTGTGATGCAAATGTACTTTTTATAGCTTTTTAGTGGATGTTTGAATGCTATGTAACAGGGGAAAAAATGAAAATCAAATACAATAGGGGAAAAATGGAAACCAAAAAAATAGGTAGTAGTAGCACAATATTGGCCATTTTGGCACGGCTAAGAACCGTGCCAAAATTATTCTAATTTAATTCTTGTATAGATTTTTGGCCGTTCTATAACTGTTCCAAAAAGGTGCCTACACATGCCAAAACTGTTCCAAAAATGTGCCTACGCAGTGCAAAACCATTCCAAAAGGGTGCTTACGCAGTGCCACCAAT
This sequence comes from Lonicera japonica, assembly GCA_021464415.1. Taxonomy (NCBI): domain Eukaryota; kingdom Viridiplantae; phylum Streptophyta; class Magnoliopsida; order Dipsacales; family Caprifoliaceae; genus Lonicera; species Lonicera japonica. The sequence goes on from JAKCWG010000270.1 coordinate 95,702, forward strand.
GATATCATTATATCATTGGTATGATGACACGTGGAAAGTCATCGAAATGACACGTGTCATAACATTGGCACGGTAGGTATCCGTGCTATAGTGGTATCAAATTTGGTGAAATTGGTACCTTTTGACCAAAAAAATTTACTAATTAAGCACGGTATGAAGCCGCGTCAAATAAATTGGTACTGCTGCATTTGGCACGGCTCGGAACTGTGCCAAAGGTGGTCAGGCATGGAGTAGAACCGTGCCAGTTAGCGAGTTTTGGTGTAATGTCTATTGAGGAATCACATTAGTGGTATTTGTAATTGAGATTTCTCAATTACAAGTACACTATCTATTACCTGGAAATCACATATACTCAGAAGCGTTCCATGTTTTGACCTAGGGACATGGTTCCAGATGAGTGTTTTAAGTGTAAGCAAAAAGGATATTGGAAGAGGAATTGTCCTTTACTAAAGGGCGCAGAGAAGAAGAAATCACCAAAGACCGTTAACACAGTTACTTCAAGAAAGGAGGACTTTAAGAGACAGTTATATTAGTTCACTTTTGCACAATGAAATTTTGAGTAAATGAAGCCCCTAAATTACACCAAAGTTATATACCCTCTCTTGTTTTTCTCATCTTCCAACCGAAGTTGTTCCAAACCCTATAATAAGATGTAAGCCCCAAATTATACCTCAAAATAATCCCCCAAATCTTTGTGTGAACACCACACAAAAACCACTTCAGGGTGTGAGATGACCAATTTTCCCTTTCATTTGAGCCACACATGTCCAATTCTATCAACATTTTAAATAGATTCTGACGAAATGGGTAAATTGAAACATATAAATATATAAGTTGATAAATTGAAACAATTAATAGTGTAGTAAGTAATTTGAAACATCTCAACAATTTAGTGACCACTTGTGTAATTTACTGTCAATGTTTTGGTCCAATTTGATAATAGCGTTAGCTCAAAAGTATATTTCAACGCAAAAGAAACTATTTTGACACTAATTTTAATGTTTTTAATTTCAGTTATGTATATATATTTTAAATATATTTTGTCTCGAAATAAAATAAAACAATTTTTAATAATTTCACTTTCACAAAATCGATATTTTATCAATATTTTTTTTTATTAATTTTTTTTTAATTTGAATTATAGAATCCAGATTCCAGAGTATATGGAAAGAGTATGTACAAATGTCTAGTCAATTACTTGAAGCCTAGGGGCCCATGCATGATACCCCCAAGCATTTGATTTTCACTGGAGTGTGTAAATGCACAAATAGTATTGATCACGTGTAACTGTTTTAAGTTATCTTCTTTTGATTTTGAAATTGTGTCAAATTTTTGATCTTCTAATTTTATTTTTATATAATTTTAATTTCACAAAAATATTATTTATCCTAGCAAAAGTAATGGGACCAGAATATTTATGCACGCAAGAGTTATAAGATACCTCAACTACTAGGCCACTTTTTCTTCTCTTTTTTTTTTTGACACAAACAAAATGGGGTTATATCTACACTGCACACGTATTGCACTTGTGCAAAAATCTAGTCTAAGAATAATTGGCTAATTGTAAACTTCAGAAGTTGAGATTGTAAAGATCATAATTTTTCAGAATTAAGTAAATAATGCATTTAAAACTAATTACATTGTATATGTAATATTAAATAGTTTTTTATGAGATTGTACATGTCCTACGCATACATGTAAATAAAACGTTACATGTAGTGTATGTATAGTTTTGATAAAGTGAACCTACAACTAATTTTTCAACTGCTCTACCAACTAGAATAACCTCCTAGAGTGGTTGAAATCACTCTCTAAAAGTAGGGTAGAGGGTTATGACATCAAATTTGGTGCTTTTTTCAATTTTACCACTAATCTAAATTACTTTCGAATAAAAATGTAGTTAGCGGGGGTTAAACACTTAACTTCTTGATAAGTGAAAAGAATCAAATCATTAAATAAATAGAATATAGTAAATCTAGTTAGCTTAAAAGTAAACATTATAGTAAATCTAATTAGCTTAAAAGTAAACAAGTAGGTTGGATTTTTGTCTCGGGCAATGTGATTTGAACTCGTTACCATTAGGATTGTAAACAAAGTTTTATCCACTAAACCAACACCCTTCTTTTTTTTGTTTTTTCTTTTCCAAAATTATTGTTGTCACTTCCCATGCTTAGCAAACCCTTTATTTAGATTTGTGTAGTTCTAACTTCAAATTTGGGTTGATGTTGCGAGAATTTAACCTAATTTTGATAAAAATAAATAACAATAATAATAATAATAATAATAATAATAATAATAATAATAATAATAATAATAATAATAATAATAATAATAATAATAATAATACCCTAATTTATTTGCTTATAAGAAACCAAAAGCACTTCGCAAGTCAATTCTAGCCAAAACTAACGCTCGATGTTGATTTTTCAATTTTACCCTTACATTTGTATTATTTTAAAAATATATATATAATTAGTGGGGGTTGAACACTTAACCTCTTGATAGGCAAAAATAACCATCTATAATGAATAACCACTTAACCTTTTGCCATCTGGATCGGCCCTGGCACACAAAATTGCCTCAAAAGATTTTGATTTTGATTTGTCAAGTCCTAAATGCATGGCCGGGCCTGAGAATTCGGGAGTCTGAAGCGAAATTTATCAATAAGTCCCACCGCCCTCAAATTTTTAGGGGTTTTTGTTTTTCTAAGCCTCAAAATTCAAAGAAAATAAATTAAATTAAATTAATTTACATAAAGGATCACTACTTAGTTTTTTACATATAAGATTTTTTTATCAGTGAACTTCCCCAACTTCAAACTTTAAAAAATAATGGAACCCTCTGCGACTCACCTCAGGTCCTGCTCTGCCTAAATTAAATGACACAATTCCAACCAATTTTCTGCTCCATAAATGAGGTATTAATTTCTCCATTTTTTGTGATAGATGTGATCTAGATTTAGTAGAGGACTCAATTCATGTGATGTTTCAATGTTCTCGGGAATAGGAGGTATGGAGAAGCTTAGACTTCCGAGATTATTAAGTGCAATTTCAATCCATACGTTTTTGGGACGCAATCAATTTTTTTTGGCAAGTTCAATGTGGTCGATTGCTGCCTCTCTTCTTGATTATGTGTTGGTTTATTTGGTGGGATCGAAATAAATGGAAATTTGAGCAGCAAGATTTCGAGGCAGAACCTTAGTTTTGAAGGCCTAGTGCAGAGTTATATTGATTAGGAGCTTGTCGATGTGGGGCAGTAGCCAGCGACAGTGTTTTGATGGCATACCCCGTGGCTGAGTATAAATGTGGATGCTATTGTTCCTTGTGAGTCAAATTTTAGGGGTTTAGGCGTGGTAGGCAGAAAGTGTGATGGTTCGATTTTTCTAGGGTAGCTTGGCATGTAGTTTAGTCTTTCTCGGCAGAGATTGTTGAAACTTTTGCACTTCTTATAGTAGTAAAAGAGTCGGTGTATCATGGCTTTCTTTTGGTAGAGTTTGAGACTGATTGCTTAAAAATTGTGAATCTTTTAAATTCTCTTGAGCATTCGATCTTTGAATGAGTTAGGCAGAATATTAAAAGATATTAGAACATTAGCTCAAGATTGTGAGTTTGTATTCATTTTCACTCCTAGGAATAGAAACATGGTTGCTTATGGCGTTGCGCATTATGCTCTCGATCTATTAATGATGTGGAAATCTGGAATTCCTTATTCCCATAATGGCTTATTGAGTTGGCTAACAAAGATATTTGTTGAGTGCTCTTAGCTTTCAAAAAAAAATAAAAAAATACAATATTTATTAGGACAAAAAAAAATACAATATTTGTTATTAATTTTTTGTTTCAAATTAAATGATGCATGTGCATGCACACACATCTACAGTATATCTAGTTAGTTTGAAAATAAACAGGTAGGTTGGATTTTTGTCTTTGGCAATGTGATTTCGACCCGTTGCCATTACGTTTGTAAACAAAGTTTTTTCCACTAAACCAACATACTTGGCTCCTCTCCATTAACCTTTTTCCAATGGGCTCTAGTTCGAGTCATGAACAAATGAGTTTTTTCATGAAACTTGGTAGAGATGATCTCTATAATGAATAGATTAATTCCACAAAATTTCATTAAAAAATTCAACCCGAAAGTGTGTGAGATGATCATCTAAAATTTTAATGGTTGAAAATGAACTTATGTATCAAATTTTTAGTAAACCTACTTCTAGTGAAAATTTCTTGCCTCATTATAGAAATCATTTCTATTAAATTTCGTGAAAAAAATCATTTTTTCATACCTCAAATTAGATCTCATTGGATGAAATTAAACGGAAAGAGTACGGAGAGTAGCCAACTCCCTAAACCAACACCATTCTTTATTTTTTTTCTCCTTCAAAATTAATGCCGTCAGTTCCCTCGCCTAGCAAACCATTTATTTATATTTGTGTAGTTCTAACTTCAAATTTGGGTTGATGTTTCGTGAATTGTGGTATATGAATTAACCCTAATTTTGACAAAAAAAGTAAAATAAAATTACTATTATTTATTTGTTTATAAGTGCCCGTTTGATAATAGCGTTGAAAATGAAAACATAAACAGTTGATTTTTGTAAAGAATTGAAAAATAAATTAAGGCATATGGTGAGATGTATTCTTACTTTTTTGACTTTTTCTTTGGAAAAAAATTTCTTTGAGGGTTAAGGGAAAAAAAATCCACAAAAAGTAATGAAAAAAGGACATTTACTCAACAAAATGATCATGAGATGGAGAATATATCTTATAACATGCTTCAATTTATTTTTCAACTTTTTACACAAATCAAGTGTTTTTCTTCGCATTTTCTGTAATATTATCAAACGAAACCTAAGAAACCAAAAACAGTCCGCAAGTCGATTTTAGCCAAAACTGACTCTCCATGTTCACAAGTCAGGCATCTCTTTTTCTCAAACAAACCTAAATAACATCTATGGATATAAAACTTGAGCTTACTAATTATAGACATTGTCTAAAACTGGGTTTGTTTTCTTCTCTGAATCTAAAGTCTAATGTTTGAATCTGCAATAGGATATCTGAATTTGAAATTTTTGTTTGTTATAATATGAATGCAACATCTGAATATTGTTTTGACCATAATGTCCCCCTATTTTGTTTAATAAAACCCAATTTGACAACAAAAGAATTCAGAGGTGACAATCACGTACATTAAGTGCCGGTTTGGTTCGAGTTTTGATTCATTTCTAGTATCCTAAATTTGTAAATTCACACTATTAGTTCTTTATAATTCATATCAAGAGGTTGAGATATAAAATTTATGAGGTTGAAACTTTCAAAGTGAAATTACCATTTTGTCCTCTAGGAACGAACAAAACGATCACTAAGAGTAAGAGGCAAGAACATCTATGAATGGATCAAGAGACAAAGTAGCTTTTTACCTCTTAAAACTTAACAAAACAAACATTTTTCACCCCTGTGAAATCAGAATGCATTAAGATTCAAACTTGAAAGGTCAATCAAATGGCCCTAAAATATATAGGTGATTTAACCCAAAAAACAAATAAGTGGCTGTTAATTTTAATGTGAAATCTTTTGACCTGTGATTTGCTCTGCTAAGTATGCTAGTAAAGAAGAAGATGCCTACTGTGGGAATGAGAGACACTACGAAAGATGTCACAAACAGAAATCTCTTACTAAAAGAATTAAATTCCTCCAACGCCGTAATCAGAGCAAATTTTTGTCAACGCCATAATCAGAGCAAATTTTAAGCATAATCAAACAATTATCGTGAGCAATTAAGTAATGATAGTTATAATTGCTATGTTATATATGCTAAAGAAAATTGAACAAAACAATACACGTTGGAGAAACCAAACCAGAATATGCTAAAGTATGGTACCAACATAAAACCAGTTCTTGATGATCAACACTCAAAAAAGACTTCATTATGAAACTCTGGCATTTAACTTTAGTATGCAAATAATATTGTTTCGTACATTTCTATGTTTAATATATGTACAACATTAGCCCTTCTGTGAATAGATTTCTTATATCGATTACAAAACTATACATCATCTTCATGCTAAATATCTATTTTTTTGGAGAGAAGTCAATGGAATACCAGAAGGGTTTGCTAGCTGATCATCTTTTGGTATGCTCACACCAGCATCATGTATGTCAACTTCATCAGCTAGGACTATACTTTCTGGCTTGGAGGGTCCTGAGTAGTATTAGGTAAAATCAAATTTAACATTTTCAAGTACAACTTTATAGAACTTAATAAATATCAAAACTTGGACCCCTAAGAGAGCCACGCTGAAACTGCCAAGTCATTTCATATTAGCATTGATTTCTATTAGGTAAAATGCATAATTTCAACTCTATCCTTGTAAAAATCGTTGTCATTTCTTTCTTCTTGTATTCAAAATTTAAAGTAGGAAATCTTAACCTTCCTTACCAGAATCGATAGCATCCAACTCTACGTAAGGGAGCCCGCCCTTTCTTGGTCGTCATAAGTCCCACCAAAATCAAAGACATCCTCGGCGAGTAGAGAAGAATCCTTGCTCGTCTGCGCTGCCAATGCAAACTCAAGCGTTGCCACAACCTCAGCCATTTTAGATCGTTTCTTTGAATCATTTTGCAAACATTGATCTGCAATTTCCACAAACGCTTTCAAAGAATTTGAGCAAATTTCCCACTTCAAATTGGGATCGATAAACTGATGTATGTTATTTTCCTGTAGACCTTGTTGGGCCCGTGCCACAAGACTCCTTTTTTCCTTGGGAAGTCTAAAATCTAGTGCCGGCTTCCCAGATAGAATTTCAAACAACACCACCCCGAAGGAATAGACATCAGATTTCTTCGTCAATCGATGTGTTAAGAAATACTCTGGATCGCAATAGCCAGGGGTTCCTTTAATGCAGGTGCTGACATGGGTGCATGACTGGTTTGCCGGACCTATTTTGCATAACCGAAAGTCTGAAACCTTAGCTGCCCAATTTTCATCCAACAGAATGTTTGTGCTTTTCACATCCCTATGTATGACCCTTCGCAGAACACATGTACCAGTATGAAGATACTCTATTCCACGAGCAGCCCATATGCATATCTTGAGGCGTTGTACCCATGGTAAAATGGAGCTATGATTATTTCGACCATCTATTGGGTGCAAATGATCGGCCAAGGTTCCATTGAGCATATATTCATAAGCAAGGATCATCTCATGAACATCATCGCAGTAGCCAATGAGAGTCACAAGATTGCAATGTCGAAACTTTGAAAGCATCTTGATTTCTGTGCGAAACTCGGTGCCTCCTTGGTTGGACATGGGATCCAGCCGCTTTATAGCAACGGCAGTTGCTCCATTATCGACGAATCCTTTGTAAACTTTTCCAAATCCGCCCTTCCCAATGACAAATGCATCATTAAAGTTGTGGGTGGCAGACCGAATCTCAGCAAATGTAAAGTGACGGCACATTTGTGGTGCAGATGCAACTTCTATAATTTCATCTCCTTGATTCTGGACAAGAAGATTCTCCGCCGCGATTGGAATAATATGTTCTGTACTCGTTGGTTGCGGAGTGTAGGCTATTCTATCAAACCGTCCCCCTCTCAAGAGCACAACAATATCCCGAGTCATCTTCTTGGCTTTCACACAGAGTCTGAAATGCAGCTTCAGATTTGAAGACCCCTTTCCAACTCTTTCTTTCTCTTCCAAGATTTTATATACCCGTGCTTCATTTGCGTGGGCTTTTTTGATCCATAGCTCAACATCAAGTCCAACTATTTGAAGATCTCTGTTGGCCTCATCTACCCTTAGCTGCAACTTAGATCTCTCCTCTAGTAGTTTGTGAAATTCACTTTTCATCTTTGCAAAGATGCAATCGTAGCAAATCAAGAACGCCAATGTCACTCCTGCTGCTATCGGTATTAATATCACCGCTACGACCTCCATTGCCACTACCACCGCCGATGGGGCCATTGTAGCAAAACAGTTGCACAAAAACCCTAAGCTTTTTCTTCTTTCTGTTCCTGTGTTCTGTTTTTCTACTTTCTCTTTATGTTCTTAACTAAGCCTTTTGTTATCCATTCTCAATATTCCCTCTATCCTTTGAGTTTTATGGGTGAATACATGGATGAAATCAAGAGTAGTGAAGCTCAAACAAAAAAAAATAGAGAAAAAGCAGCAGGAAAAAAAAAGATTATTGAAATATCTCACAATTAGTTGTCCAAAAATTGAAAACTGAACAGATATAAACAGAACAGCCAATTAGTTGAAATTCTCTACCAGAATTTGGTTCTTGATTTCACCACATGTTGTAAATAATTTGGCAACAAATTCTCTTCATGATCCTCCTCCTCCTTGGAGATTCACTTCTTAGGGGGAATTCAAGTTCTTTCTATGTAAAATCACCCCCGCTATATATACTGAATCGCGGAAAACTGAGACGAGAGAAGATTTCACAGTATCAACAGGTAGAAAAATCAGAGACCCGAAGATTTCACAATATCAATACCCACTTGTTATTTTTGTGTAGCCAGAAAACTAGTGGTACTTAATATAAAACGGCTGTTCATAACCTTTGACTACAAGCCATCTATTGGTTTTTTGGAGCCACCAAAGTCAAATAATGTGGGTACTGACTTTTGATTGCTATATGCCAAAAATATGGAAAGGTGATCTTCTTGCTCCCTACACATTAGATATTTTGCTTTGGGTCTATGTATGTGGAGACGTGTAGAAGATGTTTGAGAGAGAGAAAAGAGAAGTTGAAAAGGGTTAAAGAAAATGGCAGAGGGCAGAAGTTGAAAAGGAGAAAAAAATCGGAGTAAAATTTGGGTTTAATTTTGTATGAAAAATATGTCGTATTTTTCATTGAGTATTTATGTGTTCTCGTGAGAGCATTTTGTAACTCATATTTCTATTTGGAAACTAATATATTGATAGAGAGTTGTCCGTGAAATAGTAACAATTTGCCGATACCACATATATTTTGGTGTTATTCTTCTTGTGTGTTTTTTTCTTCTCCATCTTTGTTCGGCTGCCTTTGTTAATTAGTGGTATGTTGTCTAATTAAGCATGAAACACAACACCATCGTCATTACAACTGACAGCGTTTGATTACGCTAGTTAATTGTTCGTTTAGACCATCTCCAATGGTTTGTCTATAAATTATATTTTTTTCAAATGTGTGTCATTCCGATTTAGACCGTGTTTATGTCTAGTTGGCAGAAACCTTGTATCCATGAACAATCTTTACAAAAAAAAGTCTCCAATAATTCGCGTTCGTGTGTGAAATTTTTTAACGTGATATCTTATGTGTCCAAATTTTCAAACAAACAAACAAACCAAAAAAAAGCACAAAATTAGAGCTATATCTTCTTAATCATATCTTCTCTTGTCAATCAAGTCTTGTTGTGTTTAGATTATTAAATTTATTATTCATACTCCTTTTAAAACATGCATGTTTATTAATTTAGGACTAAAAAAATGTGATCATATTTATTGTGTCTTGCCATTTCGGGTTTCATAAAAATAACATAATTTTGTATCGTATCATGATCTTGTCTTATTATTTATTGTCATGTTTGTGATGTCAAGAGGAGCTAAGACGCAATTCATTCAGATAAAAGGGATTGGAGTAAATAGACAGATTTTATTGGTGCATTAGGGCAAATCAACCCGGAATGACTACGACGACGTAAATTCATTCTTGCCTCAATTTACACCATCAAACTAAATTTACATTAGAACTAAAATCTAAATAGAGTTATATATATATATATATAACGAATTTAGAGATAAAAGTTCAGTATAGTGGTTAAGAAACTTGTTCGAGTCTTTTTTTTTTTCGTTTTCTTTAAGATTGTGATTCAAAATAAAAAACGTCACTAAGATGACGTGGTACTATAGTATTGTCCAATTTCTAAAAATACATTTATATTTATTTTTATTCTGAATGAACTTTTTAATATTAAGGTTCTTTTTGATAATAACATATAAAGTGAAAAGAAAAATACGTGATTTATGTGAGAAATTATAAAATAAGTTAACCTATGTGAGAAGTTAGAAAATAAGTTGACCTATCTGATAAGATACTCTCTATGTTATACCCATTTTTATTAGTAGATGTATTATGTCCTTCATTTTTATTTTTTTTTGTGAAAAAAATTTCTTCCTGAACCCAAAAAAAAAAAATTCTATGAAAAAATAAAAAAAAATATCTCACAACATGTCTCAACTTATTTTTTATTTTTGGGTTTTCGGGATTTTGATCTTTTGACTATAGCGTTAGCCAAATAAGAGTTGCACTTACATTGTTTTCCTCAGGCGAAGTGGTGTCGTGTTTTGAAAGGTTTATATTTTTCTACATCTTCTTCTACGGAAGTTTCTCGTAATAAATCAGGTTCTTGATTTGGGGGAGCCTTTTAGTAGGTAGAGATCTTCTCAAAAAATAATGTAGTTGCCTTTTAATTCATTATTCAACAATCAAAGATTGACGAATAATGTGAACATAAATACATTATCGACTAAACACCTCATTTGAATTATTAATTTGATCATTTAAATTAGTACGTATATCATAATATCACCTTTTGTTTATATCTAAAAACCAAATGGGAGAAAAGACAGTAGGCACCATGACAAATATTTGTGCATATTTCAACAAATATGGGTTTTGCGTCTTTTATCAAATATAATCTCTTAATTTTTTTTCATGGTTATTTGAAAAAATAAACAAATTCATGGGTCTTGGCGCCCTTCCACTGTTGTAGACTGTAGCTTTAATTAAGAATTTGGGCCCTTTTTTAATAGTAGGTATTAAGCACCTCTACGTCTACTTTAAACAAGAAAGGGCCAAATAAATTGATTAATTAAAATAGTTTACAAAATTACACATATAGTAAAGCCCCACACTCCATTTTTGTGAAAAAATGTAGCAAGTGGTGCAGCTATAATGAATACAAATTTAGGTGAGTTTGTTTCTTGTCAATGTTCACATTTATTGATGAGCATATATATATATACACATTACGGTTCCATTTAGTAGTGACGTGGGTGCAGCTATAATGAATACAAATTTAGGTGTGTTTGTTACTCGTCAATTTTCGCATTTATTGGTGAGATATGTATGTGTCTTGTATCCTTGTTATTTCTAATAGAAAATTCTATACCCCCACTTCACATAGCGGAAAATCAAACTTGACATCGTGCACGTATCTTCACAATTCCAAGTTCACTGTTACCGCTATGACAACCTCTTGCCTTTTTCTTTTCGAAATTAACAAAAGGTTATACACATCACTCCTCAATCTCTCATTGCACAAAAGAATCAGGTACTGAACAGTTAATCAAGAATAATTAGAGATATTATTAGGCAAACATATTCATTTATTATACTCGTATCATCTCAAATTAAAAGTTTGATTTTAAATTTAATACTTGTTAAAAAATCATACTTTTAACTTAATTAATTAGGAGTGCTGAGATATTTATTTCAATTTAAAGCTTCTAGTCATGGGGTGAACTATCTAAGAATTGAAAACTTAAACGTACTATATTAAGGGTGTGAGACCATTAGACCACTCCAGGAAGATTTACTAAATATGCAAAATTTAACCCAAATACCCTTAAAGTTTAAAAATAAAAATAAAAATAAAAAGGTACTAATATTACTGGTCAAATGTGTAGTGTTATTATCAAAATAATAATCTCTTTATTATATTTAAATACTAATTTAAAAAAATGGACAACAAACTTCGAAAATTATAAAATATTTTAGTAAAATAGACAATTAAACCTTTTCATTATTTAAGAAAGATGAATATCACCAGTGCAACGTCTTGTCATTGTGACTTGTAACATAATCCAGCAACTTCAATTTGCAACGTCATCGACCAAAAAAATAATAATAATAATAATAATAATAATAATAATAATAAAAAATAAAATTGCAGAATCATTATTAATTCATATTTGGGCAAAAGTTTAAATAGCAGTTGAGAGAGAACAGAAAGTGGGGACCACTATTTTTTTCTAATTTTCGCTAAACTAAAAATAATTACCACAGAAGGACAAAAGAGACAGGTCGGGAGTTAATCATATTTACAAATTTTTGGAGGGACCGCGATAAAATTACAAGAGATGGAAAACTTTAAACATAATTTCTATAATTCTATTTAGATTATGACTATTAATATTTGAAATAAATATTTTAAAATTATTTTTATTGATATTTCATACGTATTTTACAGTACTTTTTATATATTGAATTTTTATTTTCTTAATTTTTTATGTTAGAATATTTATATACAATATTAGGAGTCATGCTCTTCATTTAATAGAGATAAATTTTCACTAATTATTTGAGAGGGAGCCCATATGTTAGGACTTAGGAGCATGTGTGGAGACAACACGTGAATGAGAATAAGAGAAAATGACATGAAATACATTCAATTAAAATTAAATACATTCAATTAATAAATATTTTAGTGTGAGATATTATGTTCTGAGCTTGAGATTATGGGTAAAGTCTCATTAAAACAAATTATTTTAAAAAATAAATACCATGACAAAATTAAAAACTTTAAATTTGGTGTCATAATTATTTTCTATTGCGCCCCTTGATATATATTTTTGATCAAAGTAATACTGCTGATAAGTGACCAAAATTATTATTTAAACCCTTAAATATTATTTTATTAGTATATAATTAATGCTTAAATTGTGGAAAAATAATATTTATTTTGTCTTTTGTAGGAAATAAGTAAATTGTGATAAAAAGTCTAAAAATATGGAAGAAGTCAATTAAAGACTAGAAAGGAAGATAAAGAAGAAGGATATTACAATTCCATATTATCTCCTTATTAGAATCATAATTGAATTCATATTTATTATTTCTTCTACAATTCTAGTTTTTTAAACCTTTTAAACTTCTATCTCTTATTCCTTTATATAGACCTATTCTCTAGAGAAAAAAATAGATAAAGAGAAAATCTATAGAGAAAATAGATAGAATATAGATATTATTAGAGAGATCTACAGAAAGAAAAATCCTTGATATACTAGTTGTCATGCAGCCAAACTATTAAAGGTGAAGAAGTGAAAAGCGTAAAGCCATACGGTAGTCGCTAGTTCGAACATCATAACAGGGAAACTTGAATTTTCTATAGTTTGTATTCAATTACTTTAATCTTAGTTTTAATGATTAATTATTATTTTATTTTAACGTACTCTTTATTTAATATGCTTGGTTAAATTAACTCCCAAATAAGAGAGATGAAACCGCCATCGATGTAATCGACTTAATTTAATTCTAATTGACTTTTAATTATTCATCCCGAATTAAAATAAATTTTGAAATTACCATTATTATAACGTGTATTTTCTTTCTATTACTTTAATTGTTTTTAAAATAAAGGAAGGATCTCTTGTGATCACCATAATTAGGGATACATGGGATATCTATTTTTATTTACATTAGTTTTAAAGAAAGAATGATGGTGATTTTGAATTTGTACATATAGTATGGATTAATATTAAAAATATAATTAGATATTTTGTATTTATATATATGGTGGTGGATTCTCATTCCTTTGGGATTTCTTATTATTAACTATTTGCTTGATTTAATTTAATTAGCTTAGTTTCTTAGTTAAAATAATTTTAAAATCAATTTTTTTAAAAAAAAATGTTTTAATATCGGTTCCTAAAATATTGGATTTCTACAAATTTTCCTATTTTCAAGGTATTAACTTGGATTTGGATCGATTCCTACCTATTCGCTATATTAATTTAATTATTTTACATAAAAGTAAAGTTTTATTGCATTTAAGTGCAAAATTAAATAACAACAAATTAATTTAAAAAATTCCCCTTAAATCGACCGCTAACTAATTGGACAAAAAATTTATTGAGCAAAAGTAAAAAATATTTGAACTTATTTAACTCGAAGATCAATCTTGACACATTTATGTATCTTCTTCCTGTGTCGCATTATTGTTATATATGAATATTCCACACCTGATGTCTTGATCTCCACAATTTGTCTTCTAAAAAACAATGACCGTTATGAACCCAAGTTTCACGTGAAAAAAATAATAGAATTGGCCAGTAGTATATAAAGTCCATGGGCACCCTTCTTTTGCATGCCGATTTTCAAAGATATGTTTTACTCATGGGTTTGTAACAATTAGAGCAAGCACCATGCCAAGGACAAAATCTAACGCAATTCGGCTAGGTATGCCTTGGATATATATGCAACCGAGCACCCAGGTATAGGAACTTAACATAACGAGATGAATCTATAGCCGAACATGACGTGGCTAAGGTACAGCCTGGGTATGGATTGAGGCACTGAGCACCCAGTTATATGGTTCAAACAGTCCAATCGAAAGGGGAAATCTCTAGTATAGGATCTGATATAGTGAGACAAATCAACAACATAGATCGTCCAATTGGAAGGGGCGACCTATGAGTGAAGCGGCTAAATTCAAAGTGCTACTAGTAAAATGTTATGAACCGGGTATTGTGAGAATCCACAAATGAGACCCCCGGGTCTCAATCCCTAGTTTGAGGGTCTAAAACATCATAAAGTCTCCAGCACGTTTTACGAAAAAAACGTACAAAAAGATGTATGCAGGGGTAAAGACCAAAGTAAGCCTTATCCCCACACATTTTTGTCTACGAAACCATGATTCTATAGGGTTTGGGAATTATGTTACGGTTTGGGAAGGTGTTAAGCACCCATTCCACATTTTCAGTCTCTAGTGGCTTTATATGTTTATTCTATGTTGAAAAACTTAGATGCCTTTACTAAGAAGTCAACTACTTTCCTAAAGTAATTCATAAAGAAACTTGATTTTGGTGAAAACGGAGAATGGGATAGAAATCTTGTATTCCGTGATCCGATATCTTTAGTTTTAAAAGAAATAAAATATACATGACAAAGTCTTATAATTTTTTGGAATTTTGAAAGGATATTATAATATTGTTTCCTCATATAACAATGTTAGCTTTATCTTTGTTTTGATTATTTTAGAAAAGATCGGATCTTATTGGAATTGATTTGATATGGAATTAGACCCTTGAGGAGAGTATATCAGATATACCACAGTCTATATGAAAGACAGGATATATTCGTGTTTAATTCCTAAGTAAGTTTCATCGATCTGGTGTTTTAAAAATTTAGTTTTGTCCGGACGATAATGTACTTACTTTTTCTGGTTTTATAAACAATTTTATCAGGGTTTTGGTTTGAAAACAGTAGACTACTTGTAATTTGGCAATAAGTTTATTCAAATAAAATGCGAACAAAACAACATATATAAAAGATAAAACGAGTACACATATATCTAATTTTAAAATACTATAAGAGACTTTATTTACCTTCCTGACGATATATAAGAATAAAATAGTGAAAATATAATACGACAGAGAGAGCTCCAGCGATGATCAGCTTTTCCTCTTCAAATATTTTCGAGAATCCGAACCCATAATGAGATACGTTAAGTGTCGAGAATAGATTCGATAATTCTTCAGAAATCAGACGATTGTAGAAAATACTTGATAACTTTTCAAAGATCAAAAAATCATAATAGAATAACATGATTTTTTGGGTTGCAAAGTTTTCCCCTCTAAAACCTTTGGGGTGTTGGCCTATTTATACAGCTTGAGGGAGTTTGTCATGCGATATTCCTTTTAAAAGTGGAATTGTCGAGCGACAAACAACTGAAGTGATGTCCCTAACAGACTAATGTGTCAGGGAGCGGATAGTCTGGGTCAGAGAGGTTTGTTGTGCAACAAATTGAGGTTTGTCGTGCGACAAACGGCTGAAGTGATGTCCTTGACAGACTGATGTGTCAGGGAGTGGATGGTCTGGGTCAGAAAGGTTTGTCGCGTGACAAATTGAGGTTTGTTGTGCGACAAAAGGCTGAAGTGATGTCACTGACAGATTGATGTGTCAGGGAGTGGATGATCTGGGTCAGAAAAGTTTATTGTGCAATAAATTATGGTTTGTCACGTGACATAGTCCTCTAGAAATAGTTTTATCATACTACAAACTTCCTGAAGTAGTTTCTAGTTTTTTTGGGTGAGTCTAAGACTAAAAAAGTGCTTTCTGATGGTTTTAGAGTTCTTGCGGGGGTTACGGATTAGGGTGTCTATAGACCCTCTCGATTCAAGCTCCTTACTTGCAAGGAATTGAGGCGACCGAAAGAGACGATGATCCATAACTCCCGCAAGAACTTTAAGAGAGTGCCCGTACGCGGAAGTGTTTGTGATTGGTTTGCTTTGGGAGATGGCTTATGTGATTGGATTGCCTCCAGGGAAGGCTTCTCTTACTCCACTGCCTCTCTGGGAAGGCTTCATTTGTATCACTGCCTCTCTGGGAGGACTTATTTTCTCCTGAAAATAGCAAAAAACCATAATTGCCTCTAAAGAAAGTTTTGTGCCAGTGTTTTGCCTTTGGAGAAGGCTTTGTGTGACCTGTTGGGGATCATGTACTTGTGTTTTCTCCTACCACAAGAGTGAGAGAGAGAGAGAGAGAGAGAAAATTTGGGAGGTGAAGCGACTCGTCATGAGTTCATTCGTTCAAAAAAAATTTTCCACCTTCCAGGAATCTTTTGAAATTTTATGCATTTGCTTTGTTTCCGAGAAAGAATATTTTTTTCGAAAAAACAATTTTCTGGATTTCATCGACTTTTTCGCAGAGTGATGTTTTGAATAGTAAATTTATATATTCATATACTTCTTCAACACCGGCTTTTATTTCATGCCTTGGTCACTATCTCCTCTTTCGATATCCACGGCGTCTCAACTGCAAAAGCAGCAAAAAGGAATAAGGCTGTCGATAACCTGGAAACACCAGCTGGGGATGGATTCCGGCGAGATAAATTTAATTTTGAACAGTATGCCTATATAATTATAGGAAAGGGCAAGACAGAGAGAAAGAGGGAGTGGGATTTTGTTGTGACCTACCAATACTATATTTCTTTTCTCTTATATAAGAAGGAAAACCTAATAGTAATGTGCCACGTGAAAATTGATTGGGTTGATGATGTACAACTCTTGATCAATCGCATTTCGATTGATTGCGTAATTTTTTTTTAATTTTTTTTCAAAGCCAAAATAAACACAAATTAATTAATAAAAGAAATTAGGTTAACAAGTCTGTCGAGAAACAAGCAATCATAATTTCTTGAATTTTTAATACTTTATGTAAACCGAACGAAATGGTGAGTTGCCCAACTAATCTCATGTTTTGGGTTCTCACTAAGGTATCCGGCCCTTTGACAATGGATATTAATCACTCGAGGTACAGAGTTTGCTCCACTCACAAGCGCTCATGATTAAACTTAAAATGTCTTAAGAGAACTGAACCCCTTCCACTCGAACCAACTCATATTAGTTGAAAGGTTATATTGTGTGAGTACCCAACGAATCGGAACTCTTTAATATATTGTCCATTCATGTAGGCTATTTTGTTTTGAAATTGTGTTTTGCAAATTGTTGTAATTAATTAATTATTTCTTCTTTTTTTCACATTCTTTGCATGAATATGGCAAAACAAACGGCATAACTAACATTTACTATAACTTTGCCCGAATGGTCCAAACTCAATTTTCTTGCTTTATCAAAGTTTTTCGTACTGATAATGCAATATAATACAAGGAAACATTTTTTCTTAAATTTCTTTGTGAACAAGGAACGGTTTCTTAGTATTCATGCCCAAGTACATCTCAACAGAATGACTGTGTTGAGCACAAACATCGACACATTCTGGATATTGTTTGTACTCTACTTATCTCTAATGGGTGTCCTGAATGTTTCTGAGGGGAAGCAGCACTTACAACCGTTTATACAATTAATCGCATTCCAATACCCATTCTTCAAAATCAAGAGCCTTATGAAAGGTTATATGGTATTACTCCTACCTATAGCCTCCTAAAGGTATTTTGCTATGTCTGTTTTGTGTTATTTCAACTATATGAACATTCTAAACTTGAACTGCGGTCTCGTTTTTACTGTTTCTTGGGGTATGGGATTGAACATAAAGGGTATAGATGCTAGTATACTATCTCTAAGCGTCTTCTTATCTCTCACTATGTCATCTTTTGGTAACATAAAATGTTCTCCTCTTTCTAAATTTCATATCTCTAAAGATTTTCATGTTCATTTCTTCACCAATTCTTCCATTGATCTTTCACCATTTACTACATATATTACATCATCAGACGAGCCAGACATTCTACCTCTTGCTCACCTACTCCTCCTAACCATCCTATGCCTCTAGTCACGTCCCCCTTTGATTTTGATTTGCCATATGATCCATCACCATCTAATACTTCATTTTCAAATGAGCTTCTACTAACGGCCAATCCCACTGATGATGTCACGCTTGTTGATCCTACCAGTCAATCAGTCAATCCACCTCACACATGGCAGTCCACTCGGGTAAGAGAACTTCCTCGTCACCTTCAGGATTATCACTATTATTCTAATATATTCTCCCATCATGAGCCATCTTATTATAAGGAAGCTAGTTCTAACCCCCTTTGGTAGCAAACTATGTCTGAGGAATTACAGTCCTTGGAAAAGGCTCAAACGTGGGAATTAGTCAATCTTTCACCTGGAAATATTGTAGTTAATTATAAACGGGTTTATAAAATCAAAACTCGATCTGATGGCTCTGTAGAACGATACAAAGCTCGACTTGTTGCCCATGGTTTCACACAAGAATATGGTATTGATTATGAGGAAACATTTGTCCCTATTACTCGTATGACATCTGGTTGTACACTTCTTACCATTATTGTTGTTCGAAAATGGGATATTTTTCAAATGGATGTGAAAAATGTGTTTCTTAATGGTGGTCTCACAGAAGAAGTTTACATGACACCCCCTCTGGGTATTCTCTTTCTCGCTCACAAGTTTGCAAACTCCGCCGTGCTTTATATGGACTTAAACAAGCTCCCCATGCATGGTTTGCAAAATTTAGTTCTACTATTGAGAAGCTTGGTTTTAACTCTAGTGCCTCTAATCCTGGTTTATTTATCTGGAAAATAGATCGTGGTATCATACTTCTTCTCTTGTATGTAGATGATATGGTAATCATTGGAAATGACATGGCTAGAATAGCCGCTCTCAAGCAATCTCTCAACTAGCATTTTGAAATGAAAGATCTTGGGCGTCTTAATTGCTTTATGGGTCTTGAAATTCTCTCCAATGTCGCTGGTTATTATCTTTCCAAAGCAAAATAGATTTTTGATATTCTAGCTCGAACATGATTCACTGATTGTAAGACTGCACCAACTCCACTAGAAATAAATCTCAAACTCACCCCATTTATGGTACTCTTCTCAGTGATGGTACTTTATGCAGACAACTGGTGGGTAGCCTTATCTATCTTACTGTCGCTCGTCTAGAAATTGCATACATATTTCATCTAGTCAGTCAGTTTATGTCAACTCCGCGCTCTACACACTACACTGCTGTTCTTCGGATACTTAGCTATCTCAAGGGAGCGTTGTTTCGTGGACTTCATATCTCTTCTACATCTTCCCTTGACTTAAAAGCTTATTCTGATGCAGACTGGGCAAGTGATCCTACTGACCAAAGATCCATCACTGGTTATTGCTTCTACTTAGGGGACATACTTATTTCATGGCGTAGCAAGAAACAATCTCTTGTATCTAGATCTAGTACCGAAGCAAAATATCGTGCCTTTACAAATACCTCACAGCAACTCGTATGGATTCGATGGCTTCTTGAGGAAATGGGTATTCATCATAGTCTTCCTACTGTTCTTTATTATGAAAATCGAAGTGCCATTCAAATAGCTTATTATGATGTTTTCCATGAACGCACCAAACACATAGAAATTGACTGTACTTTGTTCGTCAACATGTCACTCACAGTACAGTTCGTCTTCTATCTGTTTCTTCCGAAGATCAAATTGCCGACGTCTTCACCAAAGTCCACCCTCTTAACCGATTTCATGCTCTTGTTTCCAAACTCAAAATGGTCTCACATTTATCACCTTGAATTTGAGGGGGATGTTAAAATATATTGTAATTATCCTTGTATTTATCTCTGATTAGTTAGGGTTTATCTCACATGTTTATCTTTAAGTTATTCCTCATTTATCTATAGGTTATTTCTTATTTATCCATGTATCATTCTTGCCCTATAAATAGAGTGCTCATGTATCATTCTAATTCATTCAATATACATATTTTATTTCTTCTTCTATATGTTAACAGAGAGATTGAGGATTAATGTAAATAGAAATACATCGTCAACCTAACACTTCATTTGAATTATTAATTTGGTCATTTAAATTAGCACGGATTTAATACGTATATCATAATAGCACCTTTTGTCTTTAGAGGATCTAATCAAATGGGAGAAAAGACAGCTAGCACCATTACAAATATTTGTGCGTATTTCAAAAACAAAATATTGGTTTTGGGTCTTTTACCGAATATAATCTCTTCATTTTTTTTTCATGGTTATTTCAAAAAAAATAAAAATAAAATAAAATTCATGGATCATGGCACCCGTACACTATTGTAGACTGTATCTTTAATTAAGAATTTGGGCCTATTTTCCGCGTCTACTTTAAAAAAGAAAGGGCCAAATAAATTGATTAATTAAAATAGTTTACAAAATCACACATAAAGTAAGGCCCACACTCCATTTTTGTGAAAAAATGTAGCAGTGGTGCAGCAATAATGAATACAAATTTTGGTATGTTTGTTTCTTGTCAATTTTCACATTATGATGAGCATAAATATATATATATATATATATATATTATGCTTTTTAATTGCAACATGAAAAATAAAAATAACTAATTTGTGTGACAAGTTAAAAAATAGGTTGAGATGTGATAAAATATTCTATCATATACTCATTTTATTGAGTATGTGTCTTTCATCCTTCTTATTTCTTTCGGAAAATTTTCTTCCTCCCCCAAAGAAATTTTTCTATGAAAAAAAATAAAAAGTAAGAGTTTATCTCAACATATGCCTAAACTTATTTTTCAACTTTCCACGCAAATTCATTATTTTTAATATCATTTTTCATATTGATATCAAAGTCTTAGTAATTTTGTAAACTAATTTTATCAAAATATTTGGTTGATCCTTTCTGTTTTTGGAATTGACAAAATGTGATACACCTCACTCCTCAATCTCTCATTGCACAAAAGAAGGGTGGGGCTATTGCCACCCACCAAAGCTCTGTGTAACACTCCCATATTGATTTGGTACAGTAGGGCGCGCCGAGTATGTGCGCATTGACTTGGTGCAATGGGGCCGAGTAAGTGTATTTTTTTTGTTTTTAACATTGAGTCGGCCCTCGGCGCAATAGGGCTGAGTCATTGTATTTTTTTATTTTTAACATTGATTCGACCCTATTGCACCGAGTAAATGATCATATACTCGACCCTATTATACCGAGTCAATGTAGGGAGTGGTAGAGATAATTTTTGGGTGTGGCAATAGCCCCACACTAAAAGAATCAGGCACTAACAGTTGATCAAGAATAATTAGAGGTACTCTATGCAAACATATTTATTTATTGTACTGATATCATCTCAAATTAAAAGTTTAATTTTAAATTTAATACTTATTAACAAATTCATAGTTTTAACTTAATTAATTTGGAGTTAAGATATTTATTCGAGCTTAGTGCTACTAGTCAAGAAACAAGAATCTATCATGAACGCTCTTATCATTAAGAAAAAGAAAAAACAAAATAAAGTACTAATAGTACAAGTCAAAAGGATAGTGTTATTGTCAAAACAATAATCTCTTTGTCAAATTATAATATTGATTTGAAAAGTACACCATATGTTTCTAACATTGTATATTATTTTAGTAAATTGGATAATTGAACTTTTATTTTTGTTTTATTCTCACTAGGGTATCTCTTACTTGACAGCAGAAACTAATCTCTCGAGGTACGATCAGATGCTTTTGCGGAAAACTCTCCTAATAAAATATGTTCCATTCACAAGTACAAGAGATCGAACCCAAAATATCTTATTTAAAGGATCCGAACCCCTCTCCTCAAACCAACTCAAGTTACTAGATAATTGAAACTTCTCATTCTTTAGGAAAAATGAATATCACCTACGCATTGTCTTGTGATTGTGAATTGTAACATATTAATCCACCAACTCCAATTTGCAGCATCATTATGAAATCATTTTTTGTGCAAAAGTTTAAAGAGCAGCTGAGAGAGAACAGTAATTGGGGACCACTCCTTTTTCATATTTTCACTAAACTAACAATAATTACCACAGAAGGAAAAAGAGACAAAGCTTGGGAGTTAAATCATTTTACAAATTTTGGGAGGGGACCACAATAAAATCACAAGAGATTGAAACTATTTAGATTATGACTCTTAATATTCCAAATAAATATTTTAATGTTTTAAAAATTATTTTTATTAATATTTAATATGTATGTTACAGTACTTTTTATATATTGAATTTTTATTTTTTTTATGCAAGAATATTTATATACAATATTAACAGTCATGTCCTTTTTCTAATAGAGAAAAATTTTCACTAATTATTTGAGAGGGGACCATATCTTAGGAGGATGTGTGGAGACAACACGTGAATTGAATGAGAATAACATTAAATGACATTAAATACATTCAACTAAAATCAGATACATTCAATTAATGAATATTTTAGTGTGATATATTATGTTTTGAAAATGAGATTACGTGTTAAAGTCTCATTTAAAATATTTGATGGTGTCAAAATCTAGAAGTAGATAATTAACCAATCAATAAGTGAATATCGGTGAATAAAAAATAAATGCGGCGCAATGATGAACACATGATATTTTTTTTTAAGGTAGGTTCCCCCGGTAGCGCTTATGCTATTCCAGTGGTACGTCCTCCTTTTGTGTGTGCTTGCTTTGTATTAGCTCAAAGGCGATCAATTTGGAAGATAATACAAGCTACCAACTTCTCTCTCTCTATAATTTCCTTAATTCTATTTATAAGTATAGAATTAGGATTACAAATATTTCAACAGAATAAATAATAAACTGTGTAGAAGAGAGAGTGTATAAGGGTTGTTGGTATTTTTTGGAGTATGAAAATAGAGAGTATATGACTCTTCTATTTTATTTTTGGTGTGAAAATAGAGGGTATAAGACCCTTCTATTTTTTGGGGTATGAAAATAGAGAGTATATGACTCTTCTATTTTTTCTTGAATTGGCTTGTATGAAAATAGAGAGTATATGACCCTTCTATTTTTTAACAAAATATATAGGAGAGAAAGTATATATTTTTGGTGAGGAGAATTGTGTGTTTTTTGGTGTGTTTTTGGTGTGTTGAATGAATGAATGGTGGGAGGTATTTATAGGTAAATGGAGTTAGGTGAGATGATTATTTAAAGGAAAGTGTGGAATATAATGGAGTGGGATAATTATTTAAAGGAAATTAAATAATTATCTAAAGGAAAGTGTGGAATATAATGGAGTGGGATAATTATTGAATGGAGTGGGATATTTATTTAAAGAAAAGTGGAGAATAAAAATGGAGTGGGATAATTATTTAATGGAGTGGGATATTTATTTAATGGAAAGTGGAGAATAAAAATGAAGTGGGATAATTATTGAATGGAGTAGGATATTTATTTAAAGAAAAGTGGAGAATATTATTTTTGTAGGCCAATGGTAAAATTATTTTTTATTTTTGTAGGCCAATGGTAAATTAATATTTACCCCATCAAAATTTATTTAGAAAATCAAATACTATTGAAGAATTACAAACTTTAAATTTGGTGTCATAATTGTTTCCTATTGCACGCCTTGATGTGTATGTTTGATCGAGGTAATGTTACTAATTAATTGGACCAAAAACTTTATTACACAAAAGTAAAATATTTGAATTTATTTAACTTGATGATCAATCTTAAACACATTTATGTCTACTCTTTATGTGTCGTATTATTGTTATCTTTGAATAATCTATGCCTAGTGTCTTGATCTCCGCAATTTGTCTCCCCATAAACAATGACTGTTATGAACTCAAGTTCCACAAGAAAAATAGTAGATTTGGCTATAGTATATGAAGTCCATAGGCACCCTTCTTTTGCAAGACAGTTTTCAATGATATGTTTTACTCATGGGTTCGTAACAATTGATATCATAACAATCACCATGTCGGGGATGGAATCGGACGTAGTGCAGCTAGGTATGGCTTAGATATATATGTGACCGAGCGCTCGGGTATGTGAACCTAACATAGCGAGAAGAACCTAAGGACGGACATGATGTAACTAAGGAACAGTTCAGATAGTCCAATCAGAAGGGGTGATTTTTAGTATGGGAGAAATAATGTGTAAAGATTTCAAAGGTTAAGAATCCATTGCCAAATTATCAATTGATATAGAAAAATATATTATTGCACATATATACCCAAAATAAATTATATATTAGTTTGATCAAATGGAATCACCTATGGTATATAGAGTGAACCCAAAAGCTAACCAAATAGTATTTGATTGACAATTTATTTGTTTATAAGAGATTTTTCCTTTCAAGATCCATTTTTTTCTTCTTTTAGAAATAATAATATGAGGTTGTCACTCACTCAAGAACTAGAAGATATATAAATTTAGAAACTAAAATTAACTCAAGAAAATCTTATATAGCTCATCGATCTCTTAAGTCAAATATAAAAAACCAAAGTTGGATCATCTATGGTATGTACAGTAACCCAAAGATCTTACTAAGAAAAATCACAAATGAGTATTGATGGTGTCAAAATCTAGAGATAGATAATTAACCAATCAATAAGTGAATATCGGTGAATAAAAAATAAATGCGGCGCAATGATGAACACATGATATTTTTTTTAAGGTAGGTTCCCCCGGTAGCGCTTATGCTATTCCAGTGGTACGTCCTCCTTTTGTGTGTGCTTGCTTTGTATTAGCTCAAAGGCGATCAATTTGAAAGATAATACAAGCTACCAACTTCTATCTCTCTCTATAATTTCCTTAATTCTATTTATAAGTATAGAATTAGGATTACAAATATTTCAACAGAATAAATAATAAACTGTGTAGGAGAAATAGTGTATAAAGGTTGTTGGTATTTTTTGGAGTATGAAAATAGAGAGTATAAGACCCTTCTATTTTTTGGGGTATGAAAATAGAGAGTATATGACTCTTCTATTTTTTCTTGAATTATATAGGAGAGAAAGTATTTATATTACTAATGGCTTTATATCTCTTTGGTGAAGAGAATGAATCTTAGATAAGAAGAATTGTGTGTTTTTGGTGTGTCTTGAATGAATGAATGAAGGGGGTATTTATAGGTAAAATCTAGAATGGTAAAAAAGTAAATTTGATGAAGATGAGGGGCAAAAAGGTAATTTTACAAAGGTGAGTGGATGTAAGTGGAATTTGAGTGGAAGTTAATGGAGGTGAATGGAATTTGAGTGGAAGTTAATGGAGATGAGTGGAATTTGAGTGGAGTTGAGTGGGATTTTAGTGGAGGTAAAAATGAGATTTTACCGGGGGTAAAAATAGGATTTTACCGGAGGTAAAAAATGTTGAATTATCTTTGTAGGCCAATGGTAAAATTAGTATTTAACCCCATCAATTGCCCCATATCCTTTATTTTTATGCTGAAAGCTGAATGTGA
Organism: Lonicera japonica; assembly: GCA_021464415.1. NCBI lineage: Eukaryota > Viridiplantae > Streptophyta > Magnoliopsida > Dipsacales > Caprifoliaceae > Lonicera > Lonicera japonica. The sequence continues at coordinate 121,360 of JAKCWG010000270.1, forward strand.
AGGATAAATATTTTTGTCGGTCAAGTGATCCGGCTCAAAACTAAGGTGTGAGAGCGGGTAACATGTAAAGCTAGCTAGACTTTGATCATTGGTCTTTAGAGTTTCAGAATATCATTATGTAAGGCTGGCTAGACGTTGATCTCGAGTCTTAGTTCAAGGACGTTAGATCTCGGATGCTAGTCGTTGAGAGCTTTTAGAGCTTCAGAACATCATTGTGTAAGGCTGGCTAGACGTTGATCTCGAGTCGTGGTCCAATGATGCTAGATCTCGGATGCTAGTCGTTGAGCTCGAAACATCAATGTGTAGAACTCGTTAGACATTAGATACAAGTCGTAGAGCTCGGAACATTAATATGTAAAGCTCACTATACTTTTGATCATAAATAATTTGATTCTACTCGGGCCTTTTCCAACACATATATATTTTCTTTTTCTTTTTCTTCTTTTCTTTTTCTTTTTCTTTTTCTTTTTTTTTTTTTTCTTTTTTTTTCTTTTCTCTTTTTTCTTTTTTCTTTTTTCTTTTTTCTTTTTTCTTTTTTCTTTTTTCTTTTTTCTTTTCTTTTTTCTTTTCTCTTTTTTTTTCTCTTTCTTTTCTCTTTTCTTTTTTCTTTTCTTTTTCTATTGTCGGCCCCTTTCGGCGGATCTTTCGGCCGAAAGCCTGTCGGAGGCTCCTTCTCTCTCTTCATCTCCCTCTCCCTTCTTCGTCTTCCTCTCCCTTCTTCGTCTTCATCTCCCTCTCACTCTTCATCTCCCTCTCCCTTCTTCGTCTTTCTCTCCCTTCTTCCTCTTCATCTCACCCTCCTTCTTCCTCTCCCTTCTTCCTCTTCATCTCACTCTCCTTCTTCGTCTTCCTCTCCATCGAGACCCAACCCATCATCACCATCCATTTTGTAATAAGTTTTTCTTACAAAAGTAAAATAATGTCAAACACTCAATTTTTTTCAGGTCGTCCATGTGTGGCTTGTGCTCATAGCCACAAGAGATGTCCTCTATCTTATGATTATGCTAGAATTTTTCCAAATGTGATTGATCGTGAGGACTATCACACAATCTTCACAAATTTCGGGGTGAGGAATGTTGCATCTTTTTTGCAACGTGTCCCCGAAGATCGACTTCTCGAGGCTTTTAGTTCTTATCTTCTTGAAGCCACGGCGAGGATTGAGAATCCCGCTAGAGGCTGTACTGCTCTCTTTGCTTCTTTTGAACAGAAGGTGGAAGAGTTACAAGCACGGGTGACGGCATTAGAGGCTCGATTAGGAGGGGGGTCTTCATGTGTTAACTCGTTATGCTCATTTGCTCATCCTGGAGGTTCTTCGAGGTTCCCTTCGTTGGCAGAAAATAACGTGCCAAATGTTATTCCGACTGCCGTGGATCTTTCAGAACCTATTCCCGGAAGTTTTTTGAGGCTCCTTATGTCGGAAGAGGGTGTACAGAATATTCTTTCGACTTCCACAAATCTTGTAGAAAATGGGGCTCCTCTGACTGAAGTGGATTTGCCGTCATTTCCGAATCGGTCCTATGATCAGGCTACCATGGACGCTGTTTACCAGGGTGCTTCGAACAATTTTTTATCGCAATCTTCATTAGATGATTTTGTTGCAGATTTTGCTGAAACAACGGGCCTTGACTGGACAGCTTCAGGGAATATTCACCATGATTTTTCTGATTATTCTTCTTCTGATTTAAGTACTATTTTGAATTTTGGTGCTGATGATCTTCAAATTCTTCAGCCTTTTCTGAATGACTAGATAATGTGTATCTCTAGTGAGGGTTTTGTAAAAGTATTCCGGAGATGCTCCACTTGTGATTGTTTAAAGCATGGCCTTTATATGTTGATAGCAATTTTCTCGAAATCCTTGGTTTCTTAAAAGGAAATTTGTTCTTTTTGCTAAGTTTTGAGTAGAGTCTTGCTCCCTTCTAACTTAGGCATATTTGCTAAGTTTTGAGTAAAGTCTTGCTCCCTTCTAACTTTAGGCAAATTGCTAAGTTTTGAGTAGAGTCTTGCTCCCTTCTAACTTATGCAAATTCTGACAATTTTCTCTTTTATTACCAGGGTTTCTTAAAATCTTGGTCTCTGACCAGTGGTGCAGCAGTAGATGATCATTCTCAGCCAGGTCTCTTTGGGTTGAGGTGGTTCTGCTGTTGTCTGATAGACTTCAAAATTGCATTCGGCTTTGTGGAAGTTTGATATCTGCTAAATTTTTTTTTTTTCGTGGTTTGTTGGACAAACTTGATGAAAATTACATTCAGTTGTAATTTTTTGGAAGCTCGTTAATTTTTCCTACAACAAAGATTATTGATCGTAAGAAAATGATACAACTTTAGATATATTAATATAGAGAGAAAAATCATATATGAGTTATTAAAAAATAACTTATCTCTTCTTTTGAATTTTATCCCCGTGCGTAACCGGATTTTTTGAATGATTATGCACCCGTAAACATTGAGATAGCGTAGGCATGCGGGATTTTCGCATTTTTTGTTGCAGTAACTTTGTATCCCTGTTTTGGACCCCGAGATGGCCAAATTTGAAAAATGATTGAACTGGAAAGTTGTAGATCTTGAAATTTTATCCAAAATAGACTCTAGAATCGCATAATTTGGAGTTTCGAGCACAAAATTATGCCCCCAAGAATATTGAGCTACGTAGACCCGCGGGATTTTGAGTTTTTCACCGAAAATTCACTTGTAATTTCTAAAGAACGAGAGCTTTAGAGAGCTTATCGTTCCCACAGACGGCGCCAACTGATGGTGTCAAAATCTAGAGATAGATAATTAACCAATCAATAAGTGAATATCGGTGAATAAAAAATAAATGCGGCGCAATGATGAACACATGATATATTTTTTTTAAGGTAGGTTCCCCCGGTAGCGCTTATGCTATTCCAGTGGTACGTCCTCCTTTTGTGTGTGCTTGCTTTGTATTAACTCAAAGGCGATCAATTTGGAAGATAATACAAGCTACCAACTTCTCTCTCTCTATAATTTCCTTAATTCTATTTATAAGTATAGAATTAGGATTACAAATATTTCAACAGAATAAATAATAAACTGTGTAGGAGAAATAGTGTATAAAGGTTGTTGGTATTTTTTGGAGTATGAAAATATAGAGGATAAGACCCTTCTATTTTTTGGGGTATGAAAATAGAGAGTATATGACTCTTCTATTTTTTCTTGAATTATATAGGAGAGAAAGTATTTATATTACCAATGGCTTTATATCTCTTTGGTGAAGAGAATGAATCTTAGATAAGAAGAATTGTGTGTTTTTTGGTGTGTCTTGAATGAATGAATGAAGGGGGTATTTATAGGTAAAATCTAGAATGGTAAAAAAGTAAAATTTGATGAAGATGAGGGGCAAAAAGGTAATTTTACAAAGGTGAGTGGATGTAAGTGGAATTTGAGTGGAAGTTAATGGAGGTGAGTGGAATTTGAGTGGAGTTGAGTGGGATTTTAGTGGAGGTAAAAATGAGATTTTACCGGGGGTAAAAATAGGATTTTACCGGAGGTAAAAAATGTTGAATTATCTTTGTAGGCCAATGGTAAAATTAGTATTTAACCCCATCACAAATGAAGCATAAAAACCCGGAAGGAGAAACAAAATCTCGAATATCTATTCACCACCAAACAAACTTCCATAAAAATAATACCAGGTGAGTTCAACATCTTAACCACTTCTAGAGAGTCGCACTCCACAATAACTTGTTGGAAACCTCACTTCTAGAGAGTCGCACTTCACAATAACTTGTTGGAAACCTCTCTCCATAGCCTAGCCTCCAACACATGCATCATTTAAGCAATGTATAAATTTAATATATGGGCATAATGCATCCATATTTAATTTTAATGACATAAGCTTTTTGACGGGACCTCTTCTAATAGAATTTGTTCCCTTTATAAGCGCGCGGGAGCAAACTCAAGACATCTTTCTTAAGAGACATGTATATATATCCCTTCCACTCGAACCAACTCATGTTAGTCAAAAGGGTTATATTGAGTGAGTACTAAACTAATCAGAACTCTTCAATATATTATCCGTTCATGTGGGCTATTTTGTTTTGAAATTGTGTTTTCACAAATTGGTGTAATTAATTCTTTATTTCTTTTTCACATTCTTTACATGAATATGGCAGAACAAACGGCATAATTAACATGGACTAGTTACTAATACTTTTTTATACGTTTATTTATTATTGATAAGGTAGGTATTTGACAAAATCCTCAACAATTGAATATGCCAAAATATAAATAACCGAATAACCATTTTTTATTTGGTAATTTATTTTTGTTACCGAAAATTCTAAAATATATCTTATTCTTTTCTTTTTAATTAAAGTATATATATATATATATGGAAAGATTTGCTTGTAAATAAGACAAGCCGAATGGATTTTAAAAAAAAAAATTGACCAGTTTTAATATTATTATTTTCCCTAAAAGTAAGAGTGTTTCGGATATGAATCTCGGTTAATTCATCTAGAGTGATTTAAGATTTAAAAGACGCACTCTTTTTCATTAGTCTGATACATTTAAAAGTTTCTAATTCCTTAAGTGACGGCCCTAAGGTTCAAATTGGTGACATGTAGGATGAAGTCAAAGACTCATAGCCTTTAATAAGTATTTTGGCATTCCAAATATAATTAACTATATATGGGGGTGTTTGTTTTTGCCTTTAAATACTTAATGAGAGAGTTTTAAGAATATGATATTTTTTTTAAATCATTAAAAGGATAATGGCTATTTTGTTTTATATAATTAAGCATTTGGCATTAAGAGGCGTTAGTCTCGTTAAATGCTTAATGCCAAATCTAAACCATTGTTTTATACGAAAACTTAAAATTCTAAACCCCGTACTCAATTAAAAACAAACAACATTTTTAGAGTTTAGATTCAACATTTAGCACCTAGCAATCAGTAATCAGCATTCAACAATCAAAGGTTTAAAAAATAAAATAAAAAATACTCTCGGTTGAGACTATGATTTTCTTAAAAAGTACTAAATGTTAAATAAAACTCTTAATTTAAGATGAAATGGGTAAAACAAATGCATGTATGTTCGTCGAGAGTACCTCATTTGAATTATTAATTTGGTCATTTAAACTAGTACGTATATCAAAAAATCACCTTTTGTTTATATCTAAAAACCAAATGGGAGAAAAGACAGTAGGCACCATGACAAATATTTGTGCATATTTCAAAAAATATGGGTTTTGCGTCTTTTACCAAATATAATCTCTTAATTTTTTTTCATGGTTATTTGAAAAAAAAAACAAAATAAATAAATTCATGGGTCTTGGTGCCCTTCCACTGTTGTATACTGTAGCTTTAATTAGGAATTTGGGCCCTTTTTTTACAGTAGGTATTAAGCATCTCTCCGTCTACTTTAAAAAAGAAAGGGCCAAATAAATTGATTAATTAAAATAGTTTACAAAATTACACATAAAGTAAAGCCCCACACTCCATTTTTGTGAAAAAAATGTAGCAGTGGTGCAGCTATAATGAATACAAATTTAGGTGAGTTTGTTTCTTGTCAATTTTCACATTTATTGATGAGCATATATATATATATACTCATTACGGTCCCATTTAATAGCGACGTGGGTGCAGCTATAATGAATACATATTTAGGTGTGTTTGTTTCTTGTCAATTTTCTCATTTATTGATGAGCTTATATATATATACATTATGGTTCAATTCCATTTAATAGCGATGTGAAAAATAAAAATAAAAATAATTAATTTGTATAAAAAGTTAAAAAATTAAGAAGAGATATGTATGTGTCTTGCATCCTTGTTATTTCTAATGGAAAATTCCATACCCCCACTTCACATATATAGCGGGGAATCAAACCTGACATCGTGCATGTATCCACAGAATTCCAAGTTCACCCTTACCACTGTGACAACCTCTTAAGTTACTTAGTCCTTTCTCTTTTTGAAATTAACAAAAGGTTATACACAAATATCACTCCTCAATCTCTCATTGCACCAAAGAATCAAGTACTGAACAGTTGATCAAGACTAATTAGAGATACTCTTAGGCAAACATATTTATTTATTATCCTCATATCATCTCAAATTAAAAGTTTAATTTTAAATTTAATACTTATTAAAAAAATCATACTTTTAACTTAATAAATTAGGAGTGCTAAGATATTTATTTCAAGTTAGTGCTTCTAGACTTCTAGTCATGGGGTCAACTGTCTAAGAATTTAAAATTTAAATGTAATATATCAAGGGTGTGCGACCATTAGATCATTCCAGGAAGACTTGCTAAAGATGCAAGAATTTAGCCCAAACACCCTTAAAGAAAAAAAGTAAAAGAAAAAATAAAAGAAAAGGTACTAATATTACTGGTCAAATGTGTAGCGTTATTGTCAAAATAATAATCTCTTTATCATATTTAAATACTAATTTAAAAAATTGGACCATAAATTTCGAAAATTATATAATATTTTAGTAAAATAGACAATTAGACCTTTTCATTCTTTAAGAAAAATTAATATCACCAGTGCAACGTCTTGTCATTGTGACTTGTAACATAATCCGGCAACTTCAATTTGCAGCATCATTGTCCAAAAAAAATAAATTATTAATAATAATAATAATAATAATAATAATAATAATAATAATTTGCAGAATCATTATTAATTCATATTTGGGCAAAAGTTTAAATAGCAGTTGAGAGAGAACAGAAAGTGGGGACCACTCTTTTTTTCTTATTTTCGCTAAACTAAAAATAATTACCACAGAAGGACAAAAGAGACAGGTCGGGAGTTAATCATATTTACATTTTTGGAGGGACCACAATAAAATTACAAGAGATGGAATACCTTAAACATAATTTCTATAATTCTATTTAGATTATGACTATTAATATTCGAAATAAATATTTTAAAATTATTTTTATTGATATTTTATATGTATTTAATTTACAGTACATTTTATATATTGAATTTTTATTTTTAAAATTTTTTATGTTAGAATATTTATATACAACATTAACAGTCATGCTCTTTATTTAATAGGGATAAATTTTTACTAATTATTTGAGAGGGGAATCATATCTTAGGAGCATGTGCGGAGACAACACGTGAATCAGAATAAGAGAAAATGACATGATATGCATTCAATTAAAATTAAATACATTCAATTAATAAATATTTTAGTGTGAGATATTATTTTCTGAACTCGAGATTATGTGTAAAGTCTCATTAAAAAAATATTAAAAAAAAATACCAAATTCCATGACAAAATTAAAAACTTTAAATTTGGTGTCAAAATTATTTCCTATTGCGTGCCTTGATATATGTTTTTTTTATCAAAGTAACGCTGCTAACTAATTGGACCAAAAAAATTATTAAACAAAAGTAAAATTTATTTGAATTTATTTAACTTGATGATCAATCTTGACACATTTACGTACACTCTTCGCGTGTCGCATTATTGTTATCTATGAATAATCCACACCTGGTGTCTTGATTTGCACAATTTGCCTACCAATAAACAATGACCGTTATGAACCCAAGTTTCACATGAAAAAAATAGTATATTTGGCCATTAGTATATAAAGTTCATGGGCACCCTTCTTTTGCAAGTCGATTTTCAACGATATGTTTCTCATGGGTTTGTAACAATTAGAACAAGGACCATGCCGGGGACAAAATCAAACGTAGTACGGCTAGGTATGCCTTGGATACATATGCAACCGAGAACCTAGGTACGGCCGGGAACCTGACATAACGAGACGAACCTATGGCCGAACATGACGCGGCTAAGGTACACCTTGGGTATGGACCGAGCACCCGAATATATATATGGCTCGAACAATCTAATCCCAAGGGGCAATTAATCTCTGGTATGGGGTCTAATATAGTAAGAAAAATCAACAGCTCGGATCGTCCAATTGGAAGGGGCAACTTATGAGTGAAGCGGCTAAATTTAAGGTGCTACTAGTAGAATGTTATGAACCGGGTATGTTACCTGACATAGTGAGACAAACATACGGCTCAGACCGTCCGATTGGAAGGGTGCGACCTATGAGTGACCGTCCAATAGGAAAGGGGCGACCTATGAGTGAAGCTGCCAAAATAGAAAGTGTTACCAGTAGAATATTATGAACTCATGTTCCACGTGAAAAAAAAATGAGAGAGTAGATTTCAAAGTAGTATATCAAGTCGCATAACAATAGTACTTGCTTTTAGAAAAAAACTACATTTACCAGATATTCATACTACAATAACTACAGCTCACGTAATGCGTGTATGTAAAAATAAGTGGCTAAAACCATTTTCCAATTTTTAACATTCTCTCTACCTAATCGTTTCCAATTTTTAACCATTCTCTCTACCTAATCAAATCAACATGTGTCTACCTACACATTCTTCCTATAAATACTTGTCATACTTAGGAGTGTCACTCTGTACAGTTTTTACTGAAACTACTGAATTAATCATAGTAAAAATGGTTTTGTTAACCATCTATGATTACTAGAAAATGAAATACTAAAACAGATTAATTTATATATAAAAAAAAGTTTTGGTTTTTGTAGGTTGTCAAAATTTTATGACCCGGCCCACTAAGATAATTCAAGAAACGAGTCAGAGCGAATGGAAAAATAGGTGAAGTGTGACAAGAGGATTTTTTAGGCACGGTAGGTTCTCCCAGCAGCGCTTATGCTGATCCAGTAGTACGTCCTTCGTCTGTGTGTGTGTGGTTACTGTATTAAGCTCTTAAGGCAGTGTTAATGGTCTCACAAGCTTTCTCTCTCTAAAACAGATTAAGTAAAACTAGCAACTCTTTGCTCAAATACCCAGCAACCAACCCTTTTTGCGAGCCTCCCCCTTCTATTTATATATTTGCTCATTAGGGTTGACAGTGAAATGACTAAAGAAGGTAAGACTTGGATAACACTCCAGCTTGCATTCTTTTATCCACTACTAACAACTTCTGAATTCGTACATTGGTGGTGGAGCAGTGGGGATCTGCACGATTCTGTACAGATCCGTAAGATTTGGTGTGATCCTTGACTTGCGTTTCCTAAGCGTTCCGCACGTGCTCCCCTTCCTGGGGGTCTCAACATCGGCTGTCCATCTCAGCGTGCCTTTGTGCCTTTTTTTCGATATATCTTTTTGTTATTCTTTTTCATTTAGGGATGGCCTGTCAGTTAGGCCCGTGGTATAGGCCTTCGAGTAGATTGGACTGGCCCAGTTTACCTTAACCAAATTTTATGCTCCCTCAATTGCCCCCTCAAGCATGCAGTCTCATCAAATAAGATGTGGATCACGTGTTTGAGCCTAGTCTTCGGCTGGAAGCTTCCCTAAATGATCCGACCCGATTCCACGTGTCGGTCATCAATCTGGTTACTTAACGACTTGAGGTTTGACCCATTTCTTTCGGGTTCGTGACTCCTTTTCCTCATCGCGCGCTTCTCAAAGGTATAACTGCCCTTTGAATATCACATTGTCATTAATGTGCGCTTGCTCTTCCAAAGAAAAACCTCTACTCTTAAAATTACCCCTGTCTCCGCTCTAGGGCTTTATTAAATCAGTTAGTTACTATTTCATCATTCTTCACGTTTTACTTCTCGCTAGGCCAACCATTGTCCTTACCATAAACCCTTTCAAAACCCTAGAAAGTGATGGGTCGTTATCGATTGGGAACTGAGAAGAGAAAGAACGAATTTCAACTCAATTTTATTCCTGAGCAATTCCAATGGGAGGAAATCGAAAATGATGGAGATGCGATTTCTGAGAAAGTTACGTTCGACGCCGGCACGTATCCCGTTTACGCAGCCTATTTTGGGCAAACCGGATTGCGGGTTCCTTTTGACCCACTACTGATCGATTTTCTTCATCGAACTCGCCTTTACTTAAGTCAAGTGGCTCCCAACGCTGTCAGGATCATATTGGGTCTGGCCGAGGTGAATAGGAGGTTTAATATACAGCTCGACTTTTAGGATATCGCGTACTATTACTCTTTTAATTTTTCTAAATCTGAGGGTAGGTGGAGTTTGAAGGGGAGATCGAAGGCCACGGCCCTAATCCTCGGTTTATGAGATTTTAGTAAATACATGTATAACGATGCGGTAGTCCTGAAAGGGAATGTAAAGCCTGATCCCACTAGATTCTAAGTTCCCAGGCAACGCAGCCGACCTGGTAAGTCATCGTTGAACTTTATATTGTGTTGAATAGCGTCCTTTGCTTTCGGCTCTAATCTAAATATTGCTTCCACCTCTTGTAGACGATAGGTTGTTCACTAGACCTGCTTGGGGTATTGTTCATTATGAACAATTAAACGCCATCGGCTGTCACACCAGCAAAGGTGACGGCTCAATAATGAATCATCCCAGGGCGGCCTAACCTTCTGGGCTATCGTCATGATAGTACATCCTTCCTTGATAAGACTTCCCCAGGCGACTTGATAGGAGACCAACCGGAACCTCCTGCTCAATACCAATTGTTCGCCTAGTACCATATTCTCAATCGGGACGTCCAGGTTGACGAAGAGAGAACTGCGCGCAAAGCGATCGAAGGCCCGGCCGAAGAAACCTCGGGCCAGCCCCAGAAAAAGCGCAGGAAGATTAAGGCCCAAAAGTTTGCCGAAGTGAACATTTTGGCGGTTTTTGTAATTGATGAAGGTTTAGCTGCTCTTATTACCACTAACGCACCGATTCCGGTGTGACTTCAAGTTACTGTTACGGATAATGTCCCTACCGCAGCTCCTCTTCCTAAGTTAAACTGAGGGGTTACAGTTCTAGTTGAGGGTCTAGACGACCCTAATGTTTACAATGAGGGGGATGATCAAAAAATCGAACAACTTTTTGATGATGATGGGTTTCCTGACCAGGCTGGTCCCTCCGGTACACTACCTTCAGTTGAATTAGAAGATCTTCTCCCCACAACCACCGTAGAGGGGCAAGTCGGCTTGGAAGCTGCAACCGAACGTCCCATCTACGAACCAGCCATAGCTAAGCCAGACAACCCTCTTCTAAACGAAGAGGTTGCAGCAAACGAAGGTGTTTTTCCTAGTTTTTCTCCTTCTTTCAGTACTATTTTCTTTGAGGATTTTTTCTCGTGGCCTACCAGTGTTAGGAGGCGCCTGGTAAGGCAGTATCGTATTCTAGTTGGTGCTAAACCCAATCATTGTTTACATGAAACAAGCACTGCTGAGACCTCTCTCCCCCTTTCCTCTGTCCCGGTCGTGGAGACTACTGCTCCTCCCCGAATAGAGCGTTTGAATTTTTGACAAGTTTGCCTGCTAATAAAAAATAAGGCGGTGTCGGCTTCTGAGATTACCAAACTCACTACTCCTTTAAAGAAGAGTAGAAAAAAGGGTATGCCTCGCGAAGGCAATATGGAGGCAGCCCATCTGAGATTCTCCAAGTCGATCATGGGGTCCCATCATTAGGTGCTGCTCCGAGCGTTGATGTTGCTGCTTTCATCGTTTCTGGGGCAGTGACTTCTATCGAGGGTGGCTCTTCTACCGAGTTGGCGATTACTGATGAGGGGGTTCGTCTTCCCACTTCGGCCATTGAGGGCGATATTGGTCTTGGCCCATTTGTGGATAAGGGCAAAGTAAAAGTTTTCGTAGCGGAGCCGAGATTATGCTTTCCTGACAGACTAGTGATTGTCGAAGATTCAGTTATCCGTGATCCTGAAGATGCCTGCGCCATGATTACATATATGTCCCTTCCCAAGGATCAGGAACTATTACAACAAGAGAACCCTGCTAACCTGGGAATGGGAGTTTTTCGATGTCTCGCCGAGGTAAATACCCTTATCACCTTTATCATTTCTTATCGATTATGATTTATTTTAATATTTATGTAATAATCGTTGTGCTTGTAGGTCGGTACACGCTTCTCCGAACTCGAGCTGAAGCGCATGCAAAAGCTGAGGAGAGCCAAGGCTGTTAAAAATAAGCGGAAAGCCGAGATCAACAAATAGCATGCCTTGATCGCTGATCTGTTAGAGGCTCAAATAGCCCAAGGCAACGAACTCGCTACTCTCAAGGCTTCCTATCAAGAATAGACTTCTAGCCTTGATGAAGTCAAGAATGCTTTGGGGGCAGAAAAGCTGGGTAGAGAGAGTTCCGAGTTATGGCCAAGGGTGCTGTTGTTGAACTGAATCGAGTTAGGAAGGAGCATGCCTCGAATGTGGTTTAATTGAAAGAAGAGCATGCCTTCGAAATATCCCAACTGAGTCTTTCGTCATGGATCTGCTTTGGTCAATGAGAAGAATGGTGGCTTTAACGAGGCGCTAGGTGACTGCCCGTCTGATTAGTCTAAACTCAAGGACCTTATTTACCAAGGCAAGTACAAACTCGGTCTTGAGCGTACAGGTATCCCCTTCGATCATGAACTATATGGTCGGCCTGCGTTGTGCCCACCTAATCTTTATAATGCCAACGTTTTTTCCGATTCTGAAGAGGATGAGGATGCACTCCCATTAGTCCCCCTCCCAAAATTTAATAACTGTGTGATAAGAGCATATCTGTGTATTTTAGCCGATTTTGGATTCACTCTTTTCGTATGCTTTTGATATAATACAATTTTGACTTGGCCTTCAATTTTGTTGCATTCTACGATTGATTTTTTGTTGATATCTAACTTTATGTTATTATGGTGTTGCCCCTCAAGATACGAAGTGCGTAATATGCGATTAATTGGTATCGCGTAAAACTTGTGGTTTAAACATCCAAAATAAATTTTTAAATAATGCCCCTTGGGCACAAGTGTTCATCTCGGCCTATGACAAATGATACTTGTGGCTTAAACAGCCAAGAGTTTTTAAATAATGCCTTTTGGGCACAAGTGTTCATCTCAGCCTATGTCAGATGATACTTGTGGCTTAAACAGCCAAGAGTTTTCAAATAATGCTCTTTGGGCACAAGTGTTTATTTCGGCCTATAACAGATGACACTTGTGGCTTAAATAGCCAAGAGTTTTTAAATAATTCACCTTGGCACAAGTGTTCATCTCGGCCTATGGCAGATGACACTTGTGGCTTAAACAACTAAGAGTTTTTAAATAATACCCCTTGGGAACAAGTGTTCATTTCGGCCTATGACAGATGAAACTTGTGGCTTAAATGGCCAAAAGTTTTAAATAATTCCCCGAGGGCACGAGTGTTCATCTCGGCCAATGACATATGACATTTGTAGCTTAAACAGCCTAAAAATATTTTTAACAGCCAAAACGGCGTCGTACTTAGAATGCAAGCAGTTCGTGGGAATTATGCTACTCGTGCACATATAAACGTGCTTATCCTTTGCGCGAAATGCTTGGCGCGTTTAATGGGCGGTTGAGAATTTTGCCACGTGGCATTCTGGGGAAGGCAGGTGTCATTTTTCGAAGCGCACGTCTATTTCAAATTAATTACACCCCTCGTAAACCATCGTCTACCCCAGTTATAAATAGCCCCCTCTATTCCATCAGTTGTCATTCTTCATTTTCATTATCTCCTCAACTTATATCATATACTAAATTATGGAAAGAGATCCAGATGAAACCAGCATTTCCTATTGTCCGCCAATGACTCGCAATATTGCAGATACCCTTTCTCATAGGGTAAAAGTTCTTGAACAAGAGGTTTAGAGACTGGAGAGAGATGTCCCTCGGATGGTCGGAATCATCTAGGATCTGGAGAGGTGTTTGGCCGCCATGATCGTAAAAAGGGACCAAATGCGGGAGAGGCTTGGGTAGGAAGAAGAAGAATAAGAGAAAGGAATACATATCTCGACCCTATCAGAAATACATGTTTACCCATGTATTTTCGACGGTTGAGAGTTCCCCGCCTCAAAACAGACAATTTTTCCCTCTTTTGTTCTTCAACTATTCTATTAGTTCTTACCTCCCCTCCCTCCGAATATGTTCAGTTTCATCTTCTTCCTCCTCTTTGGGTTCTTCTTGGATTGGGTTTATTAGGCCGATCTAGGGTTCTTATGGAGCTTGAGGTAGTTGTTGAAATTTATGACAAGTTGCATTTAACGATGCACCTGTTAGTCAAATAGTTGGGATATTTTAGCGATTCTTTTAAGGAAAATCTCCTTTATTGTGTTATTTCCAGTTTGTAGTATGCGATTAATTGGACCTCGAAGTCCCACCTTTGTAATCTTTCATATTAATGAGAAAATACTGTTTTGCTCCATATGCCTTTGTTTGCTGTATTCGATCATCTCTGTGATTGTTTGAAAAATTTGTAATTGAATTGCTGGCATTAACCCATATCTTTTGTGAATGGACCCCAAACATGAAATATTTCAGCCCGAATAACACTTTCTTGCATTGACAAAATGTAACAAACTTAAAAGATCGAAAATAGAATATCTTTGTTTGACATGGGTAAAAATTACCGCGTGTATGTCGGTCGGGGTTCAAACAACCTGGATTTTGAGTCATTTCACTCCGAATAATTCCAAACTAATTTATGCAAAGTTCTCGATGTATTTTAGCAGGAACGTTAACGAAATAAAAATAATAAGTTATGGTTCAAATAACCTTGAATTAGTGTCTCCTGACCTTGATTGCATTGCAATTTCTATAAGCCATTTATTGCGGTTCTATCGATATTTCAACGAAATCATAGCCCCAGTAAACTCAGTTATTGTTATCTGGACATATCCGAGTAGGTCTACCTAAATGAAACTGGCCTCGGCTTGCAGTTATTGTTCCAATCCACAATCGATTGAGAAGGAGAAAAGAGTTTCGGCTTACCGGGCTTCTTGTAGGAGGAAATGGCCACTCAAATGATCCACGTGTCAAGTTCCGATTGGCTCGTCACAGGCAAAAAGGTGACCCTAGATATAATTTTAATTTTTGCGAAGTAACTCCTTCCCACGGTAACCTTTCGAACGAAATGCCATCTTAGCTTTATCATAAATGAGTTGTGGCCTTTTGTCTCTCTAGGCCACCTCTAACTTCTATTTATATGAGTGCTGATTTGCTTAATTTCTTCCATAGTCCTTTTTCGACCCTTCTATATTCACAGCTCTACTTTAGCAATTTATTTATATGATTTTGGGCTTTATGACAAATCAGCATAGTGGTGCCTGTTCAAATAATCCTGGTGGCTATAATGTCGCGTCTCCTTTTCTCCCTCGCTCCGTTACTTCGGGCGAGGTTTCTGAAAAGATCCACCAACTCAAAATGGAGTTAGCTGAGCGTACCTTCGAATTGGAGGGCACTCGCCAGAAGTTGGATAGAGCGCTTGTCGATGGGGCTCATGCTGCTCCAGGAATTGCTCGCCTGCGGACTGCTCTGGACTCAGTGCGCTGACTCCAGGAGATTTAAGAAGAGGCCCATAATACCGTGAGAGAATGGTCCAATGCTGTCCTGATAAAGAGGAACACCCTCCGGGTGATGTTGAGGTGTCGGGATTGAGCTCGCTCGCCCTTACACATTTTTCTTTCTCTTTTTGTGACTCCAAAGTCTTCTTTTGTATATAGCTTTATCAATCAATAGATATTTGTATATATAAGCGTGTTTAATTCTCATTTTGTGGCATTGTTGTGTTATAAACAAATTGTTAATCGCAACAACTTTCACACGCATGCGAAATAACTTTAAGACGTTCTTCTTGGTCTTACCAAATCCAAGGAACTCTAAGTTTTGGTTAAGTGTTCATAAATCATGATTTTCACTTTTTTAAAAAAATGTATGACAGTTAAATCAACTTCATCTTAGTCGACATGTTTCAGCCTTTGATCTGCTCCGTAGGCACTAATATTCACAACGACTTCAACAGGCCTGCAAAATTTACGAAGTGCTCTTATCGCACTTGCACCAACCTAAATAGGCCTACAAGGCCGGTTACCTAATGGTAATTTTTCTTTTGAGAAAGTGACACCGATACACTTAGGTGAAAGTATCAACTAATGTGTTTGGCTTAAACAGCTTTGCCTTTCTGATGTGTTCGTTTCGGCCAATTCGGTCGTTACAGCATCTTCCCCCATTAGAGGTCTTCGGCTCGTACAATGGTGAATTAAATAAACTTCTCATTGCATTTGAATAATAAGTCAGCAAATACAATGGCCCTTTCCCGTGATCGTTTTTTATAAAACAAAAGAGCTAATGACAATACGTTCTCAGATTGCTAATGTTTCATGGATTTGGGATCTCTCTTCCATCTTGATCTTTTAAGTAGTATGCACCAGTCTCGGTCATGCCGGTTACCTCGTACGGACCTTTCCAATTGGCAACTAATTTCCTATGAGTTGGATCAACCATCGAACCTATTTTTTTTCGTAGGCCAAGTTCTCAAATTTGAAATTTTATGTGGTTCACCTTGTTATCCCTTTGTCTTGTCAACCTTTGTTAATAACTGGCCATTCGAATAAGGGCAACTTCTCTTTTCTCATCAAAAAAATCTAAGGCTTCTTCCATCACGACGTCATTTTTCCCTGACTCTACCATCATAGTTCTTAGAGTTGGGAGGCCGACTTTCATAGGGATCACGGCCTCTATGCCGTAAGTCAAAGAGAATGAGGTTTCTCATGTGGATTGTCTCGACGTTGTTCTGAACGCTCAAAGGTATCTGATGATAACCAGAATAGGCATCCAGGAAACTCATCCTTTTGTGTCCAGCTGCCGAATCCACCATTTGGTCAATCTTTGGTAATAAAAAACTGTCCTTGGGGCATGCCTTATTAAGATCTGTAAAATCGACGCAAACGCGCCACTTTTCATTCTTCTTCTTGACAACAACAGGGTTCGAGATCCATTCAGGGAATTCGGCCTCCTTTATCGTTCTAGCATCCAATAGTTTCTGCATCTCGTCTTCTATAAACTTAGCTTTTACTGGTGCTACCCTTCTGGGTTTTTGTTTCACTGGCTTATGATTCTTGTCAATGTGCAATTTATGGCACATTACCTCGGCATCAATTTTCGGCATTTCGGAAGGTTGCCAAGCAAATACGTTTATATTGGCCATCAAGAACTCAGCCATTTGGTCTCTCTCTTCTTTCATCAATGAACTTTTAACTAGGAAAAACCTTTCCTCAGAACTTGAACCCTCAACCGCTGTGACCTGAATTACGTCTTCAAGTACTTTCTCTGCTGGCAGCCTTCGTGTCCCACCTTTAATGGTCTACCCTGATTATAATTGCTAGCAATTTTTGGGGACGTTATCCCTCTTGACCCTTCCTCTTTCCTTGGCTCTTATTTGTCATTTCGGCCGCCATAGCCTTCGGTATTTCACCTATTTTGCCCCCAGTCTAAATATTATCAGCGACCTCAAACGGGCGTTTGACGTTAGCGACTCCTTGCACTGCCAAACTGAAGCATAAACAAGCATCTTCATGCTTTCCCCGAACAATGACCACTCCATCATTTGTTGGGAACTTGAGCTTCTGATGGAGGGGAGAGGCAATGTCATTCATTTGGGTCAACCAACCTCTACCAAGGAGTGCATTATAAGGAGAATCTATGTCCATAACAATGAACTCCACGACCTTCTGTTTCGGCCCCAAGCGAACCGATACCTCGGCTATAGCAATAGGCCAAACTGCCTCCCTGCTAAAACTGAACACAAGTGAATCAATACTTTTTACTTGAAAGGGCGGTAGGTTCAGCTTCTTAAACATGCTGTGATACATTATCTCATATGAACTCCCTAGGTCAATCAGCACCCTCCTAACGTCAAAAGTGTTGATATTAATAGTCAATATCAGCGCATCGTTATGTGGGGTATCTACCCCCCGCATGTCTTCTTCAGTGAACTTGATCTCATACGATCGTTTATCATGCATTTCCTTCCTGTATGCTATGACAGACATTACCTCGGGCCCGAACACTTTTTCGACGCACTGCACTCTCTTCACACAGGCTCTTATTGTGTTCTTGGTAACATAATCCTGGTTGGTATAGCCGTGAATCACGTCTATTATCCCACCGAATTTTTTTGGAACTTCCTTGTTACCACGCTCGTTATCGCTGTTGTTCTCTACTTTTTTTTCTCCGCTTTCTCGATGGATTAACAAACTTAGCCAAATGCCTCTTTGTTACCAGACCCTCCAGAAATTGCTTGAGGGTTTTGCACTCTTATGTCTTATGGCCGTGGTCCCTGTGATACGAATATCTCACTTTCTTATTTCTTTGTTCTGGATCCCCGCCCAGAGGTCGGCCATTCAAAGTATGACTTATCTTTGATCTGATACATGATTCAATGGATCGGCTTGGTGAAAACTGTGTGAACCCCTCGATAACCCTCATCACCGACATGGGAAAAATCCTCCTTTTTCTATTTTTTGGAGCGATCAGAACCCCTGTCGTCCCGTCCTTCCTTTCTATCGGCGTTCATGTTCCTTCTCCAATTTCCAACCATCAATTCATCGTCCTCAACGTGGGTGTATTGTCCTATTCTTGAGAGCAATTCATCAAAAGTCTGAGGAGGTTTGCGGGTTAAGGAATTGTATATGCCGTTATCGTCCTTGGACAAGCCATACCTGAAGGTGTTCAGGGCAAATTATAAATCACAGCCTTCTACCTCCTGAAATATCTCCTAATATCTTGCTAAATACTCCGTTATAGTTTCGTCTCTTTTTTTTCTCATGTTTACTAAGGCTTCTGGACCTTTGACCACCGTACTGCTGGTTATGAACCTGGTAATAAATTGCTCTGCCAGTTCTCGAAAACTATCGATATGACCTGCTGGCAAGCGGGTAAACCATCTAAGGGCAACTTCTCCCAGGCTCGCTGGGAACATTCGGCACATCATGGCATTATCTGAAATTCAGTTAGCCATGACCTAAT
Source organism: Lonicera japonica (assembly GCA_021464415.1). Classification (NCBI taxonomy): domain Eukaryota; kingdom Viridiplantae; phylum Streptophyta; class Magnoliopsida; order Dipsacales; family Caprifoliaceae; genus Lonicera; species Lonicera japonica. Next base: position 140,110 of record JAKCWG010000270.1, read on the forward strand.
GATAGTACCTGACATGGTCGGCTGGGTCTGTCTTGCCATTATATATGTTGAACTTCGGTTGAGGCAGCTTTTTGGGCGACGGGGCTTTAATCGGCTATGCACATTGTGAATGGCGACCCATTTGTTCTCCCAATTAATGATTTACGTGCTAAGTCTCTAGGAGTGTAGGCCACAGACTTTTCGGCCACTGCCAAATTAATCAATCTCCTTAGATCATTTTCTCCCCATGCTTTGGGCCCAAAATCCTTCTTGACCAGCCTATCGAACACACTATGTCTGGGTTCCGCCACTGGGACTTTCGTAGTGGAAACGTGTGCACCAGGTGGATGTTTATCATCTCGCCCTTGAACACAAGTCTAAACGGGTACTGAATTTTCAGTAGCAACATTATCATTACGCAGTCGCTTAACAGTCGACATTGCCGTGTTTTCCTCCTCCGCATTTCTAGAGGCAGATTTCGTCATATACTTTCTTAGAAGTTCATGCAAGGTTTGATTTTCTAACCTTAGTGCAACAACATTATTGATGGCACCCCCGCCATTAATGTCAAGATCATCATAGTTGCTATCGACCAGCCTCCGATTCGTGGTGATCGACGAATTTTGGGAATCGTTCTGTTGTTGTTGGAGGGGTGGCAATCCACCATCTCCCCCGGTGGGTTGTGCCTGCGAAATCCGCTAGCCAATTGTTCTAGTTTGAGGCATGGTGATGCGTACTACTTTTTTCGGTGGGTTAAAATCACACTCACCAGTTTTTCGAAATGAAAAATACCGTCTCTCTCGTTTCCCAAAGACGGCGCCAAACTGTAGGTGGTCAAAATTTTACGACCCGACCCACTAAGATAATTCGAGAAACGAGTCAGAGCAAACGAAAAAATAGGTGAAGTGTGACAAGAGAATTTTTTGGGCACAATAGGTTCCCCCGACAGCGTTTATGCTGATTCAGTAGTACGTCCTCCGTCTGTGTGTGTGTGGTTATTGTATTGAGCTCTTAAGGCAGTGTTAATGGTGTTATAAGCTTTCTCTCTCTAAAATAGATTAAGTAAAACTAACAACTCTCTACCCAAAAACCTAGCAACTAACCCTTTTTCGCGAGCCTCCCTCCTTCTATTTATACGTATAGAATTAGGGTTACATTTGCTCATTAGGGTGGACAGTAAAATGACTAAAAAGGGTAAGATTTGGATAATACTCCAGCTTGCATTCCCTTATCCACTACTACAACTTATGAATTCGTACGTTGGTGGTGGAGCAGTGGAGATCTGCATTATTCTGTACAGATCATTACTGTGATCCTTGACTTGCGTTTCCCACGCGTTCCGCACATGCTCCGCTTCCTGGGGGTTTCGGCCCCGGCTATCCATCTCGGCGTGCCTTGGTATCTTTTCTTCGACATATCCTCTTGTTATTCTTTTTCTTTTCAGGATGGCCCATCTGCTAGGACCGTGGTATAGACCTCTGAGTAAATTGGACTGGCCCAGTTTACCTTAATCAAGTTTTATGCTCCTTCAGTTTTGGTTATGGTAACCCTATAAAAATTGGAAATACTGAATTACTGTACCATAAATACCGAAAAGGTAAAATACTAAAACTATCTAAAAGTAATACTGAAAATACTAATTTCAAAATGACCGAAAGTAAATATATTAAAATTACCAAAATAAATTATACTTCTTTTGTCTCAAATTAATAATCTCAATTTTAATTTTAAATGTCTTAAATTGTTAGTCCTATTTTTCTAATTAATCTTTTCAAATAAGAAAGGTCAATTGATTTTTGTCCTCCAAAAACAAGTCAAGTAATTCTAGCCACACATTTTTATGTCTTGAAGTGATGAGATTGTAATGTAGCCTACTTGATTGAGATCAAAAATACGAACTTTTTGTTGGTAAACTCTGAGATTCCGTTTGATAACAATATGGAAAATAAAAATAAAAATAACTAAGTTAGGTGAGAAGATGGAAAATAAGTTAAGGAATGTGATGAGATTAACTCTTACTTTTTGCTTTTTTTCATGAAAAAATTTTCTTTGGATAATGGTACAATTTTGTTTTTTCCACAAATTATTAAAAGATGATGGAGGACAGATACTGACAAAAATAATTATGACATGGGGTATCTCACTATATGCCTCAACTTATTTTCCATTTTTTCACCTAAATTAGTTGTTTTTATTTTCATTTTCCATGTTGCAATCAAATGGAGTCTAAATAACTTTGTTTTACTCTTTGTTAGTTAATTAATTAGTATGGGATGTTTCTTGTTTAATATTATTTTTCTTTTACTCTTTGCTAGTTTAGTATTGAATAGTTATTGTTTAATATTACTTTCTTTTGTTCTTTGTTAGTTTAATATTGGATGCTTTGCTTAACGTACGTTTGTTTAGAACTTAAATGAAAATCAAAATTATTTTTTCTAGACGGAGAAAATGAGTAAATTAAAGAAAATGACTGTTGACAGTGATATAATGCTATGTTAATTAAAGTATTAAAGAATAAATACAAAAGTTCTAAAAATACTTGGATTGTAATCTTTATCAATACAACCAAAGTATCAAAATCTTTCTTTGCGCTACTCCATGAGAAAGTAAGGCAAACAATTAAGTTATTTTACCCTCTTTAAGTTTATCTCCATAAACTTACTCTTATCTTTCGCTTAAAATAATATTTTACACATAACTTAACGACTTTTTTATCATTTTAATTTTTCTTCCCATTACCAGCTGCATATTTCCCGAAATAATATTTTACAAAAAAGTACCACAGATAATAGTGTTACCAAAATTCTAAACAAATTGGATTAAACCAAAATTACTTGAAAATACCAAAAAAATTGGGGGTTTAGTATGGTTTTTAATTTCAAATACCGATGGATAAACTAGTATGTAATTTCTTATTCTAATTTTAATATTTACCGACGGAATTAGAAAAATGGCAATACAACCCACACTTTCCCCCCTCTATATATTACTCTTCTCTTCCTTGTTCCTGTCCATCCAACATCCCTCTTCTCTCTCTAAAATCTCTTAAATAATATCTTTTACATACACACAGATATATGTATGTATGTATGTATGTATGTATGTATATAATCCCATCCACCCATCTCATTCAATGAAAAAAAAAAAAAAAACACAATATTTTCTCTCTGTAGGGTTACCGCTCTCCAGCCCATTTAATCTGGTTTCTTAGGGTAAGTTCTAAATTTATTTCTACATTGTTTTTTGATTCTAGGACTAATTTCTCAACTAGGTTTTCTTTGATTTCTTGTTTCAACTTTCAACTTAATAAAAATAAGAAAGGAAATAAACCAATTTTGGGTGTTTTCGGTTCTATGTAAGAAATGCCAGCAACAAAATTCCAAAGTTCATTAACTACTCAACACAAATTCCGTGGGCGGTATATATATATATGAAGAGTCATAACTTCTTCTTTCGAAAAAAATGGAGGAATAATAAATCTTGATATTGAATGTAGGACCAATTATGCTTATGTAAAATCGTACAATTTTCAGGATCAGCATAGCATATAGGTTGCAAAGAAATATTACAATGTCGTAAAAAAAATGTGGCAGTTCATGTATGACGAGAAAACAGACATTTCCCCCATGCCGCATCCTCGAGGTCTAAAGTCTTGAGTTTCTTACATAAAATGATCATTTCACAATAGCGTATAATAATATATAGCCTGAATTTACTAACATTTACATTATGCATTAATTAGTCTTTGATACGAATGGATTCATTAAATATTTCAGTAAAGTAAAAACAACTTCGTGGATGATCCTCAAGGACTGTTACAAGCTCTGTGGGTTGATTACCTAAGACTGACGTGTCTCCCTTTGCTCGCTCTTTGCTATCGGATTGTGGTTCTTTGCACAATTATGAGTGCGAAGAAGCAGAATCAGCTGCCAAATAGTGGGCAATGGGACACATATCGGCCTTTGGTAACGAACCCTTAGAGCTTGTACTAGTCCTTGAGGATCATCCACAACGTTGCTCCCCTTTATTGAAATATTTACTTCATTCGTATTGAAAAATAATTTGTGCGAAACATAAGTAATGTAAATTAAGGTTATTACATAAGAAGTTACGGACTTTAGACAACGTTATAGATTCTTGAGGCTGCCATGGAGAAGGGTCTGTTTCTCATACCTCATACATGAACTATTACATTTTCTTCCTTTTTACAACATTGTAACATTTCTAGGTAGCTCGATCTAATGGTCCCTAGACCTCATCCAGCGCCCTTGCCCCCATCTTCACATTGCCGTGCACATACCCAGGCGCAGCATGGCCTAATAGCCCCGTGGCTCCGATTATTGCCCCTGCGCCCCTTAATGCTCAGCCCAACCACCCCATTAAGCATGCAGTTCTTATCATTTGTATATATAGCATACATATAGTTGCTTTATATTTAGCTTTTGGTATTTCCTTTGTAATCCCTCACTCTAGGACTTTTTATTGTAATTGTTGGATTGTGAGTTTCTTAGGTTGATGTTTATTTATGATATATGGAATTTAGGCATATGGTGCAGTAAGTTGCCACTTCCCCCAATCTTTTTCCCAAGACATAACTATTGAATATGAATAAATCTCGGACAAAACACAACTAAATATACATATATATATATATATATAAGATTACAAAAGGATAAGACATAAGAGTTCAAAATCATAATCATAAATATAATAACAATTATGATAATAAGGTCATTTGAGTTTGGGATCCACAGTTTTGCCACTATTGAGTTAGGGGTCTACAGTTTATACTTTTTGGATTTTACGATCTGTTTTTAACGAATATGAGTCAAAATTTCAAAAGTATTAATCAATGAAAATAAGAGGACAAACTATTGCTCCTTATTCATTAAAGAAATGCCCATGCAACACATAGCATTCAATATAACTCAACCACTTTCAAACTGTTAGTCAAAGCCCCACACAGTACACTGTACACACCAGCTAAAATAAATGCCCATACTACACACAACCAACTACAATAAATTCCATAAGATTTCACTATATTCAAAATATGATTTCTAGATGCATATAATTTCCCATCAAAAGAAAATTCCTCATATACATAATTAGGAAAATCAATATAAAAAAAGGAATAATGTATAAGACATAAAGTTGAATCGAGGAAATAAATCACAAAAGGAGAAGAGACTATTAATCAAGCTAAGTTCTCAATTGTTCGATTGTGTACGTCTTCCATGAAAATTAAAAGCCCGATGACTGCAGAGGTGATTGTAACATATATATATGTGGGTAAATTTCAAGTAAGGTTTTAATTTAATGACTTTAAGTTATGGATTGGGCATTTTTGGGGAATGGATGAGTTTTTTAACGAAATTTGATGGAGATGATTTCCATGATTAGTACATCATCTCCACCGAATTTCATAAAAAAATTCAACCAGAAAGTGGATTAACTACATATTTGACATGTATATATACAAGTTCTGGACATATATATATATATATATATATATTTCTATTTTGACCACTTTTTGGTTGAATTTTTTTATGAAATTTGGTGGAGATGATCTAATCATAGAGATCATCTCCACCAAATTTCATCAAAAACTCATCCGTTTGACCCCTTAAAACATCTAATTCATGACTTAAGATCTTTAAGTTAAAACCTTACTTGAAATTTACTATATATATAAATGAAATATAACAAGCTATTGGATATATTAATGCTCTGTAAACAAACTGAGTGAGCTCTCTTGCGTCTGTATTATGTGATTAAAATAAACAAGAGGAAACTAGTTCACTTGCGCGCTCAAACATGTGTTGAGCCAAATTTTATTTAGGGTTTATTTGACAAAATCTAGGTCTTCTTTGACAACATTAATTTTGTTTTAAAGATTTTGGCTTTCAGGTGGAAATTAGTTCACGTGCAAGTTAATTTGCAGGATAAGATATATTTTTTTTAAATTAAGAGAGGTCTAAGTCTCTCCCTTAATCCTACAAACAAAGAAAAACCTTCCACCCACCCCCATTAGTCGAATCCTTGACCTTAAGACAAGAGTGGATGTTGCAGGAGAAGATAATTCTATATGTTTTCTAACTTATCCTTTGACACAATAATAATCATGTGTGTCTGGAGTTTTTAACACAATGTCGTGTTGTGTTTGTGTCCAAGTTTTGGAATGAAATAGACACAAAATTGGAGTTATGTTGTGTTAATCATGTCTAGTCATGTCATCCATGTCTTGTCGTATCTAAATGAGACAAAAATGTAATTTCTACTCGTCCTACAATTGCCTTTGTCAGGGATCAGGTCAGTATCATGTTAACTAAAATTAACACGACTTTGTGTCATATTCTTGTGGTCGTTTTTTTTATCGTGTCAAGTCGCATCAAGCAAAAGCACAACCCAAAAACACGAATCGAGACGTCTAACTATAATACATGGAATGCTAACAACCCTAAATGTTGGTCAGCTTTAGGGCCAATAATTTTGTTTCAATAATAATATGGATAAGGCCCGTAAGAGACTCACATTGGACCTGCCCTTAAAACTCCCAATTATCCATAAGCCCAACCAGAGAAGGCTGTGCAAATATAGAATGGACTTCGGCCCAATTTGGCGTAAATAAATGATATTTATGTAAGAAATTATTTTTTTCATGTTTGCATTATTTCCTTTATCTCGGGTTAAGAGTGTTTGCTTTCCTTTTGTATTTTTCAAATTAATAGTTTTGTCTCTAACGATCAATTTTGGTGGGCTCTAATGGCGTGCAAGATGCGTAATCAGATAATAAACTCATTTCGAAGTTGTGTCATATTTTTATTTTTCAATTTTACTTGTGCGAACTTTTATTTTATATAAAAAAAATTATTTGGAACTGTAGTAATGGATTTCAACAAGGGGATTTCAACCCTTGTTTTTAACAAGAATAGTATTACTATTACTCTAAACCACTAAAATTGTTACTCTTTAAATTATTTATATTTGAATTACACACCTTTTGCCTGTGTGCGAAAATTTACTGGTATATAAGAGCACACATATATAACAATGGAGCAATATAATAGCAAAATGTAAACTTACATGTGGGATTTTTTGTGTCTTAGAGAGAGAGAGAGAGAGAGAGAGAGAGAGAGAGAGAGATTTTCATCCACAAACAACGTACCTTAAGTGTGGTGCATGTATGTTTGTTTTTTGTCATTTTTTTTGTTCTCCTATATTGCAAGGCCGACACTTTTATGAATTCACATTTGAACGGCGAAGAGAGCATTTTTGTCTTCACAATTATATCACTCATTGTAGATACTCTAAGATTATGCCCACAAAATAAAAAGTCCGCGTATATAAACCAGGACTATCAAAACCACGCATTACGACGAAAACTTAGAAGTCCGGAAAAATTTATATAATTGGGTGATATCTCAAACAATACTTCTTATCACATTATCGATCTTGTATTTTTCTAAGGGCACTTATGAATTTTTATGATATTTCTTAATTAAAAACCTTGGCGTTCAAAGAAATACTCTTAATTAATTTGAGATACAGTCACTCTTTGTGTAAATGAAGCTTTTCAAAGCTAAGAAAATTGCAAATAAGTTGCAAAAAATTATACGTCCCATATATTGCAACTTCTCATAACCGTTGATCCACTGTAGGTCGACTAATAGTGTAGACCAATGTGTATTATATACGCTGATGCCTAACTAACAAGTTACTTCGAAAATGGGTTTTGAATACAAAATTTTGTTGTGCGCGCACAAATTTTTTACTTCACTTCTATTTTTTCTATGTTGAACAATATTTGATCTACATGTATATTTCCCAACAATTACCAATTGTGTAGTATTTCCTAATTAAATGTGAAGTAAGGTACTTAAATTGTAAATAAAAACTTACTAAAAATTAGATATCCAAATGTGGACTATTATGTTTGAAGTTTGTAGGGAACATAATTATTGTCCCATTGAAAGTGAACCATCCAAATATTGGTAACATGGGCATCTATGCCCAAAGCCCTACACACTATCAATTTAAGAGAGATATTGCATCTTAATTCACATGGACCGGCCACTATGCAAGTTGATACAATTTGGGTGTCAAATCTAATACCATGATAATTAGCAAGTTGATGTTACAATGATGTAATATTACATAGTTTTACACTCACTCATCATTTTTTTCTCATAGTCATAATTGATCAATTCTAGCATTGGATTAGTTATTTTTGTTATGTTTATCAAGTAAGAAAAGTTAGAATCCATCAGATATTTGTAATCACATAATTAGAATGTTTAGTTTTACTTAAAGTTTAGAAAACTCATAATTTAGTATATAAAATGATTATAACGAGGGACGTTTGCAACTCTTAATAATTCAGGTTTTTGCATGTAAATTTGATATATAATAATGATCTAATCTAATGGATAGATTGATAAATTATGAAGTTGATAAAAAGTTATTGACGGAAGTAAAACTTCTTTGTTTTACACCCAGTTTAAGTTGAACATTCAAGTTCTAAACATGTTGGTCTATTTGCAATCAGTCTTTAGCAACGTAATACAATTCGTCGTGAAATCTAATCTCCAAAACATTTCTTAGGGGTATTCTCTAAAAGATTTTGTTATTATGCAGTGGCACTCCCCATCTTATAAACCTACGTTGACTTCTAAGTTTTTTCAATGTGGGAGATCCATGGTTTGAACAAAATCCCAATAATATCACCCCTGGCTTCTCCAAAAGGCTCCACCAAGTTCAGCTACTAAATGTATTTTGTAGCAACTCATCACCGTAGGCTCCACCGAGTCATTCTGACTCCACTGATTCTGTTATGAGTACTGCTCCAGACTTGTGGATACCAATTGTTATGAGATATCCATGGTTTGAACAATTTCCCAATAATTTCCACCAATGACTTCTCCAAGTCTAACTACACCGAATCTAGCCACTGGGATAATTTTTGGAGCAACTTATCACCGTAGGCTCCACCGAGTCGTCCTGACTCCACCAATTCTGCTACAAGTACTTCTCCTAGCTTATAGTTACCATCGGCTCTAATATTATATCCTGAGCATAAAACACCTTTAATTTGGCAACGTTCTTTTGTCACAAAAATATTGAGAAAATTTTTAGCGATAAAAAAGCATTGGTAAGAATCGGTCCACAACATAAATTTTGTGTAAAGTTTTGTCTATATATATATGTGTGCATAATCTTCTTCCTTGATCTAGTCATTTGGTGAAATGCGACAAGACGACCGAGTCTTTTCAGCGTGTCCAAACAACGCCCATTCACATACTTTCTCGTTTAGATTTTGAGACCCTACAAATTTGTATCAACTAACCAATGAGTCTTTCAGAAAATGATATGTCAAATTAATGATCATACACATCAACACATGCACATATATATATATATATATACTCTCAAATAGTGGGGTTGGGGGTGGGGTGGGGGGTGGACACTAATATCTTCCTCCACATATGCCTTATTCTTGATTTGTGATTCTGTGCAGTCTAGCTTTATTGTCCTTTAATTGTTTCAAGATATTTAAGCTTTTATAAATATATAAACAAATAAATTATTATTGGTGTTTGGAAACAGAGTAGGTTTTGAGTTTTTTGGGCCACAACATGATGCATCTCCAAATGAAGGATAAAAGAGTGGAAATTAGATTCTTTCTAGTTACATTATCCGTTTTAAATTGTTAGTAGGTATTTTTTTCAAAGGAATAAATATTAAAAAACGACCATCTCTTTTCTTTCTTTTTTTTGACCTAATCAATGAACAAAATTTCACAACAGAAAATGAATTATAATCCTGACCGCTGATTAAGTTGAAATTACGTGATCTTTAATTTCATAAAAAGTACGAAAATCAAAATACGTTGAATTGTTATTTTAAGATAGAGATGTCATTTCTTCTTTTGGACTTGACTCTTGTCAATTACTTTTCGGTTCAAATTCGTCCAATGAAATCTAGTTCGAAGACTATAACCTCTTAATTTCACTACACCAAAATGGCCAAAATGGCACTAAAATGCGCGGAGCATTTGTGACGGTTCTAAACCGTGACACGACTTTGTAACGGTTTACAAACGGGACTAGCATCAAAATACACTTTTTTGTCATATGTGTTTAACATTTTTAAACATGTAACACTTATTTGGACATATTGTCACGGAATTAGACCGTGACAATATAACAAAATACATGTCCCGAATTTGAGCCGAAACAACATATAGATTTGTGTCACTTTATGTGAGCGGGATGCCAATTCCCAAAATCCCTCCATAATTTTCACCTCCCCTTTTCTAATTTTGACTCCCCTTTTTCTAAAATTTTGAGCCACCCACCCGCACGCTTATCCACTCACTTTCATCCCACTCACCTCTCTTCGACATTTGTGCTCTCTTTCCTCACTCATCTCTCTTCCTCATCTCTCTTCGCCATTCCACAAATCTCAGATCTCTTTGCCAAATCTATTGATCTCGTTCTAGGGTTCTGGTGCTCAAAACAAAAGTCTCAAGTTCCTCTACATACAATCTCAGCTCTCTCCGCCAAATCTGATGCTTGCGCTTTGTCTTTTTCAATTTTTCTTTACATCTTCAGGTATATCTTTGATCTATTTTGGTCTACTACTTCGATTATGTAATTAAATGAGTCTCCGTATGCCTATCTGCTGTTGGGTTTGTTTAATTTTTTGCATCTTTGGGTTTGTTTCTTTGGTATCGATTATTTGGGTGTTAGGGTTTGATATTACAGTCGTGTCTCTCTATACGTATCACTTCCTCTCTCTAGTCTTTAGATTTAGTTCCACTTTTCTAGCTATAAGAGTGTAAGATCTGTATTATTTGAAAGATCTCTACTTTCCTTAACTATCCCTTTTGGTTAAAATGCAGATGTTACCATTCTAACATGGTTTTTGCCTTTTCTATTATTTTTCTTTCGCCTATTGCTTAGTGCTGTTGCTTGCTATGGGAAGCTAAATGCCATAGCATGTGTATCTGAGACTTGTGCTAGGATTCCAAGGTTAGAGCACAAAAGCTCTTTTGTTTTCCGGTGCTTCTTTTTTTTCGGTGCTATTCTTTGAGACCATATGTTTCTATTTACATGGATAAATTGGTCTTCTTTACTTTTGCATTGTAAAAAAAAGGTTATGCATCTACCTTTTTGGCATGTCTGCACTAAAACATGTTATGTTTTGTTTCACTTTTCAGAAACATGTTGGTGTTAATATATTATTTCTCTTTCTTTTATTCTTCCAGTTCTCTTGCAAATCCACCATTTTGGATCCCTATACATGTTGTGATCCCGGAGCAGCCTACTGAGTGCACAGTGTTCAATGTCCTAGCAGGTATATTGTATATACAACTCACCAGCGTAAATTCATTACTGATTCTACATTGTGAGAGGCCATCAACACTTATACAGAAAGTGGGCTGCAATATGTGTTGAACCCTCAATTTATGCCCGGGGGACCTATGATGATTCACATTTTTTTAAGATGTGTTATTTATTTATTAAGTCTATAGCTATAAAAGTGGATTATATATGTTTTATTAGAATGTTTTGTTTTATGTTTTTGAATGTGCATATGGTCTAGTTCTCTGTTTATTTGATTTGTTTGATCTTTCTCTGTTTTTGACTCAAATGTGTATGAATTTGAACAACTAAAGGAAAAAGTTTAGCCCTCGAGGAAGTGAGGAAATTGTCTCGGATTCTTCTCATCATCTGGGGAGTTTTAATTTTTGAAATTTGTAGGGAGTTAAGAATTGGAGAAGGAAAAAGAAAATGAAAGAAAAAGGAGTTGTCTAAATGATTGAAATAAATTTTTAGATAACGGATATAACGTAGAATATAACTGTGCACGAAGCTGCAGGCTCAGACTTCCCAATCTAGTTAACACTCAAGTTGGCTCATGAATATGAATTGTGTTGACAAACTATACCTATATATGTTTTTGCTGATAAAAATGTCAGTGTGTGTTACCTTTTTGAATTGGAAAAATCAGTATGTAGAATTTAAGGGTATATTACTTCTGCATTATATAAAAGGGAAGGACTAAATAATTAATAAGAAGATTTCATTAGACTATATCTTTATATATATATAAATACATATATAATCTTGGAATGGAGGCTAATTAAACTTGATTGTATATATGTCAGATCCCAAAATATAAATATACTTCAATAATATCTATGCCTAGTTACATGCAGTAAACCAATTAAGTGGACTCCATATATATATATATATGCTAGTAAATAGAGCCAAGATAACAGAAGGAATTAGAAGCTCCTAGCTAGCTCAGCTGACCACACGTTCGTTATTTTCTTAAATATAAATATCTCTTTTTATTATTATTATTATTATTATTATGCAATTGCTCATTGACTCCGTGTATAATTAGGTGCCGTTGTCATCGATCTGATCTGAAGGGATTATATATTAATTGTATATACAGAAAATATACATGCACTATCTATGGTCATTGCATGTGGGGGAAAATGGACTGCTTTTATTTCTTTTGTTTCATCGGGTCTTAATCGTAGCATTTAAATGTGATGGTTATCCAGTGGTATAAGATTGACTCAAATTTGAAGAATTTAATTAGTTTGGGCAAGTGGAGAATTAACTCTCTTCCCCATTTTAATGGTACTGCAGGTTTGCTAAAAACACAAAAAAGGAAAATCGATCTCAACGACTATTAACCAACTACTAACTTGGGGTGAAACGTGATAGAATACGGTAAGCACCTCAATTTTCTCACATCTATTTTAAGCTATTGTATGTGGTTGCACAAAACTGTTTTGCCATTTATTCTACACAGTTTTTAGGCTTCTTTTGCTGCCGCTTGTACACTGTTTTTGGGGTAGTTTTGTGCCACTTTAGGGGACTGTTTTAAGGCACAATATTGGCTGCAAAATACATTGTTTTAAGCTGTCTTTTGCTACTACTTGTATAATGTTTTGGGGCTGTTTTGTGCCACTATTGGGGACTGTTTTTGGGCACTTTTGGGGACTATTTTTGGGGCATCTCAATGACTATTAACCAACTACTTGAGGTGAAACGTGATCGAATAGAGTAAGCACTTTAATTTTCTCAATTATATTTTGATAGCTACTCTTGAATGCGTGTAGACATAAATATCACTACTCTTGAATGCGTGGTCGTTTATAACATACTTAACATCTGTATGTAGAGCATGTTTAGAATAAAATACATATAACTATTTAAAATCTGAATTAATCAAATTCTATGTATGGATCCTATATGATATGTATGATTGTATGACTATGATCAAATACAGGGGAATGAGGACAAATTAATTATTTATTGTTGTGATTATAAGTCATTGAATGCCCATGTAACTTCCAAGTAACTATTTTAGTCTACTTATATTTTTTTTGACTAATTCAATTCTTTTTGTTTTAAATATTAATCATGCCCATGTATGGATCCTAACTATTTTACTATGTTTTAAGCTATTGTATGTGGCTGCACAAAACTGTTTTGCCATTGATTGTACACAGTTTTTAGGCTTCTTTACTTGTGAACTATATATGCATGCTTATCTTTGATTTTGTTTCTTTAACCGAAAAAAGGGGGGGAATGGTCCAAGCTTTATAATTCTACCAATGCAAAGAACCATTTCCTGCATTGCTGGTCCCAAGCCCAAGTAAAGGAGGAGGGAAAAGTTAAGTCGGGACATAAAATGGTACGTGCATGGTTATTATTGTAAAAAAGTAAAAAATGTCAATGTGGAGTATATTATATAGGCTGATGATAAATGTGCTTGGTTTTGAAGGAATTTAAACCAGAGAAGAGCTTGAAATGTGGTTGGTTGTCTAGGTATTTAAAAACAGAAGAGCTTAAAAAAGTACCGTACTCTTTCTTATATCTCAATCTTATTTCATTTACTTTTTTTTCATTCATTTTTTGGGATTGATATTAAAAGGTTTAATGAAATTAATTTAAAAAAGAATGAACTTCTTTTTTATATTAGTACTCTAACTAAAGATATGTGCAAATACGAGATTGCAAAATTGTCTATTCTTGTTAATTTGGTATCATACTAGAGCCTAGGGTAGCAATATATATATAAATAAGTAAATTCAATTATACTTCTTATTTTCCCCTGAAATGGCAGGTGCATATACTGCTCTTCAGCTGGTGTTTACAAGAAATATGATCTTCTACCATATGCGGAGGTCAGTCCATTATCAATGTTTGTCCAAAAAAGCTTATGCTTCAAATATTTCACTTTACAAATTAATACTTTTAAAGGTACTACAGTCTAATTTAGTTTCTTTAATATAAGGAAATGTTAGGAAATGTTGACGAATCATATAGTGGAACTAAGGAAAATAATCATTTATTCCAATTTAATTTTGACAGGCTGGTGGATTCCTTGAGCCTGAGCTTATTCAGTACAATCCCAAGAAGTTTGATTTTGGTAAAAAGAAAGCATTTCCATTCCGTGACCAGGTAATATAGATGCATAAATTCGCTTAATTTCTAGTTTAATTAAACCTAACCCAAACTAAAATCTAAATCAAACAAATCTCATGATTGAGTGAAGGTTAATTAATGTGTGAGAAAGTGTAATTCCCGGTTAATAAAAAAAATTTAATAATAATGTTTCTGACTAGTGCTGCTGTCTTCACTTGCAGAAAGATTGTTTTGAGCTTTAAAGTGTATGTTCTATTCCTGGGGCTAGCTTCGGTGCGAGGAAGCAAGCACCTGCACTTCTAATGAAAATTTATTATATATATATGCTAGCTGTTACTTTGACAAAGGTAGTGTTAATTGGCTAGTACTCATCATTGATGTATATTATTTTCCTAGAATTTATGTGAATGTACTTTTCTTTTTCATTTTTACTTCTGTTACTGGTGATCCAATTTAGTAGAAGCATGTATGGATAAAGATCTATTATACATTTGTGCATGCAGTCATTGTATGTTAAGTTGTAGTTCTTATTGGTTTTTGGTTTGTGAGACGGAATGTATTATGCATCATTTATTTGCATTCCGTGAACTTAAATTGATTTTACAATGTAACACATATATTTTACAATGATGATTGGTTTTGGAGATTTTGGTTTGGGATTGTAATTATATTGTAGGTATATATTAGATTTGTTTTTGGGAAATTCTGTTTTTCAACTTATTTTTTTTAGTTTTTTAATTACCTTTGTCACGGTCCAAAACCGTGACAATTGGGAGGGGGCGAGTCTTAAATTGTGTCGGTTGTAAACCGTGACAATCATCCATGCTAGTGTCGGTTTTAAACCGGGACAAATATTTACTTTGTATCGGTTTGAAACCGTGACATATTGACCTATTACCGTGCCCCACATCCCCTTAGAGAACCGTGACAATTGGTCATTGTAACGGTTTTTAGCCGATGTAATTTTTGTTGTCACTGCGCTAATTGTCACGGTCTTCAGCCGTGACAAGTGGGATTTGTCACGGTTTAAAACCGTGACTATTCGGGTATTTTGGTGTAGTGTTTGGTTGTCCCTCCAATTTACGAATTCAAAAATTTTCGTGAATTATATAATTTTAGTCTTCGGTTGCAAAATTGAGCTATAGTATAAAGTCATAAACTTAAGTTAATTACTAACACATTAAACAAGAAAACTCAAAGAAATAACTAAAAATATATAACTTATAACTATCATACAAGTTCATGAAGTAAAAACTAGACCACACAATTTTTTGTTAAAATGAAAAGAAAAAAAAATGATTTGTCAATTTATGATGAAATAACGAGCCCAAATTGATGAAATTTTTCATGAAACTTGGTGGAGATGGTCTTTATGATGAGTAAGATCATATCCATAAAATTTCACCAAAATTCAATTTAGAATTGAGTGAGATAATTATTTAAAATTTCAATGGTCATATATATCATTTTTTTACTACACCTACTTGCAGTTTGAATTTCTCGATAAAATTGTGTGGGGAGATAATCTACTCGATCATTATAGAGATATCTCCATCAAATTCATACAAAAAATTCACCGGTTCAACCCTCAAATTAGAACCCATTAAACAAAATTCAACCGAAAGTGTAATGGATTGAGAGGTGCCAAATTTTTTATTTTTTTTAAGTAACTATAAATTAAGCTGTCAGTGGTTTCCAATGTCTCCTTCAGTGCTTGGAGTTAAACCCTAAAGTAAGTTACAATAAATAGTTTTAAACATTCTGAATAAACTAACAATATACACATAAGAGTGTAACCTAATGGTGGTGCACACTAATGTGTTAATTAGTTACTAGATTGATCTGAATACTCTTTAATTATATGTCTAATATTACTATTCTAGATAACTTTACTCGAATATGTTAATGGAGTATGGTTTAGTGTAAATGGATTCAATAAGATTAACAATGATGCAATTAATGTATGTTAGGGTTTACTACAAAATGATTAAAATACTAAAAGGATGTTGACAGTGCAGTAAATATATATATCTAGTGAGATTGGATTTCTAATATGTGAAGTTTGTTGGATTTTACACAAATTTAATGATAGATGTACTAAATTAAATAACTAAGTTATTAGACTAATACAGCGTCATAAAGTTTATTTTTCAATGCGTGTAGTTTGCTTAAAACATCAATATACTTTCTAACACGCATTTGATCTAATAATGTGGTCATTTAACTTAATACAATTGAACCCAATCCATAATAACTTAATAAAGTTTACAGTGGTGCAATTTCATTAGTCGCCGCCTCCTTGACTCGTCTACGATTGACGATGAAACCCTCCTTAAATGTGGATCAAGAAATTTCAAGAAAGGAGAGTGTAAGTAGGGAGACTCAAACTGTTACCCTAATGTAATTAATTACAATATAATTCTAATCAATTGGGTTAAACCCTCTTCTAATATAAATTTTGTTTCAAGTGTTCTTAAATGGGTGTTAATTATTTGGGCCCACTAAATAAGTGAACATGGCACTATGCTTCTTTTTCAGGTATCCAATCCCACTTGATATATGGGCCTCAAATGATTCCCAACCAAACAAACAGTGTGAAATAGACATTCTACCACCTTTTAGCCCAATTAATTCCCACTTACACAGAAATTAGAACCCACTTGTTCGAATTTTTTTTTTATTATTATTATTACTTTTTTGTCTATAACCTACTTGTTCGATTACTGATAAAATATTTGTAACAAAAATATAATTTCATCACAATGTACACTCTTAGCATGAAAGTTTGTGGGGAACACATTTTCATGGAGAATGCAATAGTTTAGTAACAAAATTTATGTTTTGTCATTTACTATATTCTTTTAGTGATGAAGTTTGTGATTTGTCGCTGTGATGCCAATAGATTAGTAACGGGACTAAAAGTTTTGCTCCTAAAAGGTGGTTTCCTTAATGTGGTCCAAAATGTTTGTCGTGGAGATTTTTAGTGATCAAAACCTTTTGTAAATTTTTATTTTTTTTTCAACAAATTAAGAGTACGTTTTATTGATGCAGTTTTAGTGATCGATTACGTTGTGGGAAAATCTATTGTGACTAATGTAATTTGTGACCAAAATCATAATTAGTTTAGTGACAATTTTTGTTATTCAAGATGTAGTTTGTTGTAGTGAGCAGATTTTTGTGGTAAAAAAATAAAATATAAGCACCAATGTATATGGCTTAGGTAACTTTAAACCAAAAAAGCTTATGAACTAATTCAGTCATATACTATTTATGGTTGACCATATCAATGTCAAGAGACCAAACCTTTATACATATATTTTTTTGTAACTTAAATTTTAACGTCTAAAAGGGTATAATTGAAAACTAAAATATTAGTATGTCGCATTAAGGCCTTACGTTTTTATGTACTATATTATATAATTACAAGCACAAATGATACATATGTGACTAGATCAAATTCAGGTGCATTAATAAAAATTAAATAAAATCATGATCTGGTTTAGTAGTAAACTGTAATTTAAAGTTTGTTGAAAGGTTACTTAATTTAATTTGAACAAATGGTTAAGAATAAATTACTTTAAATTTAACAAATTGTTAAGAATAAATTATTTGAGCAAGTATGATCAGTAGCAATTCATACATTGATATATAAGACCCAAAGGAAAAACGGGACTCTTAGTCTTTTACCCCCTAAAGTTCCCTATGATCTCACGTTTGTCCCTTATGTTTCATTTTCTACATTTGTGTCATCAAAGTTTGAACCAAATTGCACTTTCATCCATAATTGAATACCCCATTAACTTTATGTATATATAAAACATTAGAAAAATAGATTTTCCATTCAAAAAATTGACAAAGGTGTCCAATCATAAATGAAATTACAACTCGGATCAACTTGAAGACCAAAATGTATAAAATAAAACATTAGGGATCTAAATGAGACAACAAATAAACCTTGTCAATAATTCAGTATCAAATTGAACAATTTTTACAGATTTTGATTTTATTGGAATTTGGAAAACCTTGGACAATTTATGCCTTTATTTGTCCAAGTCTAATTCAGGTGTTTCTCAAATACCATGTGGAGGTTGTAATAATTGACTAAATAACAAGAACAAGAAAACACCAAGAAAATAAGTAATAAAATAAATTAAAGTAATAGTAGTAGTTGGGTGATTGTCCCCCCTCCAATGGAACTTTAGAATGACCTTTTTAAAGCTAATGGCCACAATTCATTTTAAAATATATATGAAACATCAAGCTTGGCCAAGAAGACACTTTTTACCATTGCTAATTTGTGGCCATAAATTATTATTATTATTATTATTATTATTATTATTATTATTATTATTACTCCTTTCTTAGTATAAAGGAATAAATTTTGCTCAAAATAATTAAGAATTGGACATATGTGACTTACCTAGTTATTTCTCATGTACACTTGAAACTTACCAAATTACCCTTCCTTAAATTAAGTAGATTGTGCTACTTGAACTACTTGACACGAAAATGTAATAAATGACTTTTACTATCAAGAAAATGTGTTTTAACAACTCAACAAGATCACGTACATTCACGATCACATAAAGTAAAAGTGTTTAAAGAAAAATGTACATAGTATTTAAATAATTAAATATAATATTGAACGCCAATTGAGTGTGTCACTAGTATATATTTTATTACTATAAGAAAGCAAAGAGATACGAATGCCGCCACATTTGTAGAACGTAGTTGTTAAATTCACCACCCATATATATATTGAGACCCTTACGTAAAGAAAATGAATAAAAATTCTATTGATTTTTGTTTTGCATAGGCACATATACATGCGCATGCATCCGTATGTGGAGGACTTCTAGTTATATAAAAGAAGCAAGTAATTCGGAGCTTTAAACCCATAACCTTTGTCCAAAAATTAAAAATAAACCATAACCTTGACTTTGTTTTGCATGAAAACATTTTTACCACTGAGCCAATACTTTCTCTCTTTTTTTCCTCTTTTAAATTCAGTCTTTGGCAAGAAATGTTTTACCATTGACATTTATATTTAATCTATTTTCCCCATTCTAATGATGCAATAGACATGCAAAGAAAAGGACATATTTATGCATTGCGTGTGCTTTAATTTCGTGCATATATAAAAGCCAATGTTACAACTCGCAATAGTGATTATAACACTAGATTTTACGTTTCCAATTTTTATTGTGCAGTCTTCAACCCCGCCCCCGTCTCTCTCTCCCCTCTTAACACACGCATACACAAAAAAAAAAAAAAAAAGAAAGAAAGAATATGAAAGTAACAAGACTTGAATCCACAAAAATCTCATTCCAAATTAGTTGGATGCCATGTGTGCAAAGAAAACAGGTATGTGCACATGGTCACTAAAAGTCTCTAGTGACAAAAGACTATTTTCTTCACAAAAAGATTTGGACACTAGAAGTGTCTTCAACACTCACCAAAACCTTCTGTGACGTCATCTGATTCAATAGAGTGAAATATACTCTACTACTCTAGTCTCTTGAAGTTTACCTGAAGCCATATTTTAGTCCTTCATGTTTAAATTTCATCAATTTGATCCCTAAATTTTCATTTCTGTTGTAATGTGATCCCAAATTGGATGCCCCTTTAATTCCTTTGAGAAAAAAAAAACACACACATGCCATGCAAGAGGCATCGTCCTGGGGATAAAAAGGAAAACAAATGGTTACAGCCCTTGAGTACTTCATTCCCTCAATTCCCTAAAATTTTTATGAATGAAATTGCAATAATGATCTTTGATTTTGGTTCTAAAAAAACCCTAAACAATCGTGCTCTAATGGAGGCAACGATAGACTTAAGGATTACATACATTTATTTTCCCCTTTTTGCCCTTCAAGGAAGTACCCATGCATGGCACATGCCTTTTACATCAAAAGAATTAACAAGGCGTTCAATTTTAGGCCACATTGCAATCGTAACAAAACCTTAGGGATCAAATTGGCAAAATTAAAATATCAAGGAGTAAAGTTAGACCTTGAGTAAATTTCAAAGGACCGAAGTGTGTTTCACTATATTCCACACGCCATTGTTACAGGAATAGATTATGTGACAAAACACAAATTTTTGTCGATAAAGAAGTACATTTTATGACAAAAAAAATGTGTTTTATTACAAATAATTCCTCGCTAAAGAGGTACATTTTGTGATGAAATTTATTGTCATCACAAAAAAATTCTATTTAGTTAAAAACATCGTTATAATGTGTTGTAACAACAATTGTATTTAATTAAGAACCTAAAGAAAGTACGTTCATTGTCCAGTAGCGATAGCGGTCTTCATTATGTGGCATAGTTCCATTTACCTTTCTTGCACAATAATGGAGATCATCAATCATTTAGGGTCCGTTTAATAATAACGTGGAAATGAAAAATAAAATCAGTTGATTTTTGTGAGAAGTTGGAAAATAAGTTAAAACATGTGGTGATATGTCTTCTACTTTGTTACTTTTTCCATGGTGAATTTTTCTTTAATGGTTGAAAAAGAAGAAAAAAATTCATAAAAAATTATGAATGATTGAAGACATCTACTCGTAAAATGAGTATAAGATCGATGGAGAGCGTCTCATTACATGACTCAACTTGTTTTCCAACTTCTTACCCAAATATACGTATTTTTATTTTTCTTTTGTGTTATTATATATCAAACGGAGTCTTAATAATCATTCTTTTATTTTTCAAGAGAAAGATAAGGATATATATAATACAATAATTGATATATACTTTTATATTTTATTTTTATACCAACCCATAAATGAACATTGATATTTGAAAACCCCAAAGACACCATAATTAGTAAACCATAGATTTTCATTGCACAATCTTAATCAGGTAGATGAAGATGCAATTATTGGATTATTCTCAAAATGTAGAGATATCTATTGAGGGGCCTTGTGTCCCTTTGAACAAGCGTAGTGATGGAAATGGATTGGACTTTTAACTGAACATATGTCTCAAATTATTAAAATGTGTCTGCAGTGTCTGTTGTGGATCATTGATATAAGGACTAGCAACGGATTTACATTTGTCAAAATATTGAGAGATACTTTTAATAACAAAAATTGGTCCTTAAAAATGCAATTCATGTACGTGATAGTCCGTACCAGGTCCTCTTCATGCGTATATAAAATATATATACAGTCCTATTATAAAGATGACGATTATATTTGTAGGGGTAAATGGATGAAAAAAATTCGTAAAATTTGGTAGGGGTGTGCATCGGTTGGAAACAAGTATATTTATTGCAATTCATGTTTTTAGCATCCAATCTAATATGATTTAGTTTGAACATCCAACCCAATCCAATTTGACACTAGATTGGATTGGTTCAAAACTAATATCATTTGTTTAAGGACATTTTCAAGTTTAATTTAATGCAGCAGAAATAAATCTAATCAACTATAAGAAAACCAAAACAATATAAAAGGAGTAAATCAAAAGGTAAACTTAAGTTTATTTTATTTATTTTAAATTTTTTTTTACTTTTATAAGTAGCAATAATGATGTGCAACAAATATATACTAGTAATTTATTATATAATGGTAACTAATTAATTATGTGGTAACATGTGTCATTATTAAGTGAGATTGGATTGGATCAGTTTGACATTAGTTTCCCGAAGATGAAAACCAAAGTGATCCAATGTTTTGTCAATTTTCTAAAAGGTAGACCAATCTAATCTGCTAGTTTCACCGAATTCAATCAAAATTGGATTTTATTAGATCGGTCAGTTTGAGCAGTTTGGATTGACTTCTACTCACCCCTTAAATTTGGTAAGCTTTATATGATATGATATATATATATATATAAGTAATTTTCTTTAGAAATTTTATCAGAAGTCTCAATTTAAAAGTGGGTGAAAAGATCCTCTTGTTGGGCTTGCAGATCCAACTTTGTACTGATATTATTCCCCAACTTAACCATCTTGGGGCCATTAGTGTGGGGTTTTATCTTAAAAGATCTTAGTACAGTTTAGGGGATCTATTCCTTTTATTAATTCAATGTTGAACTTCAACACTCCTGATGGGAACATGGTATTTGAGCCAACCATTCCCAACAATATCCACCTTTGGATCAAATACATGTGCAAACTACCATTCAACATATACACACAGGGGTTTTAAGACCAATCCGAAAACCAATCAAACAGACCTAATCGATCCGTAAAACCCCGAACCAAAAAAAAAACAAAACCAAAAACGAGAAAATAGAATCTTAATCGAATAGTTTGGTCCTGGTTTGGGGCAAGATAGTCCAAAACCTAACTAAACCAAACCAAACCGAATTATGTATAAGAAAAAAAAAAAATGTTAATATATACTTTAAGGGCACACACTAATTATGCTATAATACAAAAAAGATGGTCTTTATAAGAATATGTTCCTTATTAATTGCATATTATGATCATCCTAAAAAAAAAGTCATTAACGCATGCCCTTATTATTGAATTAACTACACTATGCTAAGATTTTTTTTATCACATAAATGATGGCAAGATAATACATCATTTTATTTAATGTGTTTCATTCTTGTAAATGTACAATAAAATTGTAACTAAATAGTAAACATAGTATCTATATATTTGCTCCTTGTTTTAAAAAAGCCATGACTTTAATTTAAATATAAACCAATCTTACATTACTAGTATTATTACATTGTTATGTTAAATTGATTTAGGGAGAAAAAAACAAAAAATATATGTCAAAACCGAAAAGTTTGTTTCGAGCTTAGAAGATTTAGAAATCAAAACCCAATTTTTATATTTGGTTTGGGTTTGGGGTATCTTAGTTTCTACCCTGACCAAAACCCCGAAAACACCTCTATCTGCACAAACTCCACTTTGGGCTGATGTGGTTCCAGTGCTCCGCACTTCAGGTGGCCGCTCAACCTCCACCTTAGGCAATGGCCTCTATATTGTGGTGCTACTTCTATATCCAGAGTCCACCTGCTCCATCAGGAGCCACCGTGGTCCACCTGGTTTTATCCATCCGTACAGAGCTCCACCTTAGGCCAAGACCTCTCTACTGCGATGCTACTACTCCATCGAGAGTCCACCTAATCTACCTAGAGCCAGTGCACTCTACTGGGTCTCTTATAACGACACTGCAATGCCACCATTTCATCGAGAGCCACTTGATCTATCGAGAGCTGGCGTGCTCCATCTAGTCTCTTACTAGCACAGCGGTGCCACTGCTCCATCGCCAACCTCCATGCTTCACCTGGTCTCCTGCAGGCCAATGCTCCATCGACAGCCCACTTACTCCATCAACCACCGACGGGGCTCCACCTATGGATTTTTCCATGCATCATTCAGAGTTTGACCTTCCTCCGATGCCACTTGTTATGCCCGCAAATCCAACCTTGTATCAATATTATCCCAACTTAACCACGTTGGGGCCATGTGGGTGTGGGGTTTTATCTCAAAAGGTATCAATACAAATTAGGGAATCCACCCCTCATATTCAATGTTGAACTTCAACACTTCCGATGTAGGACATGGTATTTTAGCCATCCATTCCAAACACATCTAAAATTTCAATGGCTGAAAATAAATAAATAAATAAGTTTTTCAATACATGCATTTCTAAATTGAATTTTTGGATAAAACTTTATGGAGATAATCTACTAATCATGAAGTGTCATCTCCACCAAATTTAACTAAAAAATGCATCTATTTACCTCTTGAATAGACAATCATTTATTTTTATTTTTATTTAAAAAAAAACGACCATCCTCTTTAAAATGTGGCTAATATACATATATTTTGTAGTCGGGTGGTGAGTACATACTTTCGACCATAGCTTATGATCCGTACATTTTCTTTGGATAGATTCATGGTCGAACTAAGAGGAGGAAGTAGGGATCAGGGATTCGAATTAATCCTGGCATGGGAGAAGAATCAACACCTCTTAACTATTAATTGTTCCAAATAACAGATTGTCGATAATTAATTGGAAGAGAAACAACCCTTGTGTAATAACAAGTACAATTAGTTATTACGAGAACCAGCGGAATTAGGGTGAGAGGCCGAGGTGGACTGTAACCTACCTTAAATTTTTTTATTTTTTTTCGGTATTAATTAGAATACTGATAAATGGGTAGTCCAGCCAATTACATATATAAAGTACGCAAAAGCCATACAATGTGTAATTGGATAGTGGTTGAATTAATTGGTGAGTTTCCTCCATATAATAATAGGTGGTTCGGTTCAAATCCCCTATTCTTTTTAGTTGCTACATTTTTTCTAACCCCTCTTCTTTCCCTTCTCTCATTTTGCTTTTTTTTTTTTAGTTCTCTTCTTCTTCCTTTTTTTTTTTTTTTTTTTCCTTTTTTCCTTTTTTAACTTTTTTATGTTTTCGATCTCTTTCTTTTTTTTTTGTTTTTCAAACCTTGTTTTAATTTATATTATTATTAACAAAACAATAATGAATAAACATTTTAAACTGAGCGTAATACTCAAAAGAAATCTTAGGAGTAACAAAACAATGGTGAATGAGCAATTTGGTAAGGAAATACTCATTATTTTTTAAACTTGCGACGGTAAAATTTTCCTTAGTTCTTAAATTCAAACCCAATCATTTAAAATCGATTTGTATCCCTTTTATACCAGCTCACTCCTTACAAAATTCATGAATCCGCCTTGAATACAAGTAAGTTTGCGATCCTCAATCGGTATCGATCACCTAGTAGATTTTGTATCATTAGATGTATTGCTATAATCCTTCGTAGATATTGTTCATGTAATTCGTATATACTATCTTATTTTAGGAATTAGATATTATTGATATAAGAATTAGAACTTTTGTAGTAATTTGTGAATATAGTTATTCATATATTTAGTTTAATTAAATTAATCGGTTGATAAAACGTCCTACGCATATTATTGAGATGCATAGTAGCTAGATACTAAGAATTTAGTATGAATTTGTATTAACTTAGGCTCCGTTTGATTGCAAAGATGGAAAATGAAAATAAATTTAGTTAGTTTGTGTGAAAAGATAGAAAATAAGGTGAGAGGTGTTACTTAGGGATGGCAAAAAAACCCATTCCGGCGGGTTTCCGACCCGACCCAACCTGGATGGGGCGGGTTTTTTTTAGACCGGGGCGGGTTTGGTAATTTTTTTTTAAAACCCAGACCGGGTTCGGGGCGGGTTAGGGTTTTGCCCACTAAAAACCCAACTCGACCCGACCCACTTGTATATATATATTAATATAAAAATTATATATATATATAATGATGAGTTTTCAATGGTTACCTTCTCTCTCTACCAATTGATGGGTACTGACAATAATTAATGCACATTGGTGAGGTGTCAAATCTTTTAACTTGTTATAGCAGGTAAAGTGATCTGTTCCATTTTTTTATTTTTTAATTAAAGTTTAGGTGGTGTTTGATTGAGATTTTAAAATCAAGTTTTTAAAATCTTTAGCAAAAAGTCAACTTTACTTCACACTTCTTAAATTACTTTACTTTCTCTCTCATAAAATTTTTAAAATACCATAACTTTATATTAAAAAATCGGAATTAGATAAAAAAAAATATATTTGAAACCTAATCATCGAGATCTATAAAACAAGATCCATTGTTACTATTTTTTTTTTATTTTTTACGAGTTTTTTTAAATTGGTTGAAAAAAAAATTAACAAAAATTAAATTCACTTTTCAAAATATGTTTTAAAATCTCAACCAAACAAGATTCCTTAAATGTTTTATTTGCCAAATAAACCTAGGATAACCCAATTCCAAATTAGGATAAGTGTTTATGAGTGTTTTCGTCTTTTCAATTTTATAGTTAATTAATAACATAAGTTTATTAAAAATAACACTTTCAAAATATATTTGATTTTGAATTTTTATCTCTATGCAACAGGTTTACAAATTGCATTCAACTCAAGTACTATTTCAATAACACTTTCAATTTAATCATTTTATTATTATTCGTGACAAATTATATCATAATAAAAACTCAAAAATTAATTTGAAGCGTCTCATATAGCATGTGCTACTGGTTTTATTAGTCACTGTTCAACTAAATAATAATTTTAACACAATAACATAAAATAATATTAATAGAAAGTTATTTTCTTAATTTAAAGTATTTCAAACAAACTCAACTTTTTATAATTTGATCAGATATGGAAGTATACGCATGATTTAAGGGAAAATTTTATAAATGATTTTTCTTTATTTTAATTCCGCGCTTAAATACAATAAAACACTACTTTTATATAAAATAATTAAATTAGTATAGTGAATAAGTAGGAGTCAATACAAATTCAAGTTAATACTTTAAAAGTGGGAAAGTTTGTCGAAATCCAATATTTTAGGATTTTAGATTGTTTTTACATTTTGATTTTTGAAATTATTTTAACTAAGAAACTAAACCAATTAAACTAAACCAATTAAATTAAATCTAGCAAGTACGTAATCAATAATAAAAAATCCCAAGGAAAGAAAAACCACCACCATGGATATAAACAAAAAAGTATATAATTATATTTTTAATATTCATCCCTACTATATAAACAAATTCAAAATCACCATCATTATTTCTTTAAAACTAATGTAAATAAAAATAGGCATCGCCTGTATTCTTATTTATGATAATCACAAGAGATCCATCATTTATTTTAAAAACAATTAAAGTACTAGAAAGAAAACACGTTATAATAATGGTAATTTCAAAATCTATTTTAATTCGAGACGAATAATTAAAAATTAATTAGAATTAAAATAAGTCCATTACATACATGGCAGTTCATCCCTCCCTTTTGGGAGATAATTTAGCCAAGCATATTAAATAAATAATACATTAAAACAAAATAATAATTCATCATTAAAATTTAAAATTAAAGTACTTGAATACAAACTATAGATAATTAAAAAGTTAGAAAGCGTCACACTTTATGATGCCCGAACTAACGTGTACTGCATGGCTTTACGTTGTCCATTTCTTTACCTTCAATACTTCGGCCACACGAGAACTAGTTTATGAAGGATTTTATCTATTTTTTTCTATCATTTTTCTATGATTTTAGGTGTAGAGAATAAGTCTGTATTTAGTAATAATAAATACAAGTTTAAAAGGTTTAGAAAACTATAATTGTAGAAGAAATAACAAATATGAGTTCAATTAATTAAGAAAGAATAAGGAGTTGTATTTTAATTATGAGAGAATATTGAATTGGAATATTCTTTATTCTTTATCTTCCTTTCTGATCTTTAATATATTTTTTCCACCTTTTATCACAATTTACTTCTTTCCTACAAAAGACAAAATAAATATTATTCCTCCATAATTTAGGCATTAATTATATGCTAACAAAATATTATTTACAGGTTTAAATAACAATTTGAGGCACTTATCAACACACGACTTCCTAAATAACACTTAAAATATATCTTATTTAGTATTAAATAATTAATTATTTGGTTCAATAATCAATGTATTGTGTTTGACAAATAAATTTTATACCATTTTCAAAATTGAGAAGTATATCCACTAATTAAAATTAATTTATAATTGTACTAATTTAGATTACATTTTCATTTAGATTCCTAATCGAAATCGACTTCCATTTTAATTTATTTTCCATTTTCTTTTAAGGTGCATTTGAATTATATAATTGAATTTAGCTTTAAACTTCATAAATCTAAGATTTAAAAATTACATATTTCAAATACAAGAGCTTAAAATTTTGTGTTTGCTAAACAAATACAAGAAAATTGATTTCTAAATCCAAATATTATTCCGCTAAAATTTATATTTAGTTGATTAGTAAGCTATTGTTATTTTTTAACCCTGTGGCGGAACTCATGCTTACACAGAATTAACCCGTTTGACTCGACCCGCCCCTATTATAGTATTTTATTTCTTATAATATAGCATAATTACCACGGGATGAGAGTGGGTTTATACGTACACTATTCGCGATGGATTTAGATTTAAAAAAATAAAACCTGCACCGGGCTAGGATGTGTTTATAAGATTGTTGGGTTTAGACAACACACGACCCTTTGTCATCCTTCGTATTATTATTATAATTAATATTATAAGTATATTTATAATAACAAAAAATAATAATTTTGTTTAAAAATTAATTATTATTATTTTCAAATTCGCAAGTTTGGGATCTCTAAGGAGCAACTCTATCTCTAAAATTTAAAAATTATAACTTTAAAATAAGTATCAAATCTCATTATTTGAATATATTTATAAATCTTAAATCATAATTTCACACCAAACAAAAACATTTAGATTTGAGATTCCAAATCCAAATCTCATGTTAAAATATTTTCTCAAATCTACATTCCAAACACACCCTTAAAGAATTTTATAAGGTTTTATTAAAAAATATTTTCAATTAACTATGTTATTAATACTTCCTTCCCATAATAATAATAATAATAATAATAATAATAATAATAATAATAATAATAATAATAATAATTAAGATTTAAGATTTAAGAATCAAGTATACATATTATTCTATAATGACAATCACAGTAAACTTATTTCATGTTTATCAAATTTTCAATATATAATCATATAAAGTATTCATGATCATGTAATTAATTAGTTAGTACGACATTTGGTGCTGTAATTTATAATACGAATAGTATTTTCTTTCACTAGAATGGTTTGTGAGAGGATAATTATGTAAACAACATAACATAAACCTTTGAGATTTATTTTGTACTTCAAAAAAAATATTTTTATGAATTTATGTGAAATAAATGAGCCTACAAACAATTCTAAAAAAATTCATCAAAATTTTAATTATTTTTTGAAAGGATCACCATTCTCAAGTATTTTTATTTTTCTTTTTTGCTGTACATAATTTTTTTTTTCTTTTTAAAATTGTAGCATCTTATCATTTGATAATTAATCTGAAATTTAGAGTTTTCAAAATTAATAAAAAATATATATATTTAATACTTATGTTCTTGGTTGACCTTTGTGATAATATTTCGATTACATGTTCAAATTTAAAATATTTGTTTGAGATGTTTTGTTTGAATTTGAGCTTTTGTTATTTATATTTTTTTATTATTTTATTTTTTAGTAGTTGTTGTTGATTTGAATGTCACTAATCTTGTTTTGATAATAACAATAAAGTTAATCATGTGTAATTTAACTTAGTTGGTGTTTTAAGTTTTAGCCACAACAAATTGATCATATGTGGACTTAACCGAAAAGTCGAATTCAAGGTCATTCATCTACAAAGTATTGTAATCCATGTCTCTTACCTCACACAACTTCCTTGAGATCTCCTTGAAGAACAATAAAGCCAAGGAAGAAAAGAAACGAAGCAATACAAACAAAGCTCTCGAAGACTCCTTATTGTTTATGTGAGTGAGTGCTTTAGTTTCCTTTGTAAAGATTTCAAATTGATCATTATAATGGCTCATAGAATATTTCTTTATCATAAGATTGATCAAAACATAGGTTGAATTAAAATCCTTTCAAAAACCCTCTTTTTAAGAAAAAGCGTTTTTGAAATAAATTCATATTTAATTTTAATTGATCTCATTTGAAGCTCTAACAAAAATAGGTGTCTTAGGAACCTATATTTTACATTCCCCAAGCATTAAAAGTGGTTTTAGAGCTAAATTGCAAAAGTGCAAAATTTGGATTTTTGGCCTGATGGACAGAGTCCATCAGTCGACTAAGCAGAGAGGCTCAGTCGACTGAGGCTTGCTCAGTCAACTAAGGAGCACTGCTCAGTCGACTGATGGCCCAGAAACTAGCCGTTGGAGTTCTGATTTTTTACCATTTTTGGCACCAAACTCTTACCAACTCCCTCCAAACGGCCATATGATGTCTTAGACTATATATACACCTTCTAAGACTTATTTAAAACCACTTGAATCATTCTTACTCTATTCTCTTCATCTACACTCATTTTCAAAGATTCAAGAACATTGCTTTTGATCAATCATCTTTATTTTGAGCTATATTCTATTGATCAAATTTGATATCTCTTAGTGTGAGCTTAAGTTGTAATCTTCATACACTATAGAGCTATTGTACATTGGTGTTAGTCACCAAATCATTTCTTTCAAACATTAAGAGAGGTTTATCTCTTAAGATAGCAAGAGAGTTTTTCTTGGGTGAGTATTGAGAGAATTTCAATACTTGTAAGAGTGTGTGAGAAAGATACACTTGTAGAGGTTTGATCTTCACCCGGAAGGAGATCGATTTTAGTGGAACTTCTCGGGGAACTAACCGAGCGCGGAGTAGGGGCTATCAAGCCGAACCGTGTGGACAAAAAGTCTTTGACTTTAATTGGTTTAATCTTTCTATCTCTTGAACTTTTACTTTGGTGTATTTGCATTTTGTGATTGGATTTATCTTTGTTCATTGTTTGGTTGATTGATATAGACATCAAACATTTTTAAATTGATTTTAAAAATCCCATTAAGTTTTAAAAACCCTATTCACCCCCTCTAGGGTATTTTTCGACCTACAATTGGTATCAGAGGTTGTACTCTTGTTTTGATTTTACAATCTTAAAGTTTACGATCATGTCTATCTATCAAGGAACCGGACTTAACGAAGGTTCTTCAACCACTAGGCCACCTCTATTTGATGGCAAAAATTATAGCTATTGAAAAAATCGCATGTGTACTTTTCTTCAAGCTAGTGATTTTGAACAATGGAGGGTTACACTCATTGGACCCTATGAGATTACCAAAACCGATGAAAGGGGTAATGTCACTCCTAAATCAATTTCCGATTATGATGAGAATGACATTAAGAAAATTCAATTTAATGCTAAAGCCTTAAATTCTCTACATTGTGCATTAACTATGGATGAATACAACAAAATTTCTAGTTGTAAAACCGCAAAAGAAATATGGGACAAATTAGAGGTTGCTCATGAAGGAACCTCACAAGTCAAGGATGACAATATAGATATGCTTGTTCATGATTATGAGCTTTTCAAAATGGAGCCTAATGAATCACTTGCTTCTATGTATAGTAGGTTCTCCATTATTACTAATGCTTTAGATCTTCTTGGAAAGGTTTACTCCAATGAAGAAAAAATCCAAAAGATTCTTAGAACTCTTCCCAAGAAGTGGAGACCCAAAGTAACGGCTATTCAAGAAGCCAAAAATCTCAAAAAGCTAAGCATGGATGAACTATTGGGTTCACTTAAAACCCACGAGAAGGAATTGGAGAGAGAAGAAGAAGTTGATTCAAAAGCCAAGAAGACTCTTGCTCTCAAGGCAAATCAAAAAGAGGATGATGAAGGGACAATGGGCTTTGACGATGACATGGCTCTCCTCTCTAGAAACTTCATGAAATTTCTAGCCAAGAAGAAGAAGTTTCAAGAAAAAGGGAACAACTTTGGTTCTTCATCAAAGAGGAACAATGATCGATCAATTCAACCAAGAGTTGAAAACGAAGAAGTCAAGAAATGTTTCCATTGTCATGAACCGGGTCATTTCAAAACCAATTGTCCGGTTAGAAGAAAGGAGAGAAGAGATAAAAGAGATAAAGCCTTCAAGCAAGTAAGGCATGCCCTCAAGGGAACTTGGAGTGATTCCGAAGAGGGTGAGTCCGATGCCGACTCTAGCGACGAGGAGACGGCAAATCTTTGCCTCATGGCAAGAGACGATGAGGTAGACTCTATTTATGACTCATTTAGTGATGATAATATTTCTATAAATGATGATGCTCATGATGAAAATGATTATAATGAGTTATATGAATTGTTTGAGGAATTGCATAAAAAATTTGAAAATTTATCTAAAGGATATGCAAGCCTCAAAAAGGAAAATTTGATAGTTTCTAACAAGTGTGAAACGTTTGAAAAAGAAAACATAGTTTTGAAAAATGAAATTAAAACTTTGAAGAAAGGAAAAGAAAAGGAAATTCCAAACACACTTGTAGTAGAAAACATCAAATTGAAAGATCAAGTGGATGATCTAACTAATAGCTTAGCCAAATTCACCAATGGAAGGGACAATTTGGATAAACTATTAAGAATGCAAAGATGTGTATTTGACAAAGCCGGTTTGGGTTATAACCAAATTGACAACCAAAAGGATTACAAAAACTTTTTCAAAACATACACACCTCATGATCCGACTCGTCTTTGTTCATATTGTGGTAGAAACACTCATTATGTGGATCATTGTTTCTATCGAAATGAAAGTTTCCCTAAGAGGAAGCTTGCTTGGGTTCCAAAAGGAACCATTATGTTTGCTAACCCAAAGGGACCCAACACATTTTGGGTACCAAAGGAGAAGTTACTCAAAGTCATGGTGTAGGTGTGCTTGAAAGCCAAGGGTAGCAAAACCAAGTGGTTCTTGGATAGCGGTTGCTCAAAGCACATGACGGGAGACAAGAACAATTTCTTAAGTCTAATTCCCAAGCAAGGAGGGAATGTGACTTTCGGAGACAACGCCAAGGGCAAAATCATCGGTATAAGTAAGGTTGGTAAGCATTCTACTTGCATTGATAATGTTCTAATAGTTGATGGTTTGAAGCATAATTTACTTAGCATTAGTCAATTATGTGATAAGGGCTATGAAGTTATTTTTAAATCCGATCGTTGCATTGTTAAGAATGTTAGTGATGATTCCATTCTACTTGTTGCATATAGAACTAACAATGTGTATTCTTGAGCTTGATGATTTATCTCAACAAGATGTTAAATGCTTATCCGCTATAAATGATGTATCTTGGTTGTGGCATAGGAGACTAGGACATGCTAATATGGATTTAATTCATGCTTTGTCTAAGAAAGAGCTTGTTAAAGGATTGCCTAAAACCAAATTTGTTAAGGATAAAATTTGTGATGCATGTCAACTTGGTAAACAACACAAATCTTCTTTCAAGTCTAAAAGGGATATTACTACATCTAGACCACTTGATATGTTGCATCTTGATTTGTTCGGTCCTATTTCGGTTGCTAGTCTATGTGGCAAATTGTACACTCTTGTTATTGTTGATGATTACACTAGACTCACTTGGGTGTTCTTTCTGACCCACAAAAGTGAAACTCCACATGTTTTTGCTAAATTTTGTAGAAAAGTTCAAAATGAAAAAGGCGTGTCTATTGTGCATGTTCGGAGTGATAGAGGTAGAGAATTTGACAACGTTGATATTGAGAACTTTTGTGATGAGCATGGTATTGATCATAATTTTTCGGCACCTAAAACTCCTCAACAAAATGGTGTTGTTGAGAGGAAAAATATATCTCTTCAAGAGATGTCTAGGACTATGCTAAATGAACATTCTTTACCGGAATATTTGTGGGCTGAAGCCGTAAACACCGCATGCTATGTGATTAATCGTACTATCATTCGTAAAAAACTAGATAAGACACCTTATGAATTATGGAATGACAAGAAACCAAATATTGCATATTTTAAGGTTTTTGGTTGCAAATGTTTTATTTTGAATGATCGTGATCACTTGGGTAAATTTGATGTTAAATCCGATGAAGGAATTTTTCTTGGGTATGCCACTAATAGTAAAGCATATAGAGTTTATAACAAGAAAAGTTTGGTAGTCCAAGAGTCTATGCATGTTGTATTTGATGAGTCAAATCCTTTCTCACCCAAAGTACATTCCAATGATGATGTTGAAATTATCCAAAAGATTTCGGACATTCAAATTAATGATACATCTAAGGAAGAACCATCGAGTGCTCAAGCTCCTCCTAAGGAGTTAGAAAACAAAACCGAGCAAGACTCGAATGATTTGCCTAGGAGTTGGAAATTTGTGTCCAACCACCCTCTTGATCAAATTCTTGGAGAGCCATCTAGTAAAGTTATGACTAGATCTTCCTTAAGAAATGTATGCAATAATGTGGCATTTGTTTCTCAATATGAGCCTAAAAACATTATTGAAGCCGAACAAGATGAATCTTGGATGATGGCTATGCAAGAGGAGCTCAATCAATTTGAGAGAAACCAAGTGTGGACACTTGTTCCCAAACCTAGTGATCAAACCATTATAGGTACTAAATGGGTATTTCGTAACAAAAAGGATGAAAGCGGTGTAATCGTTAGAAATAAAGCTAGACTTGTTGCCCAAGGATACAATCAAGAGGAGGGCATTGATTATGAAGAAACATATGCACCCGTTGCACGTCTAGAAGCTATTCGCATGCTACTTGATTATTCATGTTTTAAGAATTTCAAATTATATCAAATGGATGTGAAAAGTGCTTTCTTAAATGGTTTTATTGAAGAGGAAGTTTATGTGAAACAACCTCCCGGTTTTGAAAATCATGTTTATCCGGATTATGTGTTTAAATTATCAAAAGCATTATATGGTTTAAAACAAGCACCTAGAGCATGGTATGATAGACTTAGCTCATTTTTTATTAACAATGGTTTTGTTAGAGGTAAAATTGATACTACCTTATTTATCAAAAATCATGACAACGACATGCTAGTTGTACAAATCTATGTTGATGATATTATATTTGGTTCTACTAACGAAAATCTTTGTAAGGATTTTTCCACATGTATGCAAAAGGAATTCGAAATGAGCATGATGGGAGAAATGAACTACTTCCTTGGATTACAAGTGAAGCAATGCAAAGAAGGCATCTTCATCAATCAAGAGAAGTACGTGAAAGAGCTCTTGAAGAAATTCGACATGGAAGGTGCAAAATCAATGAGCACTCCAATGAGTTCTACCTTGAAGCTTGACAAAGACGAAATAGGTAAAAGTGTCGACATCAAGAAATATCGAGGTATGATCGGTAATTTATTATATTTGACGGCCTCTAGGCCGGATATTATGTTTAGTGTATGTCTTTGTGCACGATTCCAAGCGAATCCTAAAGAGTCACATTTACTTGCCGTAAAACGAATTTTTCGTTATCTTTCCGGTACTAGCTCCTTGGGTTTGTGGTACCCAAGAGAGAACTCATTTGACTTGATTAGCTATTCCGATGCGGATTTTGCCGGTTGCAAAATCGATAGGAAAAGCACTAGTGGCACTTGTCATTTCCTAGGACACGCACTAGTATCTTGGTCAAGCAAGAAACAAAACTCGGTGGCCCTTTCAACGGTCGAAGCCGAATATGTGGCGGCCGAAAGTTGTTGTGCTCAAACATTATACATTAAACAACAACTAGAAGACTTCAGATTAAGTCTTAGCCACATTCCCATTAAGTGTGACAACACAAGTGCTATTAGCTTGACCAAGAACCCTATACAACATTCACGTACTAAACACATTGAGATAAGATATCATTTTATTCGTGATCATGTGCAAAAAGGTGATGTTGATATTGAATTCGTTGGCACCGAATCGCAATTTGCGGATATTTTCACTAAACCACTTTCCGATGATCGCTTTTGCACTATTCGACGTGAACTCGGTATGACTAGAGCTTGTGACATCTAGTTTATTCCAAAAAGTTCATAAAAAGGATAAAAAGTGCTTATTCTTGAGCACACATCTTTTACATTAATTGTACTATATTATTTTATAATTCTAGTGTTGTATTTGTCTTGAATTAATTTTACATGTTATTGTGACAATTAACAAGTAGTTTTGCAGCTATAGTATGCTAATCAATGATGGAATACTAAGCAAAATCCTTTTGGAGCAAAACTGAGCAAATCTGGGCTGGACAGACTCACTCAGTCGACTAAGGCATGACACTCAGTCGACTAAGCCTTCATCAGTCGACTGAAGGGCCTTCATCAGTCGACTGATGCTTGGCTGAGAGCTATCACTTTTTCCCCTGTTTTTCCCCTGTTTTCTCTTCACTTCTCCCTTCTTCACTTCGAGAAAACCCTCACCCAAACCTTCCCAAACCTTCACAAACCATCCTAAATCCCTAGATTCTTCACCAAAACACACTCTAATTCATAAATCTTCATCATTTTACATCAAATCACCTACAAATCACACCTATCTCACTTCAAATCCATCAAACCCATCTCAATATCTCTCAAACCCTAACCCTAGCCACCATTATCAATTTTCATCTCAAAACTCCATTTTACACCAAAATTCTTGCCCAAACTCATCCTATTTCATCTCTCTAACCAATTTCTTGCATTTTCCCATCACCCACATGAATTTTCACCAAATTTTTTTTTAAATCTCCTAAGAACCCTAATTTTTCAAAAATCTCTTCTCTTACACAAAATCACTAGATATGTCTCAAGCACCTCGTTCCCGTCGCCCTCGCAAGTCTGTACCGTAAGTGGGTACATCTTCGCCGGATCCTACACAAGTTCCTCTACCACCATTGTTCATCTCCGAGGAAGTTCAAGCCAATTTCAACTCCGACTATGCCATTCGTACTATTGTTGAAGGTAAACAATTCAACATAGAGCTTTTCTCTTCATATGGTCTTAACATTACTGCTCTTTTCCGTAGACAAGGGATCATCAATTTCCTCACAATTCGTGAAAATGTCTATCCCCGTCTAGTTAGATTATTTTATGCTAACCTTCATCACCCGGCACTTGATTCCGGTCGTCCGAATAAACTGCGTCTTAACACTTTAATAAATGGACGAATGATTAGCTTCACTAAGATGGATCTTAGTCGAATTTTTGGTTTTCCAACCGAGAATGTGACGGACGTACCGTCAAACTTTGGGAATCTCTTTGGTTTTGAGAAATCCGCGGCTTTATCTACCATTCTTAAGCGCCGCCATCGATATCAAAATAGTGGTGCGGGACTTGAAATCAAAGCCTCTATGCTTACTTTGCAAAACCGCCTTATTCATTCCATAATCGGGTATTCCATTGTTCCAAGACGAGGTAGTAGGGCTTCCCTTAATGCCTTGGACGTTTTCTTGGTATGGGCAATTGCTATGGGACACAAGCTTGACTTTGCCGATCTCATGTTCAACCATCTTCTTGGTATCACCAATCGCAAGAAACAAGGCTTGGTCTATGCTATGGCACTCACTCGACTATTTCAATTCTATGACATTCACCTCGAAGATGAGACGGAAATCATTGTTCCTACATCCGATGAGACCTATAGTACTAAGACTATTCGCCAAATGGGATATCACATTGAGAACGGAGAATGGCTTTCAAATGATCCTCTTGACATTGACGAGGATGGTGATAGTGATGATGATGAGAACTTGGCTCAAACCGAACCCATGGAGCAAGACATTCCACCTCAAGGACCTTCCACTCAAGCTCCCACTAGCTCTCCACAAGCCATTCACACGCCACATCCAAATGAAGCTATCTTGCAAGCCATTCAACATCTCTCGGTGACCATGGATAATAGGTTCAACCGCATTGAAGAGAGGCAAAGAGCACATGAAGCCGCATTCCTCCACTACCACCCCGACTATGTATTTCCTCCGTGGAACCCGTGGAATGGGAATCAAGGATGGGGTCAATGGCCACAAGAAGGTCCCGACGAGTGATCTCTTTCTCTTCTCCTCTTTTTGATCATGACAAAGGGGGAGAAAATAATAAGTGTTTAGTACACACTCTAGTATGCTTATTATGCTTTTCTATGAAACTTCTAAGTTTTATTATTAATTGCTCTATGAACTTAAGTACTATGTTTGGTTTTCATATGTTTTAACTCTAGTATTTTATTTGAACTTAGTTAAAGTTTTAAGTTTCTATTATAATCTTGCAATGGTTTGAATTGTTGTTATGCATGCTTTTGGTATTTTTTTAATGCATAGTTTGAGGGGGAGTTTTCCCATTAGAAAACTCAACTAATGATCCTAATCGCAAACACACATTAATTTATTGTCATTATCAAAAAGGGGGAGATTGTTGACTTGAAAGTCACTAATCTTGTTTTGATAATAATAATAAAGTTAATCATGTGTAATTTAACTTAGTTGGTGTTTTAAGTTTTAGCCACAACAAATTGATCATATGTGGACTTAACCGAAAAGCCGAATTCAAGGTCATTCATCTACAAAGTATTGCAATCCATGTCTCTCACCTCACACAACTTCCTTGAGATCTCCTTGAAAAACAATAAAGCCAAGGAAGAAAAGAAACGAAGCAATACAAACAAAGCTCTTGAAGACTCCTTATTGTTTATGTGAGTGAGTGCTTTAGTTTCCTTTGTAAAGATTTCAAATTGATCATTATAATGGCTCATAGAATATTTCTTTATCATAAGATTGATCAAAACATATGTTGAATTAAAATCCTTTCAAAAACCCTCTTTTTAAGAAAAAGCGTTTTTGAAATAAATTCATATTTAATTTTAATTGATCTCATTTGAAGCTCTAACAAAAATAGGTGTCTTAGGAACCTATATTTTACATTCCCCAAGCATTAAAAGTGGTTTTAGAGCTAAATTGCAAAAGTGCAAAATTTGGATTTTGGCCTGATGGACAGAGCCCATCAGTCGACTAAGCAGAGAGGCTCAGTCGACTGAGGCTTGCTCAGTCGACTAAGGAGCACTGCTCAGTCGACTGATGGCCCAGAAACTAGCCGTTGGAGTTCTGATTTTTTACCATTTTTGGCACCAAACTCTTACCAACTCCCTCCAAACGGCCATATGATGTCTTAGACTATATATACACCTTCTAAGACTTATTTAAAACCGCTTGAATCATTCTTACTCTATTCTCTTCATCTACACTCATTTTCAAAGATTCAAGAACATTGCTTTTGATCAATCATCTTTATTTTGAGCTATATTCTATTGATCAAATTTGATATCTCTTAGTGTGAGCTTAAGTTGTAATCTTCATACACTATAGAACTATTGTACATTGGTGTTAGTCACCAAATCATTTCTTTCAAACATTAAGAGAAGAGAGGTTTATCTCTTAAGATAGCAAGAGAGTTTTTCTTGTGTGAGTATTGAGAGAATTTCAATACTTGTAAGAGTGTGTGAGAAAGATACACTTGTAGAGGTTTGATCTTCACCCGGAAGGAGATCGATTTTAGTGGAACTTCTCGGGGAACTAACTGAGCGCGGAGTAGGGGCTATCAAGCCGAACCGTGTGGACAAAAAGTCTTTGACTTTGATTGGTTTAATCTTTCTATCTCTTGAACTTTTACTTTGGTGTATTTGCATTTTGTGATTGGATTTATCTTTGTTCATTGTTTGGTTGATTGATATAGACATCAAACATTTTTAAATTGATTTTAAAAATCCCATTAAGTTTTAAAAACCCTATTCACCCCCCCCCCCTCTCTAGGGTATTTTCCAACCTACAGTTGTTATCTTTAATAAGGGGTAGTTTTGAAAATAACTATCTTTTATTTTTAATAAATTAAAATTTATTTTGTCATCGATTAAAAGGTTGTCCTTGAAACTAATCCTAAAAATTGAATATCCTTTGTTAGAATGAGAGTAATTGATTTGTACTTTAAAAAGATTCCCCATATTTTTATTGATTTAATTAACGTAGATGTACCTATTAATCTACTTTATTTTTTAATATTAAATTATTAATAAAATAATATTTATTAAATTAAATCAATAATATTTTTTTGTTAGTTTGTCCACACTTAAGGATTAATTTAGGAAACAATACTAATTAACTTAAAAATGTAGATTAACTTCAAGATATCAATATAAATAAAATCATACATTTTATAGGGGTAAAAAATAGGGATATCTTATATTGGAATTACAAAATCATGTAATGAATATCTAACTTATGATTCCTTAAAATTAAATAGAAAAAAAAATGCCATGTCATCAGGTATCAACAAGTTATCCACTTAACCTTGCATTTAAATTTTTGTATTCTCCCATGTGCATTAATTATGTTAGCCAACTACACATTTGATCTCAACCATTGATTTTTCATCCAACGGTTAATATTACAATAACCATCCATGGGTAAAAAAAGCAGTAACCATTAAAACCTCAC
The DNA here is from genome assembly GCA_021464415.1 of Lonicera japonica. NCBI lineage: Eukaryota > Viridiplantae > Streptophyta > Magnoliopsida > Dipsacales > Caprifoliaceae > Lonicera > Lonicera japonica. The sequence continues at coordinate 180,401 of JAKCWG010000270.1, forward strand.
ACATATATATAATTATATATATATAGTATTTATTTAAAAAAAATAGACATTTTTTTACCAAATGTAGAGCATTAGATTATGATGGAGTTAAATACTAATTTTACTATCGGCCTACAAAGGTAATTTTCAACATTTTTTACCTCCGGTAAAATCTTATTTTTACCCCCGGTAAAATCTCATTTTTACCCCCGGTAAAATCTCAGTTTTACCTCCTCACCTACCACACCTCACCTACCACACCTACCACATCTCACCTACCTCCACAAAAAAATGACCATTTTGCCCTTCATTTTTACAAATTTACCTTTTTGCCATTCTCCATTTACCTATAAATACCTTCCACCATTCATTCATTCAACACACAACAAAAACATATCTTTTTTCTCTCTTAAGATCCATCTATCTCTTCCAAGAGATATAAATTCATTGGCAATACAAATATAAGCCAATTCGAGAAGAAATAGAGGAGTCATATACTCTCTCTTTTCATACTCTCAGAAATAGAAGGGTCTTATACTCTCTATTTTCATACCCCAAAAAATAGAAGGGTCTTATACTCTCTATTTTCATACTCCAAAAAATACCAACAACCCTTATACCCTCTCTCTCCTATACAGTTTATTATTTATTCTGTTGAAATATTTGTAATCCTAATTCTATACTTATAAATAAAATTAAGGAAATTATAGAGAGAGAAGTTGGTAGCTTGTATTATCATCCAAATTGATCACATTTGAGCTAATACAAAGCAAGCACACACAAAAGAAGGATGTACCACTGGAATAGCACAAACGCTACCGGGGGAACCTACCTTAATAAAAAATGCCTCGTGTTCATTTATTTTTTATTCACCGATATTCGCTTATTGATTGGTTAATTATCTATTTCTAGATTTTGACACCATCAGATTATATACATTAACACCTCTTCTCTAATTTTTTTTATATATTTATAAATAATAATGATAATGATAATAATAATAATAATTCGGGGCGGGGCGAGGCGGGGCTCCTAGGTATACTTTGCTGGGCGGGTTTGGGTTTTTAAAAAAAAAAACCATCTCGGGTTCGGGGCGGGGTAATATATATGCGGGTCGGGTTTGGTAATGGCCAAACCCGCCCCATACCCGACCCGTTGACATTCCTAGTGTTACTTATTTTATGAGTATATATCCTTCATCCTTCAATATTTTTGGTAGAAAATTTTTACTCATCACCAAGTAAAGAAAATTTCTTCATGGAAAAACTTAAAAATCAAGAGAATAGCACCTCTTTCACTAAACTTATTTTCCATCTTTTCACCAAAACTAACTCAATTTATTTTCCTTTTCCACCTTGCAATCAAACGGAGCCTTAGATTAAAAATATTTCCAGATATTCTGTGAATAATGTAGATATTTGAATAGATATTATCATTTATATTGTTAAAATGTTTCAAATGTATGTGCTAATATAACTAATTCAAAAGATATTGTGTTTATAAACATAGATAATGCATGTGATTTCATCAATCTAAATACTTTAAAATGAAATTCTAGATATTGTAAAGGACCGGGTGAAGAATGAAAAACGTCCACTAACGCCCATGGGAGAAGATCTTTTTTAGATCAGCAACGAATGTCTTGTATCTATGAAGAAAGATTGATCCCCGGGTTCAGACCCTAAATGCCATACCTTGCGGAAGGCGATTGCACACAGTTCCCTTTGACCGAGATGTGAATACCTGTGATCCGCTCGATATAGTGATAGATTTCATGTCCGACGTCTAACCAGCACGAATACGCCGACACTGTAAGATGTATTTTAGAATTGTGATAAGAAGGTAGTTACTAATGCAAAAGAAGGTAGATCATTTGGATTTATGAAGGGATTTTTAAAACAATGATACTTCAATGAAATCCGACAAATACTTTCACAAAAGTTCAAATATTGTAGAACAAGCAAGTTTTCAAAAACGAGTTCGAAGGCAGATGGATGGTACATGGCGAAATTAGAGTGAAAACAACTCTTCATAGAAGAGTCAGAGGGCAGCGGTGATGCAAACTCAGACCTTATTATAGGCAATTTCAAGTCAGAACAGTTTGATTGGGGAGGATTACCCCACTTGTGTAACCCATTATAAATTTTTAATAAAATTTCCACTCTAGTACTTGAGTTGAATTTTGTTTTATTTTTGTGAAAAAGGTTGTTATGGATACTGTCACACATAATCTATATATTTATCATAGGCTAGATGATCTTAAAGATGCAATGAAATGTGAGAGTATTTAACCTATTTGGAACATTAACTATTGCATTTTTTCAATATGGAACTTAAACAATTTTTTGTTTCAAATTGGAATTTGAACTACAAAAAAGTGTCAATTAGGAACTTCCATCAAGATCGGTTAAATAACTTAACGGATGAGGTTCCAAATTGAAACTTTTTCAAAACTTTAGCTTTCTCTCATTTTTCTTCCATCCAACTTCGTCCATGGGAGTTTAGTTTGAGACTTAAATGAATGATTTTTTTTCACGAAACTTGGTGGAGATTGTTTTTACAATCAGTAGATTAATTTCAAAAAATTCATTAAAAAATTCAAACCGAAAGTTAGTGAAATTCAGACCGGAAGTGCACTAAAATGTTATACATTATGTAAAAAGAATTGATATTTCGAAGGCTACTAATTATGTATATTTTTTCTTTTATTATAGAACCATATTTTTTGGAATTGAACTAGCTTGGCCTTGTTTAGTTGTATGGTTATAAAATCTAGTTTGTTTAAGATGTTTTAATGCATGTATTGAACATTTTCCAATTGTGTTCGCCAATAATCGGCAGTTCCTTGTGAATCTAAATGTAATTTTTTTTACAAGCATTAGAAAGATACACATGGTGGTCGGCTAAGGGGGGAAAGGGAAGAGAAACGGAGTTTCTGAGGCTCAAACCTAAGCATGTTTTCCCACCCATTTTTCGACTATGTTAGCACCCCATGTGTGTGAATCTTGTTTTATCTATAAATTTAGTTCCCCGTAATGCTATATATTACTAAAAAGAGATAATTTCAATGTTAGGTTGAGATATTTTTGGAAAAAAAATTATTTCTTTTTTACCTAATATATAACATTTTAGTGCACTTCCGGTCTGAATTTCACTAACTTTTAGTTTGGAATTTTAATGAATTTTTTGAAATTAATTTACTCATTGTAAAAACAATCTCCACCAGGTTTCGTGAAAAAAAATCATTCATTTAAGTCTTAAACTAAACTCCCATGGACGAAGTTGGATGGAAGAAAAATGAGAGAAAGCTTAAGTTTTGAAGAAGTTTCAATTTGGAACCTCATCCGTTAAGTTATTTAACGGATCTTGACGGAAGTTCCAAATTGACACTTTTTCATAGTTCAAGTTCCAATTTAAAACAAAAAATTGTTTAAGTTCCACATTGAAAAAAAAGCAATAGTTAAGGTTCAAAATGGGTTAAATACTCAAAATGTGATGAATGCATACATAATCTTCTTGTTAATAGTGTAGATACAATATCGTATATTCATATTCAGATGATTTTGATTTTGTTTGTTATTTATTTATATACTTTAATTGTACTTGAAGAAATTATGATAATTAAATCAATTTTTTTTTTCTTTTTTTTTTGTAGAGTGCAAAAATTATTTTTAAATTGATTTTAAGTATCTATTAACAAAACAAATATAGCTTTTTTTTTAAGGACATACAAATGTAAAATTAGAATTATCTTAACCAAAAATTAAGTGTGCATTTTTTTGTGTATAAAGATTGGAATTTTAATAATATATGAATGGTCTTTTATAATTTATATATAACACTATATATATACATAAAAAATTGAGAGTTCTTAAAAAGTTAAAATTTTTGAAGGCACGTTGCACACGTCCAAAACGACCCTTTAAATACTTTAAATACTTTGAGGGCCACCTTTTAATTTTTACATGTTTGAATCGCATCCTTTAAATACTTAAGACGATGAAAGTGTTTAAAGATATCACAAAAAAATTATTACATGCACAAGGAGTATTGCAGCCACATATATCTATTTTTTTTGTTCCAATATGAATGATTGAATGATGAGTACTACTTGGAGTGTCACTAATGGACAGGGGTATGGTCAGATATATTTCTAGGAGTAAAATCCTCTTATTTATAATAGATCCAACTAATGGAAGCATATGTACGATAATTTTTCAAGAAGAAAAGCATTCATTTAATCAAGCGTAATTTTACTTGAATAACTCATTTTTTCAAATTGGAGTTCTATAACATTTTACGAGGCTAGACTTAGTAATTTTTTCCATTGATTGTCTTAACATTTTCATAGTAAACGTAAAATTCAGTAAAAAGAAAAATATTTGAGTCTAATTTTTCACTATTTGGAGCTAGGTAAAGGAGAAAAAAAATTGTGTATAGACCTTGTTCTAGCTTTAACTATTAGTGAGGGTGCCAAAAATTAGATTAGCCGACTAGAAGACTATCTTACGATAACAGCCGGTCCGATTTGTAAAATCAAAAGAAACTGACCAAATTTGTAAGATTTGGTCAGCCAACCTAATAAGAAGGCGGTTAAATATGAGATATGGAAAGGATTTCAAATTCAAAACTTGCCGGAAGGATTTGTGATCCCATGATTCAAGGGATTTGCCACAGATAACCAATGTTCTAAATGTAACATAATTTCCTAAGCTAAATAAACATATATAGTTTCAAAAAATCAAATCATCACCATCGCCATTGTAACTAAGCAAAATAAAAATATATATGTTCCCAAAATTGACTCAATTCCACGAAATTTACAATCACGAGATGGATTAAAATCCCCAATTTTGCTCCAAATTGTTTGGTTTCCACTACAATCAAACCAAAATTCCCCAACATATATTCTCATTCTTGAAACGCCTGTTGTGCTCTGAGTTTTGAGAAGAGTTAACGAGAGAAACAAAGTAAGATAGATGCGTGCAACTCATGTCGCAAATTAGGGGCATTTTTGTCAATTAGTGTAAAAGTTAACAGCAACTAGCATGTCCCATTAGCGGTGAAGCGCAAGTGCAAATAAAATAAAAGATAAGGTACCACTGCAAAATAACCCCAAAAATATAAGGTACAAATAATACAAAATATCCAACTCTTAAATTTTGATAATAGTGATGCACAATGAATATAAATCCATTAGTGTGTATATATGGGTGTGAATAGTCCACTTCATAGGACAAACAAATATAAACATAGTGGGGTCTACTTCGTGGGCTGCAAATTGTGGTTTACATATAAATAGACAAACACACCACTAAATGGTCCGGCCCTTTTATATATACATGTAAATATGTAATAGAGAAATATATATGAAATACATATATATATATTATATGTAAAGAGAGAGAGAGAGAGAGAGAGAGAGAGAGAGAGAGGCAATCACGTACTATCGAAGTAATATATAATGTACTCGGTCTCATTTTAACGTTGTTGGTGCCATGATCTATATATATGTATAGTCACCATTTACCTTATTTTTTTTTTTCTTATATGTATCACAATTTACTTTAGAATATTCAAAATTATCATATTTATATGTGCATGCCCGTTGTCTTACACAGAAGATGCTTATTCGTATTGAAATTTTTAAAAATGATTTCTTTTTTTGATATAATATATATATATATATATATATGTATTTTTCGTACAATAAAATTTCATCCATAACTAAAAGTCGAATTAACACCGTCTATGTGTTTGGTGTAACTTGTGAGAAACAATATTCGTATACCGAATCTAGTATGAACTGCACAAATTTTTAGTTGATAAATTTTTGTTATTAAATTATTAGAAAATATTGTTTATAATAAAAATGGGTATTAGATCTGTCAGATGTGTATTATTAATATATGTGTATGTATGACTGGATTTAACATAGATTATTGGTTGTTGGTGGTCCATCCACGAGACTATTAGAAAAACAGATCCCCGGCCAATAAATAAATGAGTGGGTGAATCTCTGATGTCAAATCTTTAGTACAAAATTCTTGTTGGGAATGAGATCAATTTTTATTGCTTTGATAGAATGCATCAATAACCTACCAAAAAGGGCTAATACGCCAGCTTTATTACCCTCTAACTCGCACTAGGGTGCCAACCCTCCCTGGTCACATCACAACTGTCAAATTTAAAATTAGTTAGTTTGGTACAATTCCAAGTTTTCACATGTTAAAAAATAGTATGAATTCGAGCAACTTTCACGATTAGGACACAAATAATGTTTTAGGAATCCCTTAATTTTATTGTGAAATGTTTATTTTTGATTGGGTTGAAAAGAGATTAGTCAACGTGCGCAAGATCATCCTTAGTTGTCATTTTTATTTTCACAAACTTTATATGTTAGAAATTGAGAAATAAAAATATATTCCAATGGGCAACTATAATCAGTTTTACTTAAGAAAATGATGTGTTGAATACGAAATTTCCATTTCCATTTTTACGTATAGATATAGTGATAGAAATATTAGGATCTCCTTTCCATTTCTACGTATAGATATATAGGGATAAACATATTTATTACTTCAAATGAGATTTAAGCCCATGTTCCTTCAACTTTTACACAAGAATATTACACGCTTCTCTTCAATACGACAATGTGGGAGCAGGATATATATGGGCTGCTGGGCTAGATCGGTGGGGGATCGTTACTGCCTACCCGAGCACGATTTGTAGATGTTTCCTATTCGGTTTTATTAGCTGAGCTTGAAGCTATTGTGATGAGCTTGTCACTAGAGACGGGCCTTGAAATTGATCCACTCATTTCAAATATCATTTTTACCAAGTTTTGTGAAAAAACTCATCCATTCAAGTCTCTAACTCGACCCCCTTGGACACACTTGGATAGAAGGGGTAATGGACGGGATCCAAGTCCGCAAATGGTAACGTGTGGAGATCTGGAACTCCTATTCCTAGATTGATTGTTAGATCTTGTATCTGTCGGTTTGGCTAATATCTTTTACTAGGCTCAAGTTGAATAGTTGATTTCATAAAAAATTGTAAATTTACATACCATCCAAAAATTTACCATGATACACGTGTAAAGTGTTCTATGAGAACTAGTATTTTGGTTCATAATTAACTTGAATTGAATAAGATGTTGTATACCATAATTATTCAAAAACATTAACATTAAGGAGAACAATTGTAATCATTTTAAGTGAACTGAAAACAGGTTTTAGAGGAGTGTCTTGAATTGCCAACACAACAATAATTTTTCCAAAATTGATTATAAATAGGAAATCATCAAACCAATTAATGCATTATACTATAATAAAATATTATGTTTTGCACGTATATAGTATGTTGTTTTAGTATAAGTCATATTTACTTCGGGGATATCATTTTCTCAAAATATCTATCACATCCATATAAAGTTTACACTCTTCGGGATTGAAGGTATTTCATAAGTTACAATATACCTCTCATCTTGTACTTGTATTATTAAAATGATTAATGTTCTTTAATTCTGAGCTATTTTATGTATTTGATTAGTTTGAAATGTACCTATATGAAGTAATTGATTAATAAAGATTATTTGCTACACGCAAGCTACTTTTAACGTGCAAGATTAGAAGATTGGATAGGATAAAATTATCAAATCCTATGTTTGGTATTATTTGGGATTGGATATTAGTGTGGATTATTTATCCCACAAATGTTATGCTAAGATACCGATTAGAACAAGCATTAACGCAAGCGTAGGATTGGTTGGACAATTATACGTACAATAATTAAATAAACAAGCACAATTAATATTCAAGCAATACGAAAAATAAGAGATTAAAGAAGAAAACAACCAATGAAACATGCAAGCAATTAGATGGTATCGGCAAAACTATCACTAATCCACCGGTTGATAGCTATTATTAATGAAGATCAATTTCGAGTACAACCGCAAAGCAAACCCTAGCAGTTAATTAGAACACTTAATACTATCTCACAAATATACTCTATAATCTAGTTCTAAAACAATACAATATAATTCTTATAAAAACCAACGACAAGGGTTCTATTTATAGAGGATAAATCCAATCGGTTTAGGATGAGACAACGCTAAAATCAAATAAGAATTGGACATTACAAAACTAACTAGAAATTGGACAATACAAAGCCAACTACAAATTCGACATTATAAAACCAACTAGGAATTAGATTCTCAAATAGAGTCAAATCTTCAATTATCCACTCTAGCAATATTTTACAAGACCCTAATACACTCGACCATGATTAATTCACCTAATAAGATCCTATCATCTTTATTAGTCCCTCAGGACCACCACCCCCGAGGGGCATCAACAACAAAAGACATTGACCAACATCGAGAAATACTCAAACTTAGCCAACAGAATAACATTTGTCAACATATCTGCCAAATTATCTTTGTTGCCTATCTTAACCAGATTTACAACATTGTTTTTAATAATTTCTCGAATTAAGTGATATCGAACATCAATATGCTTGATTCTTCGCTAAGTGATATCAAACCAAGATCACCAACTAAACCACATAGCCAGATGGCCTCTTTGACCACTTTTGTTACCGCAATATTTCTGCCACTTTAAATAATCGACCTCCAACTCAACGGACCGTTACCCAATTTAAACACATGACTCATAGTCGATCTCCGCTTGTATAGGTCGATGTCGCAGTCCAAATTCATAAAACCCTCAATAGTTGACATTCCGAATTTTTTAAATACCGACCCCCTTGATAATTGTACCCCGAAATACCATAGAACCCACTTAATGACTTGCCAATGCAGTTTCTCTAGGTTCACCATATACCTTCTAAAAATGCTCATAACTTAAGCAATATCCAGTCGAGTACATATCATGGCATACATCAAATTTCCAACCGCACTTGTATAAAGAAGTTTAGCCATGTACTCCACCTGTGCCTTAAAGGTAGGAGCCATCGTTACTGAGAGTTTGAAGTGCAGTGATAACGTGACACTCACCAGTTTTGATTTTTCTATCCCGAACCTAGCAATCACTTTCTCAAGATATTATCTTTGTGTAAAACATAATCGTTCCTTCTTCCTATTTCACAAGATCTTCATCCCCAAAAAAATTTCACACTCCACTCAAATCTTTCATCTCAAATTATTTATTTAACTGAGCTTTTGTAGACACCCCAATCTGTGACCACCGTAACAACCCTAAAAATGACTATCGAAAAAGCACGATTTTGGAGTTCAGGGCCCACCCGAACACCCAAAACTACTCCGAGGGATTTGTTGACCAAATAAACATATTTTTAAGGTGGATTATCGCGCTACAAACCAATATATCGCGCAACAATCTCTTTTATATCGCGCGACAAGTTCCCCAAACATTGACCAACTATTTTCTGACAAATCAGTCTGTCGGAAGGGTAACTTCAGCCGTATGTCGCCCGACATATGGCCAAATATCGCGCGACACTTGCCTTCTCTGAAGTAATATGGTACGACAATCCTTCTCTAGCACTATAAATAGCACAACACCCCCAAGAGTTAGAGGACAGCCACTTGGCAACTAAAAAATCTAAGTTTTCTATCTAATTTTCTGGTCTTTTATCAAGTACATTCTACTATCATCTGATTCCTAAAGAATTATCGAATCTATTCCCGACACTCATTGTGTCTCACTTCTGGAATCGAGTTCTCAGAAATATCTGAGGAAGAAAAGCTTATTATCGCCGAGGTTTCTCTGCCGTATTATATTTTTTATCTTATTATTATATTTCTCATCGTAAAGGTAAAGAAAGTCTCTTATAGTATTTAAAATTAGATATATGTGTACTTGTTTCATTACGTATCTATTATTTTGTCCGCATTTTATTTAAATAAACTTATTGTCAAGTTACAAATAGTCTACTATTTTAAAAACAAAACACTGATAAAATCATTTGTAAAACCAGAAAAATAAAAATATTATCGTCCGGATAAAACTAGGTTTTCAAAACCCGAACTAATAAAACTTACTTAGGAATTAAATTCAAACATGTCTCGTCTTCTCCATAGACTGCGATATATTTGATAAAACTCCTCTCAAAGAGTTCAAATTCCATATTGAATTAGTTCCGATAAAGATTCAAACTTTTTCAAACAAGAAAACAGACATTGTTATTTGAGGAAATAATACCAAAATGTCTCTTTTAAATTACAAAAAAAAAAACATAAACTTTGTCATTTGTATTGCACTTTCAAAATCAAAACATCGGATCACAGAACGTAAGGGTTTTTTTATCCCTTTTCCCGTTCCCCAAAATTAGGGTTTCTTATTTGGAAAGTAGTAGACTGTTGGTAAAAGCATCCAATTTTTTTAACATAAAATAAACATATAAAGCCACTAGAGACCGAAATGACGGAATGTGTGCTTAACACCTTTCCAAACTAAAATATAGTTTTCGAACCCTGTAGAATCCTGGTTTCATAAACAACCGTGTAAAGAAATGCTTATTTGTAATATTTCTTCTTACACAACTATTTTTGTCCGTTTTCTCATAAAACCAACTGACGACTCTGAACGAATCCTCTTGCATCTAGAAATAGAATATAGGGACACCTGATATAAATTATTAACACATAGAAGCAAATGAAACAACGAAATCCGTTCCGATATTTCAGACACCCAAACATAAGATTGAGACCCGGGGGTCGTATTTGCAGATTCTCACAGCTTTTAATACGTCGATCTCTACAAAGCTCCAGGAAGCAATCAGTATATCATCAACATATAGGAGTAAATAGATGAAATTTCCATATTCGAGCCTTTCAAAGTAAACATAAAGATCAAATTCGCTTCGAGTAAACTTCTGCGCAATCATCAATGTATCAAACCCTTTGTACCATAGTTGCGGGGACTGCTTCAATTCGTAAATGACTTTCGAAGTTTGTACAAACTATTTTATTTATCAACAACTTTTAATCTATCTAGTTGAGTGATATAGATCTCTTCATCTAGATCCCTGTGAAATAATGCAATTTTGACGTCGAGTTGTTGAAGTTCAAGATCAAATTATTCTACCATTGTCAACAATGCCCAGATCAATGTGTGCTTCACAACTAGACAGAATACTTCACTATAATACACTTCTTCCTTTTTACGCATAACATTTTTCTACCAGCATTTTCTTAAAACGAATACCGAATCCTAGAGCCCCATGTTTCTCAGTAAAAACTCACTTGCACCTGATAGGTTTCTTCTCTTTATGCAAATTACATAGTTCCCAAGTTTGAATTTTTTTCAGAAAGACTCCATCTCATTCTCCGTGGCCGCTTTCTACTTTGTATTCTCGTTAGAAGCCATAGCTTCCCAATACAAAGTCAGTCCATCCTTGTAACCTATAAATGTGTATGCCATGTTTTCAAACCCATAGTAATCGGTCCATGTCGAGCCCTATGCTCATTTTTATTAGCCAAAGATGGTATCGTTTGTTGTCAACCCAATTCTGCCTCCGGGATTTCTGACCCCTCGCCAAGAGTTATTCTATCCTTGTTAGACTCTTCCACCGAATATGTAACCTGAGTATTAACTGGAGTAATCAACTTAATTTTCACCACTATCTCACTTGCCTTATTCTCCTTTTCAACCAGAATCTGAGAATCACTGTTTACTGAAGAGGGCACCTTGAGCATAGACACCTCACCAAACGCCATAGCCCTACTAATCACAATATTCTTGCTTTGAAGACACTATTTGTAACCTTTGATCCCATCATAAGAGCCTACGAATATCGCCTTATGAGCCCTATGGTCAATTTTCTTATCATAGATATGATAATAATCTAGGCAACAAAAAACCTGGATGTTTTCGTAACTAGCATAAATTTCGGTCCACGCCTCCATAGGTGTTTTGTATTCCACTCCCGAACATGCTAAATGATTAACCAATAACGTAACGTATGATAGGGCCTCAGCCTAAAATTGCTTATCCAATTTGGAGTTTGAAAGCATATACCGCACATTTTCAAGAAGCGTATGATTATTTCTCTCTAATATCTCATTCTGTTAAGGTGTCCTCTTGATTATGAAATAGTGAGCGATATTTTCCTATTGGTAGAAATCCTTGAAAATATCACAAGTATACTCACCGTCGTTATATAACCTAACCATTCTAACTTTCCTACCTATCCAGTTCTGAACCATCACCTTCCACTTTAAGAACACATAAAAGACTTGGTGCTTATGTTTTATGGGATAAATCCAGGCCTCCTTAAGTAATCATCAACAAAGGTCACAAAGTAATGATTTTCACACAATGATTAAGTCTTTGTCAACCCTTAGACGACTGTGCACATAATCAAGAGCTATTTTCAAATGTATCACTGTTCTAAACTTTACCCGAGTCTGTTTTTCAAGCACATAATGCTCACAAAATACTATTTTGTAGCTTTTCGCAACCTTAAGTAACCCTTAGTTATTCAACACCGTCGTCGCCTTTTCCCTATAATGACCCAACCACATATTACATAACCTTATCGTGTCAGTCTCTTCAATAGTAATCGAAGCAAACCCAATCACTATGCATCTCTATAGAAAATACAAATTGCCCTCATTCTTTTCTCACATCACGATCATAACTCTAGAGAGAAATTTCAGGTTTTCACCTTTAAGTATTACATAATACCCATTAGAATCAAGAGCCCACAAGGAGATCAAATTCTTTTTCAGATCTGGAACATACCGAACGTCACCAAGAGTACGTACCATTACGTCATGCATCTTTAATCGAATCGTACAAATCTCTATCTTTTTACAGGCATGGTTATTACTTATCAAAACCTTGCCCTTGTCAACCTCGGTAAAGGTATGAAACAATTCCTGATTTTGGCATATGTAAAACAAACACCTATTATCTAAGATCCACTCACTCGAAGAGCTAACCCACGTAGTCACAACCAACATACTCTCAAAGTCCTCATGTTTTGGTGTTGTTACCACGTTTTTGTTCTCCAATATTGCCTTTTTATTTTCTCCATCACCATTAATTCTATTTGGACACCCCCGACGCACATGTCCAGATTTTATGCACTTATGATAAAAAAAATTTACTCTTGTCAGTCAATTCCTATAATTTTGACCTCGACCTTCCATGGGTTTTTCACTTATTTTTACTGTCTCTTTCCCTAGTGAACAGTACATCCGAGTTGGATAATCCCCTATCCTTCAAGCACTTTTCATTAGCCAAGATAGCCGATGATATCAAATCGAATGTCATATTATCTTTCCCATGTATAAACGTGGTGGTTAGATGATCATAGGACTCCGAGAGTGAATTAAGAAGCAAAATCATCTTATCCTTATCGTCAATCCAATGTTCAAACCCTACGAATTTTAGATTATCTTGTTGAACTCGACTAGATGATCGTTTATGAATGCACTCCTCGAAAATTCATACCGAAATAGCTTCTTCTTCAAGTACAGACGATTCTCGATGCTATTCATCATATACTGATCCTTGGGCTTCTTCCAAATCACCGAGGCAGATGTTTCACGCATCACATGGTACATCACGTTCAGAGCAAGGTGCAAACGAATTGTAATACATGTATGCCTATTATACTTATCCCAATAGGCGTCAGATCACTAATCGGACTTGGCTTTATTTCCAAAAAAAAATCTCTTTACAAACCCTGTTGAACAAAGATGTCGGACATCTAGTACTGTCACATCATAAAATTCGTCTTATTCTCATTAAGCCTCTCTATATGGAATTTGACTGCGGCCGTCACATTTTATTATTTACAATGTTTATGTTTTTTTGGGGTTCATTCGGAAAACAATTTTTTTTTCTAGTTTGGTTTAGGTAGAATCTTTTATAAGAAAATGTGGAATTAACTGATTTAGTTAGGTTGGTTTGAACAATAGGAAAAGAAAGAAAAAGTGAAGGAAATTCAATTTTTCTGATTATGCGTTTCGTTTGCGGGAAAGTATTTTGCAAACTAACTTTTCTTGCAAAAAGCAAACGAATTTACAAAAAATAAAGAAAACTTATTTAATTATTTATAAATATAATTATTACTATCATATTATTAAAATTCTATTTATTTCTTTCAAGTTAGTGATTTATTTGCACTGCGATAAAGTTGTAGTTATTTTTTAAAGTATTGTTTATTATTTCATATTCCTATTTTCTTTTTCTTTCACTTCACTTTACTTCATCTTTCTCGTGTATTACTTTTCTACAACTTTCCCGACAATCAAATAAGCCTTAGTGTTAAGGACAGAAGAATATACTCCAAATGTTTAGTATTCTATCACTCCAAAAAATATGCTCAACGTATAAATTATAAAAAAAAAAATACATATAAAGCGCCCCTACAATATTGAAATGCAAATGTTAAGAGTTAGAATACTCATTTAAAATACTAATAGTTTTACCCTAATTTACAAAATTTGCATAAAAGTCCTTATCGCCTTGAGCAAGTGGGTTACCCTAATTGGTAAGCACCCAGCCAAATTTAAGAAAAATCCTAAGTTTGAGTCTCATTCAAGGTAATGAGAATTTTCGTTTTTACTCTAATAAAAAGAATCGATTTAAAAGTTTCCGGTAAATAATAATAATAATAATAATAATAATAATAATAATAATAATAATAATAATAAAAGAATGGTCCTAGTCTGCTTGAAATTCCGGCTGAGTAAAGGGTGGACCCAAACACGGACCCGTGTGACCACACCCAATGAAAGGGAACAAAGGTGAAGGTGATGGAGAGTTTGGACCACTTTAAACAATGGGTTCGACCCCACATAGGTCGACCACCGGACCAACCCTGCCATCGGTGTGACCACTACAGTAACTATTAAAACACTTCACGGTTCCCAATGAAAGGTATATAAAGTTGTGAAATGTCAAAATTACCCCTCAATTTCACTTTGAATACAAATTCTAATTCCTAACAATTGGGATTCTTGGGACCATATAGTTGGAACAAATTTCTACAATAGATTCCTCTTGTTTAATTTTCCACAATTGATTCCTCTTGTTTACTTTTCCCATTCATTTGGTTGTTTGTTCTTGCATTTGATCCTAGGATATTTTTGGAGACAAATTTTAGGTTTCTCAACTTTGTACTCTATTCTTTAGGGTAAAATTGACTAGAAGTTTGCGTGATCGAAATAAAAAAAAAATGAGTTTTACTTGGTACTATTCTTCAACACTAAAATCAAAATGAAAGCAAGTTTCAAAATACTTCCGAGTATTGCACAAATCTTCAAGGGGCATTCAAATTTGAACTTTGTCTTCTCTTCAAATCACCTGAATCAACCCCAAAAAACAAAAAAGTGCCCATTCACAATTTCTACATAAATCAATTAAATAAATTTATTGGACCAAAAAACAAATTTTCAATTACAGCCAATAGAAAGTGGGTGGAGAGAGGGGTCAGTAAAGAAAGGCAAAACAAGAAACGGCAGAGATCTTCCGTTGCTTTCTCTCCTTTTCACGTTCTTTAACTGCTCTCCTGTCCCATTTGCCCTCTTTTCACTGCTACAAGAAAAAAGATAAAGCAAATGACCCCTCATCTTCCACCCCCCTCCCCCTCCCCCACCCCCACTCCCACCTCCTCTCTCTCTCTACCTCTTAGAGAGAAACCCATTTATGTACGAGACGAATGCTAGTATAGTGAAAATAAGGGGCGGTTTTCTCGCCTGCTCCCAAGTTTGATCCTTGAAAATCCCATGTCTCTTTTATTTCTGCGGTAATCGACCACCATATCTATTCGTGTAGCGCTTGTATTGAAAAAAATGATACTGAGAGTGCATGTCTTTCTCATGGGCCTACATTTGGCATAAACATTTTTCAAAAAATATCCCATAGAAATTTCATAATTACATAAACATACCCTTTTCCTATAAGCTCTGTACACTTTCTTTATTCCATACCCCTACCCCTTTTTTGAATCTTCTCTCTAGGGAACGTTTTTTTCCTCTGTTCCCTATATATGCCTATCTGGCAAATCTTCACACATTCTCTCACTTGCCTCCCCAAAAAATTTCAAAAAATATAAAATTCATACTCCAATTTTCCCTCTCATCCCTCCAATATACAAAACAAGATAGAAAGAACTAAAAAAAAAAAAAAAACCTTCAATACCATGGCTGATCAAGAAAATTCAGCCATGACCATCACCAATAAACCACCCCACAACCCATTGCCGCCCATCTGAACCACCCGTAAAACGACGCAAACCCTCTTAGGTTTGGATCCGACCCACAAAGTTCTTGTTCCAAATGTTGGATCTTGACAATTCAAAGAACTTGAATTCTCTCTTTTCATTTTTATTTTCTTTCCGGTTTCACCGATCTTCAATGAAGATTCTACCTAAGAAATCTCGGAATCTCTTGGAATATAGCTTTGGATCGACGGCTGAGATTGAAGTGGGGTCCACTTGCAAGGACTTGTACGCGTGCTCCAGCTTCTTGGTGATGTCATAGTCCTGTAAAATGTCGATGATGCCAAAGTAGAGGACTACTTCATAGGTTTCAGCGCTTCGTGAAGGGGTTAAATTGGTAAATCCACCTGGGGTATACTGATCGAAGTCACTCCTTCGGCTCACTCGCTCCGCTCTTGCAGGCATATTGGCTCCCAACCTTATCAGTGGTTTTCTGATAGAAAAACAAAACAGTGTCAAAAAAATTCACCCTCATTGGTACAGAGGTGAAAAACCCAAATATTCTTGGGACCTGTTTGGTTCAGAGTGAAATATTTTCCACCTAGGTACAAAATGAATCCCATAAAATGTACTCCCATATGTTACATAGATTCACACTATAGTTGGTTAACTTGTACAAAATGAACAAGTATTTTCTAATAGGTAAAACTAAAAATGGTTTTCACCACATCATCTTTTAAGACCACAACCATTTTGGACTATGTTGCTCACATATGTATATATATTGGATTGTTCGAAAAGAAAATACGGACTGTTTAGTACTTAGTACTAGTATCTTGTTTATTAAGTAGATAAAAACGGAGATCGTATACTAACCCTCAAGCTGAATTAATAACAAATGGGCATTTCGCTTTTGCCATAAAAATTCCAGGTCATAGACAGCACAAAACATTTACACTTAAGTGTTTGACAAGTGAGGGATAATGGGGCAAAAATGATCAAGATCTTGCTGCATTGTTCTTATCAAAGCAATAATAAGGCCATACCCTAAATATGGCCCACTAACTGCTGTCCCCTGAACTACCTCAACAGTAATTGCCACAACTAATTAAGCCACTTTCAATTATTTCAACCACCATGTTCAAATTTAATGGACGAATAATAATGGGCAACCCTCAGATTGCTAATCCGTCCAAAGTTTAAATAGATGTGCATTTAGTAACATATACTTTAAAAATCAATGTATGTTTAAGGACAGCCAAACGCTATCTTAGAACAGGAATAAAAACGTACCGTCCAGCTCGAACTCGATCCATATCTTGTAGCTCAGCTTCAAGGAAGCGACACCCCCGCATAAACTTCTCATTTTGATAAGAATCCTTCTTTCCTGAAAATTCAACGTATAAAAATTAAAATTGTTTCTCCCGTTGAACCAGTGACTAAATTGAGTCAACTGTAACTTACCATTGCGCAAAAGAAATGGAGACAAACCCATCTTCTCGCCCGTATTATTATCGCGAAAGTGAAGACCGACTAAAAGACTGTAATCCATTATTTTCTCAGCTTCCAAGAACTCACAATCTCGTTCAATTTGTCTGAAAATATATGCGAGTAAATTATAACCAAATTTACAAGAAAAGGGTTGGGGGTGTAGGGGTTAAGAAGCCAATCTATAAGCCTAGCACACCGAAATTCTTTAGACTTACTTAATAAGTTCTTTGAACCAGTTCCTTTGGAGGCGAAAAAACATAGTTGAGATCAAGGTCCTTAAGGGTGGTGGTTTCGTCAATCTCTTCCTCGGGCTTATCCGTAGTGCGGCCATGGGATGATCCTTTTAGGTCAAATCGTCGATGAATTGGATAATCCGAGCAGAACAAATTGCCCATTACAATGAAACGCGTCTAGTTACCAGCCACAAAACCGAAATTAGAAACAGCAATGCAAATATTGTCGATACGTATATAATTAGATATAAAGTACATTTGTCATACAGACTAGTCCGCACATACAGGGACCTTCAGAGACGGTTTTTCATTTTTAAAACATTTGGGCGATGTTTTTAGCGATGAAAATTTTTCGCTAAAGGTCCGGTCCGTATGCACTGGTCTATATGAGAAATTTTCTGATTAAATATATATATATATGTAACTTACTAAAACCAACACAAATTCAATTGCAAATTTCAACACATACCTTGAGGCCACCTACTGGTTTGACACAATGGACACCGAAGAACTTTGTGACCAGCGAATTTTCATAGCGGCGAACATGCTGATAGTAACTTGGAAGCATCTTAATTAGCACCTAAAATCAAGATTATGAAGCAAATAATTAAACCCATTGAAATTTTCCTGCCTCAAGTCAATTATCTGAGACCACCTATATTTTGAAAATTGACAAGAAATAGTCAAATGGGTAGGTAACTAACCTTGACTTCTGATTTCTTCACCGTTTTTATCATGAATCTATCGTCTTGGGTCAGATAAAAGAAGCTTCCACTCTTCCCGGGAGAAGAAAGTTCCCTTAGCGCGTCATTTCCACAAACAGCTAGCATGTAATCCGCGGGGTCTACTTGGAATAGACCCCTCAAATGTCTGTATCATGTTTTTAAATGTTAAAAAAGTTGAAGAACCACCATTCCCTTATAACTAATAAGTAATTAATTCGAGCTTTCCTATAGAATTGACAATTGTCAAGAGAAATTCAATGCTTGCATTTTTCTCATTCTCAAATCAAGCAAGAGCACGTAATGAATGGATTATTTGACATTTTAGAAATTTGATTTGACTATTTGAATTAGCTAATGTTCTTAAAAGTTCAGTATGTTTAAATACACAATGTATACTCTAAAGATCAGATCAAATGGGATCACATAGCAATTTTAGTGACAACCAAATGCCCTCTTAAGAGTATCAAACTATCAAATAACAATACCTAAACACCACTGGGCAGTAATCTTTCCACCGAAACTCGCCAGATTGATGAGGTGGTGTAATCTTTGATCCTTCAGACGGAAACCTAGTCCAGAACTTCTCCTTCGGGTCAAAATCACTTGGCTTAAGATTCCGTACAATCGAAGAGTGTTTCCCAATTGAATACCTACACAAACACCATAAACTTCACTAAAATAACAATGCAAAAAACACTCAAATGCTCAAGAACTATCAATGAAAACTTCCACAAAAACACATGAAGAAATTACCTAATACCCAGTTGTAAATTCAGCATCAAATCGTAATGCTTATGCCCTTTCGAGATCATCTGCCCAGGCTTCTTCACCTCCCTAGCAAAACAACACGGGTTCCTCCTAAAATACTTGATCCCATCACGATCCAACACTGTAGCATCCTTGTATAACAAAGAAGCCTCCAAATTATCAACAATGTCACAAGTGATATCCCCAGCTTCACCTTCCGATTCCCATATACAAATCCTCGGCAAGTTCCTCTCCATTGAACTTCCTCTAGATTTTTCGTCAAATACCTTAACTGCAAGCTTGTTACTCAACTCAAATCTCTCTTCTTTCCCAGAATTGTTCCCAGGATAAAAGGTCCCATTCAAAATTCGCTCAAATGAAAACTCGTCTTCATTTTGATCACTATTTCGTCCACTGTTGATGCCACTTTCGCCCCAAGTACCAATGTAGCAACTCCCATCAGGCCAAGTGAAAACACCATGGCCTTTGGGCACACCATTTTCCCATTGCCCATCAAACCGATTTCCGTTCGCCCAAATCAAAACTCCTCTTCCATCAATCACGCCGTTATGCCAGTCACCTGTGTACTCGTTCCCGTTCTTCCAAACATACCTGTTGCATCCCCAATATCAGTTAAATAATCAAAGAATTAAGAAATGTTATTCACGGTAATTAGTCACAATTAGATTGAGCTTAGTTGACTAGAAACATTGAACATGTGCATATGAACATTCTAGATTTAGGCTGAGCTGTATAAACGTCCTCCATCTATTGCAACTTCCAAAGGTAGTCAGAAACAGCAATGAAAGCTATTTGGCTTGATTAGACTTCTTCAACCACTTACTAAACGCTAAACGCACTAAACGCTAAACGCCAAACAAAACTTCTGAAAAATGTGTTTGATTTTATTTGACTCTTAAAGCTGAATAGAACGCATTTTACACCATTCGGCGCAAAACCTGCCACTTAATACTAAATGTTGAATTTTAATCCAATGCTTATTTGGTTGGAGTTTTAGTTCGTTCCTAAAAACCTAAATTAGTAAAATTGACACGAGCAACCCGTATAGTTCATTTTAAAAGGTTAAATTATAAGTTGACCAGTCTATGAAATTACAATTTTAAATTTCAGAAACAAACAAAAACTCGAACCAAACTCGCGCAACAAACATTACCTTCCTTGTCCATGCTGCAAATTTAACTTCCAAGTGCCTTCATAATAATCTCCATTACTATAAAGCTTCTGTCCATAGCCATGTTTCTTATCGGCCGACCAATTTCCCCGGTAAGTATCCCCGTCGCAGCCGGTGAACGACCCGAACCCGTCGATCCGACCCGACTTGAACTCGCCTTCGAAAGTAGCACCCGAAGGCCACGAGAACTTCCCTTTTCCCGAGGCTTTCCCTCTTTTCCACTCCCCCTCGTACATACACCCGTCGGCCCACAGATACTTGCCGGATCCGTGAGGCAAGTTGCCGGAAAACCCGCCGGAGTACAGATCCCCGTTCGGCAGGTGCTTCTCCCTGCCCCCGCCGGCGGCGGATGCGACAGTGGTTGTGGGCGTGACCCTCCGGGTGGTGGATTGAGATCTATAGCGACCCACAATGACTGGTTTGGGGGATTTTGGCTCTGTTTCTCTCTCTAGAACTCTGTTTTCTCTCTCTAGAACTACTGCCTCTGATCTCTTCTTCTTTGCCGCCGTGGTGGTGGTGTTTTCTTCATCAACAACTATTGTGGGTAATATATCTTCCGGCATATTTATGTATATATATAGATTTTTTCTGATTTATTTTCTAATAATCGCCATTTTTTCCGGTGGGTGTTTCTCTCTCTAAGTCTATGACATTTTCTCTCTCTATATATGTAAATTATGAAAATATAGAGATGGGTTTTTGGGTAAAGAGTGGCTTGTTTGTTGAGAGAGACAATGAATGAATGAATAGGTGGGAAATGCTAATGGGGGAATCCTTACAAACAGAAGAGTAGGAGAAGAGGAATAGATAGAGAGAGAAAACAAAAACACTGAAAAGGTAGAGAGAGAGAGCGGGGGTACGTTTTGTAATTTTGGGGTGGTTTTGGGTAATTTTAGATAAGTTGTACTTTTATGAACCAACATTACATCTTAATATTAAGGTAAAATAGGTACTAGGTAATGTAGGACGTTTGTATCTAAGCTCGGACCACGTTTATATGCAATGCGTGTGTTATTTAAATATATTTAATTTAAATTAAAATATAAAATAAAAATAGAAATATTAAATAATTTAATAGTTAAATAATGGAGTATATTATTTTATTAAATGTTCAAAGTCTCAACTCTCTCGTAAACATATTTTTTAATAAAAAAAAATTATAAAAGTGAAATAGGAAATACAAAAATTTGACACAGATTCAACAATTAAATTGAGCAATGGCTTTATAATATAGAAAAATATAAAAGATAAAAAAAAATATTTGATTTTTGTAATGAGTTAAAAAATAAGTAAAGTGATATGTCATCCATCTATTTTTTTGTGAAGTTTCTTCTTCCGATGAACCCCTAAAAAAAATTCTATAGAAAAAATTAGAAAGTATGAGTTATTGTGACTAAAAGCTTCAACTTATGTTTCAATTTCTCACAAAAAATTATTGTTTTTCTTGCGCTATTTTCTAAATTGCTACCAAATAGATGATTAAATGTTCAAATTTTATTTAATATAACTTCTTTTATTTAAGAATTAAGATATTAATATATAGTCAAGTGGTTAATTGTTATACTATTTAGGGGAGTATGTTTGATTTTCACCGCAAGCAAATTTTTTATTGAAAAAAATCGAGGGTTAAAATTAAAAATTAAAAAAAATGAAACAGTTTCTTGTCCTTGAAAATTATCTTGCCTTTATAATATAGTATAATAATATAGGTATACACTATTTATAAATCTAAAAGTGAGTTCAATTTAGTGTGAATTTTGCATCAAATTTAAGGGCAAACTACATTTTAAATAATAATATTTTTTTTCAAATTTGGGTAAATAGTTTGTGTTAAGCTTGAATAGTGTCTTTGACGTCTTTTAAAACGTGGAAATGTCATAAGTACCTTTAACTTTTATATACATAAAGATGTTTTAGGTATGAAGTTCTAAATCTTTTTCTTTTAAAATCCTATAAATCTTACTATGTGAAGTATGGATATGGATACATATATTCGATACGACACGAAATCAATATGAAAATATAAAAAATCTAGAAAATACTAACATATGTTATAAAAATTAATAAATAATATATTCTTATACATAAAAATTAATAATTTCACAAATTTTATGAATATTAATATCGATATTCGTGAAGATATAAATCTAATAATCAATTATATATAATATGAAATCGCTATTTGGGTTCAATTCACCCTAAATATTATACACACTCGGTCAAAAGAATTATCATTTTACATTTCATGTCCACCCCATTATCTCAATAGATAGCAAGTAATATCATCATAAAAAATTAAAAATAAAAAATTCTTATTATTATCCACGTCAATTAAGTGAACATTCATTCATAACCATTTTCAAGATATTTAATAGTTTTCTCCTTCACATGCATTTTCAACATAATGAATGAACCCGTGCTTACTATTCATACAAAATATTATCATATATATATGTCTTGTCTTAGACGTATCCGTGGTATATCCTAAATATATCCATAAAATATCTGAAAAATAATAAATATGAAAAATTTCGATACGTACCATGTACGTATCCGGGTGTAT
>JAKCWG010000271.1:0-166886 GCA_021464415.1 Lonicera japonica
TAGAATGATTTGTGAGAGGATAATTATGTAAACAACATACCATAAACCTTTGAGATTTATTTTGTACTTCAAAAAAAAATATTTTTTATGAATTTATGTGAAATAAATGAGCCTACAAACAATTCTAAAAAAAATCATCAAAATTTTAATTATTCTTTTGAAAGGATCACCATTCTCAAGTATTTTTTTTCTTTTTTGCTGTACATAATTTTTTTTTCTTTTTAAAATTGTAGCATCTTATCATTTGATAATTAATTTAAAATTTAGAATTTTCAGAATTCATAAAATATATATTTTTAATACTTATGTTCTTGGTTGACCCTTGTGATAAGGTTTCGATTACATGTTCAAATTTAAAATCTTTGTTTGAGATATTTAGTTTGAATTTGAGCTTTTGTTATTTATATTTTTTTATTATTTTATTTTTTAATAGTTGTTATCTTTAATAAGGGGTAGTTTTGAAAATAACTATCTTTTATTTTTAATAAATTAAAATTTTATTTTGTCATCGATTAAAAGGTTGTCCTTGAAACTAATCCTAAAAATAGAATGTCCTTTGTTAGAATGAGAGTAATTGATTTGTACTTTAAAAAGAAGCCCCATATTTTTATTTATTTAATTAACGTAGATGTACCTATTAATCTAATTTATTTTTTAATATTAAATCATTAATAAAATAATATTTATAAAATTAAATCAATAATATTTTTTTGTTAGTTTGTCTACACTTAAGGATTAATTTTGGAAACAATACTAATTAATTTAACGATGTAGATTAACTACAAGATATCAATATAAATAAAATCCCTCATTTTTTAGGGGTAAAGAATATGAATATCCTGTATTGGAATTACAAAATCATGTAATGGATATCTAATTTACGATTCCTTAAAATTAAATAGAAAAAAAATGTCATGTCATCAGGTATCAACAAGTTACCCACTTAATCTTGCATTTAATACTTTGTATATCTCCAATGTGCATTAATTATGTTATCCAACTACACATTTGATCTCAACCATTAATTTTTCATCAATGGTTAATATTAGAATAACCATCCATGGGTAAAAAGAGCATTAACCATTGAAACCTCACCCATATGTATATATATATATATATATCCATATTTGTTTCATTTGATTTATTGTTTTCCCAAATACATATAACCAACAAAATTTAGAAAGCATGCACAAATATCATGGGATATAAAAGAGCTATCGCCCGTAGTTTAGACATTGTGCACAATATTTGAACCCATTATTCCAAATATACAATTTTGTGCGAACCATCATTAAAATTGACTTTGATACAACCCAAGTCTAAATTATTTGTCACCATTCAAAATGGACCTATACAATGTAATAACCTAGCACAAAAATGTTATTGCCAAAGCAATTTTGTCATATGCAAAACAATTAATGCATTAAATAGTTGTACATTATTCTTCAAAGCTGTGGTATTTCTCCTATAGAAGCCATTTGTCTTTAGGCAATAGTCAATAGAGCCGCCCAACCTAATATTCTTATACACAACCAAGTCCATTGCCCTAAGAAGGTAAAACATATTCATGTATCCGGTGCAGAATTTCATGCATCGAGCAGCACAAGATTCGCGTTAGATCTGCAAAACATTGGGCCCCAAATGCAACAATGTACCGACGCCACATCATCAGGTCACTTTATTTTGTCAATTTAGCGGGACCCTAAAAGATACCCCTCTAGGCCCGTTACACACAAAAATAGTTTGGGGCGATGGCATTTGCGAATTTGGACCGTTACTTTAATCTTAGATGCTTCAAATTTTGGCAGATGGTTTTTGTCCAAACAAGACTCCGCCGGAGGGAAACACTACTTGTCAAAATATAAGCCATCGAATGTTAAAGGAACTGCCCACATTTACTACTATATTCAAGGAGTTGGATCTTGAATAAATGGCAATCCATTGAGAGATTTGGAGTACACTTGGTTGGAGTAGGAATGCAAAAATAACCTCAATGTGTTTAATCATATCCTTTGGTCCATACAGGAACAGAGTATATCAATGTCCCCAAAGCAAACGAGATACTTATCGTGATCATGGCATAAGCGTACGCTCTCCAAGGTTGGCTACTCTGTCTCATTGCATGGAACTCGGCCATGAAAGTAGAAACAGTACTAAGACAACCCAATAGCCCAAATTGTATGCCGTTTGCAACTGTTTCACAGTCTTTGGTATTCACCTATATCAAGCAAATCAAACATCTTCATGAATGACTAAACAGTTAAGGCCATAAGAATATTTTATTTCATCTAGGCCAAGCGCTAAGTTAAAACGTCTGTTTAGCTCGGCTACATTAATAACTATCCTAATTGTATTAGGTGTGAATTGGCCGAGATAAAACCTAGTATCTCTAAGAAAAGTTACAAGCAAAGTGTCTAAAGGTAACCTAAGGTCTGCTTGTCTAAAAATTGAAATAAATACTGGGTAAATTCCCTCATTGATTTTAACGTTTTCGAAAGGGTCATCATTTGGGCTATATTCATGGCAAATTATTCTATTTGGGATGAATTAGCGGTTGAATTCATGGATCCTTTTGTCAGTTCTTAAAGCAAATTTACCCAAAACGGATTTTTGGGGTCTAGGTTTGAGTTTTGAAGATCAAAAGGGAAAAATTGAGGAAGAACGTGAACGAGGAGGAGGAGGAGAATGAGAAAGAGAAGAAGAAATGATGAACAAATAAAAAGAAACTTATTGGAATAGAAGGAAATATGGGTGCGATGAACTCGGGATGGTCCTAAACTAGTGATTTTGGGTATGGAAGTCCTAAGTAGCTGGAGAATCGTTGATGTTTTCACATTAAAGAAGTACAAGAACATGAACTGTTAGAAGAGGAAGAAGGCAAATAGAAGAAGAGAAGAGGAGAGAAAGGATAAGTTATAGTTTTATACTATATATCTCTCCTCAAACGGTATTATTCTCTTCGAGGATCATCGCATAATTATCACATCACATTTAATTCAAAGATCGCAGGCCAACAAGTAAAACAATGAAACGTGGCACACTCCTAGCCATGAAATGAGGCTTCTTAAAGAAGCCAAATGATTTGTTCATAGAAGAGAAATTTAAAATTTCTCTGAGTTTGGGAATCTCAACTTATAAGGCATCTCCAATGGTATTTTCTATTTTTGTATTTCTATTCTATGTATCAATATTATTTTATAATATTTTTATATCTATTGGCAATATATTTATATTGGTGTAGAAGGATAGAAAATATGGTCTCCAATGGTGATTTCTATTGTTCAATTTCTTCCTTACTTTGTCCCCTATTTAATGAAGAGAGAGAATTAGTGGGTGTACAACAACCAATAAAAAATTGCCATGTCACATAGAGAATTTCTATCACAATTTCTACATGTAGAAATGGTGATAGAAATTCCCAATCCCAATAGACTTTCACCTAAGATAGAAATAGAGATAGAAATGCCCATTGGAGAAGATTTTTTCTATTATTCATTTCTATCATAGAAATTTGTTTGGATAGAAACACCATTGGAGATGGCCTAAGATATTATATTAAGAGACATCCAAGCATATGAGCTCACCTCGTCCACCTAACTCCCGTGATTGGGGGGCAATTGAGAAAGCTTAAAAATAATGACAATGATTTGGGCTGACCTAACTTTTGGGCCCAATGATCTAATTAAGCCCAGTCAAGTAGACAACATGAAGCGTAATTTAAGAGAATGAAACTGGGCTTTTGGCTGAATAGATTAGAGAATGACGAGAAGGCCTTTTCGGCCGAAATGGTCTTGCTGAAGTCACAATGTTGCTGTGATGGTCGTGCTGATGAGATCATTAGTTGAGATGGTTGTGCAAACGTCAATCGTAGATAAGAATGTGACATTTGTAAATTGTAGGAGTAAAGGCCAAGTGTTGCCGTTTTTAGTCTTTTTACTGTTTACCTTAGCACGTAACCATAATTTTATGACTATAAATAAAATAAGGAAAAACTCATTACAAAGGTCCAAAATTTCTACGTAATTTACCGTAAAAAGTTGGTAACTTGTAATATTATATGATTACTGCCTTTGAACTTATACAAACACACAAAAAAGGGACGTACTGTCGGAATAACATCAGCGCTACCGGAAGAACCTACCTTATTAACAAAATCTTTGTCTCATTTACATTTTTCATGACTTGTTTAACTGATTACTGTTATAAACATTCCTTGTAGGGGAGACCCAAATTTTTTGGCACCCACATATACTATTATAAAATTGAAGCTATCAAATTCAATTATGACATTAAATTTTGGTGGTTTTTTAGTTTTCCCTGCGTGCTTATTTTTTTTCAATAAAAGAAATTATAATGCACGGGACTCGAACTTACAAGATTTGGATTAGAAAGAACTACCTTACCGTTAGGCCACTTCATTCATTAAGAGCCCGTTTGGTTGCATAAATTATCTCACTATTTCATTATAAATTAACATATTTTAATTTTTTTTCATTTCAACAACAAAAAAAAATCATGGTGTGATTTCTATGCATGGAATTATATGATATTTATAAGTTATGTAATTTCAACTATGTCTTTACGTTTTTTGATATCTTAGGTTTTAACTCAAGTTTATAAATTTATATACTAGTTCAATTTTACAATCAAATACTCAAATTAGATAATTCACCAATTAAATAATTTTAAATCGACCAATTCATAAATTTGAGAGAAACCAAACGGACTTTAAGAGAATTTCATTTTAACTTATATATTCGCATATGCTTAGGTGTCTAGTGTTTTAAAAAATATGACCACATTTCCGCATAGGTTAGCACTTGTAAGTATTTCAAAAAAGGAAGTTATGCCTGTAATTCAATAGTTATACATGCATACACGAACATGCGGCAACTTGTGTTTTAAGTGGATAAACTATTTATTTACAGCAGAAATTAAATTCTCACTAAAAATGTTAGTGACCAAGGACAGTCGAGTTTCCTAGCGGGGATGATTTTTGGGAGAGAGAAAAAGATAATACAAATTTAATTTTGCACAAAATTATAAAAATATTATAATTCAAAAATATATTGCAAAGATAACGGTACGCTCTTTTTAGGGTTTGGTCAAAAATAGACTATTAATTTATAAAAATATTATTCTTTAATTCTTTTGTATAAAACTTTTTCAAAAAAATCGTATTTTTCAATATCCCGAGATAATAAAGTTAGTTACTTAGATAATGAATCACTAAGTAGCTCAAATTTGAAACCCCCAAGTAATTTTGGCTCTTAACTAATTTGTTGGTACAAAGGAATTTGTGGCTTTAATTGACCCACTTATATAAATTTTAATAAAACGTTAATTCAGAGGCTGGATATTGTGGGTTCAGCCCACTTTAAATTTAGTAATAAAATTAAGTTAGTGGTAGGCCTTAGACTGAAAAAATAGAAAGCTTTGTGCTGATTATTGAATATCAATTTTGTAGGTCGGAAAATACTCTAGAGGGGGGTGAATAGGATTTTTAAAATTTAATCGGATTTTTAAAAATGATTTAAAAATATTTGATATCTATATTTATCAAGCAATTAAGAACAAAATTAATTCCAAACACAATGAATAAATTACACAATATAATAGAGCAAGAGATAGAAAGATTGAATCGATCGAAGTCGGAGATTTTTTGTCCACACGGTTCGGCTTGTTCCCCTACTCCGCGCTCGGTTAGTTCCCCGAGAATTTTCACTATAACCGATCTCCTTCCGGGTGAAGATCAAACATCTACAAGTGTATTCTTCACACACACTCTTACAAGTATTGAAACACCCTCAATACTCTCACAAGAAATTCCTCTTGCTATTCTATGAGATACACCTCTCACAAATATGATTTGAATAAGTTTTGGTGGCTAACACCAATATACAATATATCTCTTGTGTATAACAAAATACAAATGAAACTCACACTAAGAGATATCAAAATTGATCAAAGTATATAGCTAAAAAATGAAAGATTGATCAAAATGTGTTCTTCAATCTTTGTATATTTGAATATATGAATAATAGAGTATTAGAATGATTCAAGGTGTGTTAAAACATGTCTAGGACCTCATATTTATAGCTTGCACAACCATATGGATGTTGGGGATGATTAAGAGAGGTTTTGGCTCCAAGGTATACATTTTCAAATTTTCAACAGCTAGTTTTGACAAAAAAAATCAAATTTTTTTTGTTAATTTCTCCCAATTTGACCGTTGGATAATGCTCAAATTTTAGTCAACATTTTCAAGAGATGTTGTCTAACTACTGTAAAAATTTCAAAATGATCGAATTTCAGGAAGGCCTCCATCTTACCGTTAGATCAAAACTGGGCAAAAATTGAGCGAATTTTAAATGTAAAATAAAAATATTTTTGCAATTTAACAATTTAGTTCCAAATAAAATTCTAATGATTTTTGAACCTCAAAAATATGTTTCTAAGATATTTATTTTTATTATAGCTTAAAATATGATCATTTAAAATTAATATGAAATTATTTTGAAACTCGGTTTTTGTAAAATGATGTTTTTCAAATAAATTCAATTTCAAGCTAGTTTGAATCAATATTTAAAAGATGCAAGAATATGTTTGAGCTATAGGGATTTGATCAATAAAGTATCTTTACATAAAATCTAAGCACTCACTCCATTTAATGATAATTCGAGTCTTCGTGATGCTTGATTTTCTTGTGCGCATCTTTACTTGTTTGATGCTCTTGATCCTTTCTTAGTTTTGATAACTTGTAGAATATGTGGAGATCATTCTTGTGCATATCTTCACTTGCTTAATGATCTAGATCTTTTCTTGGCTTTGTATAGCACATGTATATCACTTGAGTTCATTTCTTGTGAGTAGAGGCGTTTGTAAAGCTTGTGTGAGATTTGTTTCGGTTTGAAGTTACACTTGGTCGAAAGATATATCGGTTAAAATGGCTATCATCATTGGAACAACTGAGTTACATAACACTTTATTAACTTATTGTAATTATCAAAATAAGATTAATTGACTTTAAAGTAAACAAATTTAAATAGTCAAATAAACAGACTTCCCACACACAGGAGGCCTAAATTTGTGTGAGGCTCTGGGCAAAATTTTAAAATGGGATCTTTTTATTTTTAAATAAATATGTGTTTTACGTAAAATAAATATATATATATATATATATATAAATATCAAACAGGAATAATATATCTAAATATACTATTAATTAATGTATAAAATTATTTTTATTAACTAAAAAGATTTTTTATAAATAAATAAATAAATTAATATCATATTAAACGTTAATAATCTATAAATTCTTTTGATATGTTTTATACATAGTTAAAAAAGCAAAAAGTAAATGAAATTTTAAATATTTCTTTTAATCCTGCAAAAGAATATATCTTAATTTATTTTTAATAAAGTTTTATAAAATGCAAAATTATTACTCCAAAGAGCTTGCTTGTTAATTTTAAATATCCAAATTTTAGTAAAATAATGTAATTTTGATAAAAGAGAGTGTACTTGGTTCTCTTTTTTGTTTTCCTTCTTTTTTTAATTTGTGAAAATTTTATTAAGTAATTAAAAATGTTCTAAAAAATGTGAAATGGCTATAAAGAGTATTGTTATGATAAAATTCAGATAAAGAAAGTTAATTGTTGGCCCAAAACAAAAAACCCACTACTTTGGTTTACCCCTTCTTCCTTCCAAAGTTAGTTTTACCTTTGGGAACTTTTAACCCACATATTACACCTGAATGATGGGCTCTTCTAGTATGTGAGGCTCTAGACAATAGCCATTTCGTGACATAATAAACTTTGTGCAAAAGTTGAACAAATATATTTTATTTATGTAGATAAAATACTTCTTCGACGCCTTTTATAGTAATACATTGTTTATAATATTGAATCTTTTATATATGTTACAAAAGCATTTATTAATACAAAAAAACTTTGTGCGATTGTCACTCTACACACTTTCATGACCCATCCTTAACATACTACTAGGTATCATGTCCAATATTCACACTCATCTCACACCAACTATATATAATTTACGCTTTGTCTCGCTCCTCTTTCTATATACTTAGCGTCTCTCTAGGGCTGTCTCGAGAAGCAAGCGAACGAGGCAGCCTTAAGCTTTCATTTTCTAAACAATTTTGAGGACTATAAATTTAGAAAAATGATAATATGTGTCATATTTAATGCATATTAAAATTTATTCTTTCTAAATATAGGTGCTTGACAAGCGTCCTTATGATACGCATTAACTTGACCCTTAAATTTATAAGAGTCCAAATTTGTTAACCCTACTTTAAGTGGGGTTAACGTGACCCTCTCTTCTTATTGGTCAAACTATCTACGTAAGCGTCACATCAGCCAAGATTTAATTTTTTAAGGGCTCTAAAAAGGACTACTAAATAAATTCTGAACAATATTAAACCCAAATAAAAAACCTTGACCAAGCTATGTTGGCTGGTCAAGGTTTTTTATTTGAATTTAATATTATTCAGAATTTGTTTAGCAGTCCTTTTTAGAGCTCTTAAATAAAAAAGTTAAATCTTTGCTGATATACCGCTTACGTGGATAGTCTGACCAATAAGAAGAGAGGGTCACGTTAACCCTACTTAAGGTAGAGTTAACAAATTTGGACTCAATTTATAATATGTGTGTCTATATGGTATCACTCTTGGTCCAAAATTTCTAAAAGTTTATATATTAAGAGTATCACTCTTGGTCCAAATTTTTCAAAAGTTTATATATTAAGAGTATCACTCTTGGTCCAAATTTTTCAAAAGATTTTATATTAAGAGCCCAGTTTATTTTTTAAAAGTGGCTGCATTATCTTTTATACTATTGTTAAAATTGAAATCGTGTTTTGGTATCTATATTACATTATAAATAGAAGAGGCATTTCAACCGTAGTAAAATTGTAACATATTTTTGAAATGTTTATTTTACCCTTACAATTTTCTTTTTATAAACGAATCATGAAACCAAAATCAAACCCTTACCTTTGAGGCATTTACACTCACAATTAACTTCTAGATCATCTTATGTTTTATTAAATGTCTCTTTCAAATTATATATGTACGAGTAGCACACCTTGTATTCAAGGATGAACATGGGAACCCAATCTCATAAAATGAGAGAATCATCCTTCTCTTTGGCATAATTCATTATAAATGTACTTTATGTAGTTTTTTCACGAAATAGTGTACACTTTATCCAGCACATCCATAAAACTTTTCCTTCTCTTAGTTTCTACACTATTTGAAAGGAAAAATCCTTCTCTTAGTTTCAACACTATTTGAAAGGAAAAATTAGTAGTTACATGTGTATATGCATGTGGTATGTTTTCCATATATGCTAAGTTTACGGATCCACCTATTTGGAGAGTAAACGGGTAAATTTTTTGATGAAATCTTGTAAAAGATGATCTTTTGATTATCATCTCCACTAAATTTCATCAAAAAATTCAACTGGAAAGTTACTTACCAGTTGAATTTTTTAATAAAATTTGCTAGAGATGATCCAATAATGAAAATTGTCTTCACCAAGTTTTTGTCAAAATATTTATCCGTTTACCACCTCAAATGGCCCAATCCGTAAACTTTGTCTGATTTGGTATGTAAAGAAAATATTCCATATATATATATATATATATCACTGACAAAAAGTATATCCATATTTGTTTCATTTGATTTATTTGTCTTTCCAAATACATATAACCAACAAAATTTAGAAAGCAAGCACAAATATCATGGGATATAAAAGAGCTATCGCCCCTAGTTTAGACATTGTGCACAATATTTGAACCCATTATTCCAAATATACAATGTTGTGCGAACCATCATTAAAATTGACTTTGATACAACCTAGGTCTGAATTATTTGTCACCCATTCAAAATGGACCTATACAATGTAATAACCTAGTACAAAAATGTTATTGCCAATGCAGTTTTGTCCTCTGCAAAACAATTAATGCATTAAATAGTTGTACATTATTCTTCAAAGCTGTGGTATTTCTCCTATAGAAGCCATTTGTCTTTTGGCAATAGTCAATAGAGCCGCCCAACCTAATATTCTTATACACAACCAAGTCCATTGCCCTAAGAAGGTAAAACATATTCATGTATCCGGTGCAGAATTTCATGCATCGAGCAGCACAAGATTCGCGTTAGATCTGCAAAACATTGGGCCCCAAATGCAACAATGTACCGACGCCACATCATCAGGTCACTTTATTTTGTCAATTTAGCGGGACCCTACAAGATACCCCTCTAGGCCCGTTACACACAAAAATAGTTTCGGGCAATGGCATTTGCGAATTTGGACCGTTACTTTAATCTTAGATGCTTCAAATTTTGGCAGATGGTTTCTGTCCAAACAAGACTCCGCCGGAGGGAAACACTACTTGTCAAAATATAAGCCATCGAATGTTAAAGGAACTGCCCACGTTTACTACTATATTCAAGGAGTTGGATCTTGAATAAATGGCAATCCATTGAGAGATTTGGAGTACACTTGGTTGGAGTAGGAATGCAAAAATAACCTCAATGTGTTTAATCATATCCTTTGGTCCATACAGGAACAGAGTATATCAATGTCCCCAAAGCAAACGAGATACTTATCGTGATCATGGCATAAGCGTACGCTCTCCAAGGTTGGCTACTCTGTCTCATTGCATGGAACTCGGCCATGAAAGTAGAAACAGTACTAAGACAACCCAATAGCCCAAATTGTATGCCGTTTGCAACTGTTTCACAGTCTTTTGTATTCACCTATATCAAGCAAATCAAACATCTTCATGAATGACTAAACACACACACATATTACAAATGTGTATATAATATATATATATCATGTCTTCTATAGAGGACAGTCCTCTCTGTAAGAAAAACAAAGACCATCCATTATGAGTGGGAAATGGATGAGTTTTATTAAGTAAAATATGATGAGCAGATCATCTACACCAAAATTAAGTCCCCGATAAACTGCCACTGCTGCTCTATATTTCAAAGGGGCCAAACTAATGTCACTAAGTTGAGTTGATGAACAGCTAGAGAATGATTGAAAACACTACTAAGTCATAGGAGAAATAGGAAAACGAGAGAAGTGACTGGGTAAGATGTTCTATTACTTTTTCAATTGTTCTATGGAATCCGATTCTTTGGGGGACCGGTAAGAAAGTTTTCCACGAAAAACAAGGGGAGGGGGCGGGGGTGAGAATTGGAGAATATCTCATCACTTTTCTCTTCTCATTTAACTTAATTGTTTTTCCAATCATTCTCAAGCAGTTCTATCAAACCAACCCCAAGGATACTACGTTCGTAAAGATAGTGTCCCCAAATTAATATCAGTAAGGGCATTTTAGTAATTTAACAAGTCATGCCAACTCTCAAGCTTTGCAAAATCATCAACCAAGGACTAAATGATAGTTATAAAAATATGAAAGGGACTTCAACTTCCATTAAAATATGAGTTCTTAAACATTGTTTCAGTTGAATTTTTCATCTTTTGCTTTTTCTGTTTTTTAATACACGCCGTTATAGACCCAGTGTTCGAGGGGGATGTAGGGAAGGGGACTCGAACTTGAACTCAACCCATTAATACAAAACTTCACATCACCTGCTGGGCTATTTTCTTAGTAGTCTTGATTGCGTTAACATTATAATTTTCTTAAAAATGGAAAGTCAAACAGACTCTTAATTTGGGACAGACAGAGTATTTTTACTCGTATAAATGGAAAACACGAAAGGGGTGAACAAAGGAACATGGAAAAGCTCACCACTTTCTTGACTGTTGCAAGGGCCGCCATGATGCAAGCTGCGGAAACATTGGCAATAAGAGTCCCAAAAGGAACCCATTTCAACGAGCCCGATTTTCCTAAGCCGCGTCCATTGAGCCGAGCTAGGAACCACCTGATCCACACACCGGGTGGTGCAACCAAGCAAGCCAACCACAACTGAGCTTCGCTACCACCATCGTCAAACTCTCTCTTCAACAAAGCGCCGCTCACACCCCATAACACACCTAGCATCAATAATAGCACAATAATAACTGCCAAATGACGCCTTAGGTTAGCGACTTTCCAATTGTTTGTAGAGGTACAATCCAAATTTGGGCCTTGTCTTTTGAGGATCCATTTGAAACCCGCTGCAGTTTCAACCCCAAAAATGATGGAATATGCAGCAAGAATCAAGCCTGCAAATAATTTAGAGGTAAACAAAGTTATAGGGGGCTGGTTTTTTGGGGTTAAATAGTTTTAGATGAAAGGTAATATTGTGAAAAAGATTCACCAATTGCCTATTGGCAATTCTTTACTATTTTTGTACAAAATTGCATAGTTATAATTTGGGTTTTTTGCTTTGTCCCCTTCATAGGTGGGAATCTCAATGTATTACATAGAAGCGGGGGATTAAAGCGGATTAAGTCAAAGATTGCGTTAAAGAAAGTAGATAGTACCACTTATTTTTATGTAATTCTTTGAGATTCCCCCGCATGTAGGGGAAAAATCTTAGCATTTATGAAAACATAAGGGAAAGTCTAATTTCAGATTAAGAACAGTGGCAAAACAAAATAAAATAAAGTGTTTATAACTTATGCAGATAAAAAGATTCACCCAAAATAAGTGAGAATACTCTTTCATATCACGGTGTTGGAAAATGATGGATTTACCTATGAAAATGCCGAGCACAGCAAACACCCACTTGCCTTCAACACTGAGTTCGAGCATTTTTTGGTTCCAACCACTGAATGTTGTAAGGCTTCCCAAGTAACCGGTCGTCAACCCAATGGCCAAATGGTCCGAAACTTTGGTTATATCTCTTTTGAAAACAACGCCCCACCACCCCATCAAGAACGAACCAACCTGAAAAACGTGGGTGTAAATTTTCATGAGGACAGGTACAATAAAAAGTATTCCCTCTGCCTCCAATTAAGAGTCCATGTTCAACTTTCACAATTTTGAAGAATACACTAATTTGATCACAATCAATGGTTTAGAACAGAACTTGTTTCCTATCATGAGTTTTGGTACATTGATTGGTATCTGAAAAAGAAACTATTCTTAATTTGAGAGACTACGTGTGTGCAGTTCACACGAGAGAGAGAGAGAGAGAGAGAGAGAGAGAGAGAGAGAGAGAGAGACCATATTAGAAGGAAGATCGAGGTACATGTAGCTTTTGTCACTTGTAGCTCCAATGTCTCCAGGACCAAAAAGTTTTTGCAGTAAATACCTTGTTAACACCTGCAAAATACTACATGAAAAAAATCAGTTCCTTATTTACTGATTCAGATGCTACTTTAATCAACCCCTTCAATTACTAAATTGCAGTAAGTTTCATTCATAAAAAAAGCACACCAGTAGCCGCAAATAAGAAACAAATTCTTAAGAGAAATATATCTCTAAGATCATTTACGTGTGCCTAGAAACCGGTAACTTGAATGCATTTCTAAATCCACAAAATCAGTAACATCTTTCACCAAGTTTAGTAGCTCCATATTTATCATCGGATGAACCTTTCAATTTTTATTAAAGACTGAAGCTTCATTGAGATATAGAATTCACTACGTAGATACCATGTAGAGACATTGCAGGGGATGGTCTTTCTGTAAATTTTGCCCATGTGTAAGAAGGAAATAAGGTTTTGCATTTAAATTACTCCAATAAATGTTCCAGCGTTTGGGTTACAAAGGGTAGAAAAGAAATCTATTTCCTTGAAATCCTCTTACGTGGAATTGGTTTCCACGCAACATATTCCACAGGTGTTTGTATGCTTAGTCTCCTCCAGAAAGTAAATTGCAAAGCGTCACCCCTTTATTTTCTGTTTAATTCAATACTTAACCCTCACACAGAGAATCACTTCCCCTGTTTGGGGGAAGAAAACAGGTGAGATGGCCATCTCATGGAATTGGTTTCCATGGAAAAGTTAGTCTATCAAACACCACAAAAGATGGAAAATAATGGGTTTCACCCATTTTCCATGAAAATAGTACCTATCTATAGGCCTAGAAAAATGAGACATGAGATCAAAACATGATAAAAATTGACACGAGATTATCAGATAATGGGTCAAGCTTTGTCAGTTTCCAGTCACTTAAATCAAACAGCAGAATGAACTGGAATCCAAATGACAAATAATACGCAAATTTCAGTCAAATAAAATTATTTACAGCATATAAAAAGTGGTCAGCATATTACCCCAAGAATCCCAAATACTGCGAGATAAATTAGGCAAGTAATATACTCCAATAACCATGGCACCTCCGTTTTATTTTCCTGCATATAAAACCATGTGCCTCATAAGTTACATGCACACATTTGAATGATCATAGATGATTTAGTGGTCCCCATGAATATCAGTCAATAAACACGGGCGGGGCCAGAAATAATTCTTAGGTGGGGCACTTATAAGAATCATGTGTTACTTTTCTTTGCACTTTTGAAAAATTATCCATTAACCATTAACACTTTAATTATATATCAAACGCGTGTAAATTATAGTATGCTACTAGAACAGAGAGATGTCAAATAAAAAAGAAAGGCGGGGGAGGGGGACGAAAGAAAGAAGGGGAAAGGTATTATAAGTTAATTATTTTTTTATTTATTACTCCCTCCATATCACATTGATAGTCCCACTATCCTTTTTGGAATGTCTCAAATTGATAGCCATTTCTTTCTGGGGACATAATTAACATACCAAATCGCACAATAGAAAATACGTTGAATGATTGACCATTGATCATGTCAATTAGTATTTTTTTAGAAGTACCAAAGTCAAAATGAGACTATCAACTTGAGAACAGGGACAATAGATAATAATTACTGATCTTGGTAACAATGAGCAGTAAGTTGTCAAGATGTACTGTAAAAACTAATTATTAGCTGATTTGTACAGCTATAATATCCCTAGAATCTTGCCAATATCTTAGCTGGTTTGGAGATATCTTCCATAGCCAGCTTGCCGAACTGGATTATGTGCAATGGAGATGGTAGCTTTGTTATCGCAGTATACTTTCATAGGCAATGGATGAGGGATTCCTAATTCTTCCAATAACCTCTTGATCCAAATTGGTTCACAAATACCCAAAGCAAAGGCTCGAAACTCAACCACGGCACTGCTTCCAGCCACCACATGTTGCTTCTTGCTACGCCAAGTATCCAGGTTACTCCGTCTTTATTTTCATTCTCTTCAATCACATAGTTTATTAATTTTATAGAATATTTTATCTTCGTTTCTTAAATCTAGACATTTAATACCTGTATTTCTTTGGATTTCCTTTTTCTTCTGCTTTGATGCAAAGGCAAAGCAATATTTAGGTACCATTAAATACAATATGTTCAACATACAATGCTAAATGAGGATGAGTGGGGAGGAAGACGAAGGGTGGCGGCCATGTGAATAATTAATTTACAAAATAAAATATACAAAAAATGTTGTTCTGAACTTAATGCAAAAGTAAAATGCGAAACATATACAAACCAATGTTTTAAATAGCGATAGCGCAGGCAATAGCGTTTTGGTTCCGGCAGCGTGTAGCACAAATAGCATAAGCTATTCGGGACTCCAATAGCGTAATAATTAAAAAAACAAAAAAATAATATTATACTAAAGAACATTAGTAGTAAAAATCCATTAAAACACTTCAAATAACAATAACACAAAAATCCAAGTAACAAAACTTTCAACTCTAAAGTTAAAATTCAAACACATCAAGCACTATCCTTTTTAGAACTTGTAGACAATGTCACAAAAGGATTCAAGTAAAACGAGCCTTGGATTCAAGTAAAACGAACCTAGGATTCAAGTAAAACGAGCTAGGATTCAAGAATACCTTATATTTATATGAGATGGAGTAGAGAAAACAAAGGGGTAACGTCGACTAGTGGAGAGGGAGGCGATGTCGACTACTGGAGGAGGAGGAGAAGACGTTGACTAGAGAAAACGAAAACAGAGAAGACATCGTTGACGGAGAAAACAAAAACAAAGGAGATGTCGTTGACCGAAGAAAACGGTCGACTGGTGATGTGATCCAGCCTAGATCCAGTTTCTATTCAATCATGGTGGTTCGTGGCATTCCAAATGATGATCCACACATAATGGCAAACAAGGATAGAGCATGAAAATTCAAAAGGAATTCCATAGAATTTCACATGCTTGACGCAAGAAGCTTGAATGATAATCATGCATTTCAAGGAGTTCTTAAAGATTGGGCATTGGAGTTTAAGATGAAGAAAGCCCAAAGTTAAAAGGTGAAGAAATCATAAGAAGTGTTTCCTTAAAGTGTGGGCACGCCAAAGCTGGGAATTGTGACCAAAAGGCAGAAGTATTGTTTTGATAAGGCGCAGGCACGCCTTAAAGTCCGAAATTCAACCTTATTTTTCTAGCGTGTTCTCACGAGTCACGACCGGCGAAGAATTTAATTAGTTTTATTATTATTTTGGCAGCTTATTTATTTCTTTAATAGGCCTTTTATTTTAATTAGGAGATAATATTTAGTTTGTTTCCTTTCATTAGGATTCCTATTTTTAATATGAAATAGTTTCCTTATTGTTTTAGGATTCTATTGCTTTGTTGATCCTATTTAAAGGAGGCACAATATTGTTTTTATTAATGAAGTTATAAAGACAATTATGATTAATTAAATCGAGAGTTTTTTCTTTGTGTTCTCTAAGAACATGTTGAGCATGTTGAATTGATTAATTCATGTGTTTCTTGACTTATCAATCTAGCATCCACACTAGATTGTGGCGTCTTTCATTATACCGAGGTTCGCGCTTCTTTAAGCGTTAGGTTTAGGTTTTCATTATCCATCAATTCGTTCTATTCCAAGGTTCTAGTCTCAATATAGACTACGGGTCAATGATTCATAAACAACCTGGTTAGAAGTACGAACCGGGATCGCATCAACTGGGCACCGACTTAAAGCTATTGAGGAGAAAACAACAAATGCAGGATACGACTGAGCTAGTGAGGTTTCATAACTTATTAAACCTGATTTTCACTTTGCTGAATAGCGTTGGTATTTTGCAAATAGTGTGAAAAATTCATGCTATAGCGTGTTATTTAGCAAAAAGAGTGCCACTTTAGCAAAACCTCAATGTTGTTTGTGCCCTACGCTATCTTACACACGCTACGTAGCGTTCTAATCCAATTTCACTCTATAGCGCGCTATTCAACGCTTTTTAAAACACTGATACAAACCTTTAGTTTCTCTTGCGTTTAAACAGCTTTAACTGTTTTAATACATATTCCACTCCCCCTCTCAACATTGCTCTTCTTCCTTCCTATTCTATAGCTCTTCCTGAGGATACTAGGGTTATACTGGTTCATTTGAAACAAGGCCCTTATCACTGCCTCGTACATTGCACCCCCATATCTGGTCTTCAGACTCTTCATTTTCTCATCATCTTCATCAATTATTTCCATAAGGTTTCCTCCAACCATGATTACCTTAAAAGGATGCTAGCTAGCATCCCGAAGGTAATCCTCCCTCAGGGAACATAGCTCTAACACCTTTTCCAGTGCTTATTTCTTGAGAGTATTTTCTCTTTGCAGCTTCATAGAATGGCTTCTCATCAATCTCCCCCATTCTCCTTACAGCAATTAGGAGTCTACACCAAAGAATAATCGAACTTGAAGGGAAATTATATGAAAAGCAACAGCTAGAATTGGAGATAGAGCAAATGAGGAGACATATAAAAGTGATGAAACAAATGAGAAGGATCGAGATATGGAAGCTAAGAAGAAAATGCAGTCAATCCAAGAAGAACTTAAGGAGAAGAAAGAAGACCTCGAGGCTTTGGAACTAACAAATCAAGCTCTCATTTTCAAAGAGTAGAAAACAATGATGAGTTGCAAGATGCTCGTAAAGAGCTCATAGACGGTTTGAAGGACAGCCTGAAGCCGGAGTCTACACCAAAGAACAATCGAACTTGAAGGGAAATTATATGAAAAGCAACAGCTAGAATTGGAGATAGAGCAAATGAGGAGACATATAAAAGTGATGAAACAAATGAGCAAGGATCGAGATATGGAAGCTAAGAAGAAAATGCAGTCAATCCAGGAAGAACTTAAGGAGAAGAAAGAAGACCTCGAGGCTTTGGAACTAACAAATCAAGCTCTCATTTTCAAAGAGTAGAAAACAATGATGAGTTGCAAGATGCTCGTAAAGAGCTCATAGACGGTTTGAAGGACAGCCTGGGCTTCATTGCTGTAAGGAGAATAGGGGAGACTGATGAGAAGCCATTCTATGAAGCTGCAAAGAGAAAATACTCTGAGGAAGAAGTACCGGAAAAGGTGTTAAAAATTGTGTTCCCTGTGGGAGGATTACCTTCGGAATGCAAGCTAGCATCCCTTTAAGGTCATCATGGTTGGAGGAAACCTTATGGAAATAATTGATAAAGATGATGAGAAAATAAAGAATTTGAAGGCCGAATATGGGGGTGCAATGTACGAGACAGTGATAAGGGCCATGTTCAAGATGAACTAGTATAACCATAGCAAGCAGTACCCTCAGGAAGAGCTATGGAATAGGAAGGAAGAAGAACAATGTTGAGAGAGGGAGCAGAATATATATTAAAATAGTTGAAGCTACTTAAACACAATAGAAACTAAAGGTTTGTATATATCTCGCACTTTACTTTTGAGGTAAGTTCAGAACAACATTTTCCGGATGTTTTATTTTGTAAATTAATTATTCACATGGCTACCACCCTTCGTCTTTCTTCCCCAGTCATCCTCATTTACCATTGTATGTTGAACATATTGTATTTAATGGTTCCTAAATATTAAGAATTAGTGGCTCCTCTGATGTATTAAAAGATTTTGTGCTTGTTAGTATTTATTTCTTTATCCCTATGCCTTCACATCAGAGCAGAAGAAAAAGGAAATCCAAAGAAATACAAATATAAAATGTCTAGATTTTCAAAAGCATGGAGTGAGAGAAACGAGGATAAAATATTCAATAAAATTCTAGAAAATTTATAAAGTATGTGATTGAAGAGAAAGTAAATAAAGATGGGGGTAATC
Source organism: Lonicera japonica (assembly GCA_021464415.1). Classification (NCBI taxonomy): domain Eukaryota; kingdom Viridiplantae; phylum Streptophyta; class Magnoliopsida; order Dipsacales; family Caprifoliaceae; genus Lonicera; species Lonicera japonica. The sequence goes on from JAKCWG010000271.1 coordinate 19,037, forward strand.
TGGCTACTTGGTATTTGTGAACCGTAATGAATATTATGCTTAATACCCTCCCTCACGTGCGAGTATCCAAAGAAATACAAATATTAAATGTCTAGATTTTCAAAAGCATGGAGTGAGAGAAACGAGGTTAAAATATCCAATAAAATTCTAGAAAATTAATAAACTATGTGATTGAAGAGAATGTAAATAAAGATGGGGGTAATCTAGCTAGTTGGTATTTGTGAACCGTAATGAATATCATGCTTAACACCCTCCCTCACGTGCGACCCCATACTCGCACGTGTCGGAGATGAAGGTGCCAATGCTTTAACCTTGGACCTCTCAGAAAACCAAGCTCTAATACCTAGTTAAGAATCATCTCTCCCAAAAGCTTAAGTTGTTAGGAGAAGGACCCGTAATGAATATCATGTTTAATACGCATAATCCAGTTTGGCAAGTTGGCTATGGAAGATATCTCCAAACCAGCTTGAAGGAGAGTGTTGGAAAATGCTAAAATTAGAACAAATCAGCTAAGATAGTGGGATGATTCTAGGGATATTATAGTTGTCAAGAACAGGGGGCGTGTCTAATATTGCATATAAATATAGGAGCAAGGTAAAAAAAAAAAAACGCAAACCAAAAAGGGTCACAAAGAAAAGGGGGATAAAATTAAAAACTCACTCTCTCTTTGCCTTCCGTGTGAATAATTGCATCAGTGGAAAGTGGGGATATAATTTCCATGGGCAAAGGTGATACTGGTGATACTGTATTTGACAAAATCGGATCATGGGACCAAAACCCATAAGATTGCAACACAACATCCTCTTGGATACGGCCACTATTTGTATTGTGCCTATTAATGTGAAGTGCTCGATCCGAAATATCACCGGCATTAGAAACAGAATCATCTTCCAAATCATCGTTTATTTGAGAACCTGAAGTTCTCCTCCTTAAGGAAGCTTCAAATCTGCTTGAATGGCCAAAAGATCCAATTCTCCTGGTTCCAAATTATCACTCTCTCGGTCCATAATCTTTGTTCTTGATTAAATGAATTACTGCAACTTCATTGAAAAGGAGTAGACTTAGACCAATAGAAATGAAACTTTGATGTTGATTAATTGATTAAATGAGATGAAAGGCATGTGATCATGACGAAAATACTTGCAAAATTTCTTATGCTATTAGTAACTACCCTTTTGGAAACTAGCAATCTGTTTATCATGTGATGCCACTTAATCAAATAGTTATAACAAGAAGAGAATCTTGAAATAAACAAAAATATACATTTAAGAATGTGGGACTATGATACTGTAAATATTGCCAAATCAAAAGTCAGCCCATAACTGTCGGCAGAAAAATATTCAAGAAGAGACGAATATTATAAATTAAAGCTCATTGACAGTGAGAAAACCCATATGCTACCAATTTTAAATATGCTTGCTGTAGTACTATCTATCAAATCATAGACATTATTAATACAGTCACACAAATAAGGCCTTGAAATGAAAAATATACACCGTCCGCGGCTAATTAAGATTCCATGTTTGACTCACATTTTTTAATAATGCACAAATTTCATCACAATCAATGGTTTAGAACAAAACTTGTTTACTGTCATGAGTTTCGACACATCGATTGTGTTCTGGAAAGGAAAGTGGACTATTAATTTGGGACATCCCAAAAAGAAAAAGTGAACTGTTAATTTGGGACATCCCAAAAGGAAAAAGTGGACTTTTAATTTGGGACAGAGGGGGTATAATTGTTTCTACTGTTTTCTTAGTTGCCTATATTGACTGCCATAAGGTTGAAGACAGGTTGATCTACACAGAATTTATAAAAATTTGAAGGGAGACTTTATTGAAAATCTACAAACTATGCCTAATTCAAATTGAACAAGTAAACTTTGTGAGTTTGTGCCTAATTCAAACTGAAAATTTACAAGCTGTATTTTCAATTACAAGGACACCCAATAATATATATGAATATCCAATCTCAAAGCATGACAAGCATCCAACGCAAAATTCTTGTTTCTAATCTTACTATTGTAATTATTTGATTCATATATCTTGCAAAAACAATTTTGATGAAATACTTTATATTGTTCTTTTTTTTGGGGGGGAAAGGAAGGTCCAAAGTCTCTTGCTGTTAACAAGAATAACAATGAAAATCCCCCTCCCGAACCCCAGGTGAGACTAGAATTCAGGATGTCCTGGGTCCGGTGGGCGCCTTGTTCTTTTCTAATCATCATATAACCAAAGTCTAGAGAGAAAGGGATACAGATTGTTTGATTTGCATTCTTTTCGCCAAATTCATCCATCTGCTTTAATTAGTTTTTCTCCTAATTCAGAAAGAAATTTGGATTTTTCCTCGCCAATCATTATATTCAAATTATATATAGAGGGAATGGGGAACAGCTCGAGTTGGCAATTCATTCTCATAGAGCAATAGAAAGGTTTTGAAGTGGTGGATCTGAGTTGCAGAAACTTGTATTGATCGGTTGATCTTTACTAGTAAACAGGATTACAGTTAATTAAGCTTTGATTTTGGGATTTAATAGAGCTAGTTGCTAGATAGATTAGAGATCGGGAAGCCAACTGGCCGAAAGCATTTGGGGAACACACTGCTGTCTTCATCAACATGTCCCAAGAATTGAAAGAAGAAGGGAACAAGCTCTTCCAAAAGCGCGACCATGAGGGTGCAATGTTAAAGTACAAAAAGGCCCTCAAATTGTTCCCTATAAACCATATATTGCATATTTATGGAGCAATATGGCTGCTTGATATATGCAACTCGGTCTTGGCGAGTATGCAAGAGCCATACACGAATGCAATTAGGCACTTGAAGTTGCCCCTAAGTATAGCGTTATTGAAGACCGCAAGGTGCTATGAAGCTTTGAATGGGCTTGATTTGGCTTTTAGATGTTAACAGTTTCTTGAGTATGGAACCCAATAATTTGACAGCTTCCAAGATTGCAGGTAAGTTGAAAAACACTATTGATCTGAAGGGTCTCGAGATTGAGGACAAAGAAACACGATTTGGTCTCAATTACAACAACCGATGAGTTAAGGCAGGCCGAAGCATTGGGTGATCCTCAAGGTTCTTTGAGACTATACATTGCGGAAGTTAGTCTACATAAAGAGCTGCTTTACAAAATCAACGACGAATTTCACCAAGAATAAGGATTTGAAGAACAAATAATCTTGCATTAAGGATTTGATCATCCACTTTGTGAGGCTTTTCAAGAACCATATTGGCTTCAATTCTGATGATAAGGTCCTCTTCTAAGATTACTTAATTAAAAAAACAATTGGTAAATAATAAAAAAATAAAATCAACATATTAAGGGCAGAAACAGTCCTCTTCTAAGATTACTTAATGATAAGGTCCCCCAATTCATCTTGTCCGTAATAAGTCACTCTCACCATCATTATTTTAATCTAGAAAACTTAAATCTATAAAAGATTAAATTGCCGGGAAAATCAAGTGGAGCCCATAATCAGTAACTTTTTGGTGAAAGACAAAAGTGAAACTACAAAAACAGCACTTCAATCTTCTCTTACAAATAAATAAAATAAATTACTTTCAGTTTAAGGTTTAAAGATGTGTCTTCCACTAAGAGAGCAACATAGCAAAAAAGGCAAAACAATTAAACATTCTAATACAAAATTGACACAACACTAAACAAATATTAATAAACCCACAAACAAACACATGCAGGGAAAGAAATACAAATTCAAGAATCAATAGATGAAAATAACCCAATATTAACCAAACCCAGAACAAGAAATTTAACACCCAGATGAAGGAAAAAAGAATGAGTTATTAAATTCTAGAGAGAGAGAGAGAGAGAGAGAGAGAGAGAGAGAGAGAGTTAAGAGAGAGAAAGTACCAGAACTTGAATTTTGTTAATGAAGTAATTCACCACTGTTATCATCAATAAGGAAATGTGGGGTTGGTTTGTTTTTGGGTTCTCTCAGGAAAGTCCTTTGAAATTCGTCCATTGATTATTAGATTAAAGTAGTGGCTGAAAACTTGAGGTGCGGATTTCAAGAAGGGAGCCTTTTGGTATTATAATATACACAAAAGTCAATGATCCAAAATTGTTTGTAATGGTAGATAAAGAGTTTTTTTTTATTTTTTTTGGGTAGAATGGTAGATAAAGAGTTATTGACCCTTGGATCATCAAATTCACAAACTGAAAATATCACGTGATGCTCCCTTACAACTTCTTAGACGTGGCATTTTACACCCAAAACGTAAAACCGACCTTAAATATCTTGAATCGAAGGAAAAAAAATCGAATTAAATTGAACCGATTAAAATTAGTCATCGAAAAATTTTGAAATGTATAATAGTGACATCTCACTTCTAAATTACTGTATTTAAAAATTTAGGAGAAAAAAGAAGTGAAAATATTAATCCAAAGAGAAGAAAAAGGAAAAGAAAATCCGTCCATTGTTTGAGAGTTTAAGATTTTGTGTGTGTCAAAAAAATAATTATATTTTAAAAATTTATTATGTGTTAAACTTTTCTAAATCCTAATCACCCCCATTTATTTAGTGTTTGTCTTTGACCCGGTGTCTTCAAAGACCCCCCCCCCCCCCCCCCCCCCCCCCCCCCCCATTTATTAAACACGCTTCACTCTCTCTTTGACCAGCCGACTTTTTCTTTAAAATAAAGTAGTTTTAAAACTTTATAAGATCAATGTAATACTTTTTAATTTAATTGAGAAAATTGACTTCTTTAAACTAAAGTAGTTTTAAAACTTTATTAGATCAATGTAATACTTTTTAATTTAATTGAGAAAATTGACGTAGCAAAAAGTTATAAATGAGATATAAATTCACAATTTAGAAAAAATACTCAAATTTTATTAAAAAGATAGTCTATCTTTAATGATTATAATGAAATCTTCTTTTAATTCGAAAAAACTGCCAAAAATAAAAAATCGCATAAATTTTGAGATTCTGCTGTGTTGATCTCAAGGATCACGCGAGATTTGATGGAAGTCAAATCCAACTTTCTAAACTCAACTTATTGTGTCATTAAAACCTGTCTTAAATAGTAAAAACGAAGATTCGAAGGTTTAAACGAAAAAAATTTGGCCAAAAAACAACGTGCATCATCGCTAGGAGCGATGACTTGATTTCTCTTAGCCATTTCGGGTCAAATTTAGGCTCCAGGCAATTCTAATCTCGTCACGTTTTTAGCCATACTGGCTTACAACGATTCAGTGTAATTAAATACATATCCATTATCTAAGATGTTCCACTCGTTTGCGACGGCCAGAAGGCGAAAAAATTCTATTCCATACTTAATTGATGAAGATGGCCGTAGGTGTACTTGGGACAATGGTTTGCAGAAACTGATACTCGGGTATTTTTCAGATTTGTTCGATTCAAAAGGCAGTAATGCAGAGGAGGTTTTAGCTACAGTTAATAGCAGAGTTACGGAGCTACAAAATCAGTCCTTAGCTCGAGAATTTACAACTATGGAGGTGGAAGAAGCTGTGAAGTCTATGCATCCTAATAAGACCCCGGGCCCGGACGGCTTTAACCCGGGCTTCTATCAAACGTATTGGACCAAGGTTGGACCCGCTGTTACAAAGTGTCACGGGGTGCCTTCCAACAGCACCCGTGACCGACTACTACGCTTCATCGACACCGTGCATGCGCCCGAGCGCAGCACGGCCCAACAGGCAATAATTGACTACGCTTCATCAGCACCGTGCACGCGCCCGAGCGCAGCACGGCATCTAGTTTTATTATTTTGTTTAGGTTTCCCTTATGTAAATATTGTTTCCTTGTAATTAGATCTAGGAATTTCCTTTGTAGTTGTATTACATTTCCTTTGTAAAAGTTTTCTTGTAACTTGTAAGACCCAACGTGCACTGCTACAACTTTGGTATTTTCATTAAGTGGTTATATGTGGGGATAAGACTATCTACCTCACACCCGAGTTGCCTACCAGTGCACGTTGTTTAGCACTTTGTTTTCAAGCTCTTACTCTCTTTCGAATTGTAACAGCTTTCCATGTAATCTCATTTTCTTGCAATGAAGTAATCTCAATTTGTGCTCACGCTCTCGTTAAAATTACTGTTGTTGCATGTTGTTCATTGATTGTTAATTAAATTCGATCACACTCGACCAGGCTATCGGTTAGCATGGTCGCTCACGCGGCCTCCTTTGTGCCATCAAAGGACGCCCCATGACAGTTGGTATCAGAGGGATTGTTTTCGATTGCTGCCTTGTAAAACCCAGTTGGTGTATCTTACTACGTTACGATGGGAACCAATAGCCAGAGAATCGAAGCCCTCGAGAGAAATGTTGGCTTGCTAATGGAGAAAATGGGAGGAACGCCCTCTCTCGTCGATCGTGTGCAAAGTTTGGAGTTACGCACTCAAACTATCCCAGCCCAGCAGGGGAGCATCGCACACTCTCGCAGATCGGATGGGGGTAGGGGAATCAGGGGGGGGGGAGAGATGGGAGAGATGGAACTTTGATCAACTCGCCCAGAAATTGACTATATTGTCGATGGCGGTCGCTAACTCACCAGTTGGAGGTGGGGAGCGTACAAAGATAAAAGTGCCCGAACCCAAAGCATTCACTGGTGTTCGTGATGCTAGGGAATTAAAAAATTTTGTTTTTGACATGGAACAATATTTTCGGACAACAAAGGTCGACGAGGAGGAAACGAAAATATCCTCCGCGTCCATGTACTTGTCCGGGGATGCCAAATTATGGTGGCGGAACAAGTACAACGAGGTTCAAGCTGGGGAGTGCGAGATTATCACTTGGGAGGATCTGAAAAAGGAGTTGCGTGATCGATTCCTTCCCGAAAACACCTCCCATAATGCACGACAAGAACTCCTTCAAACGAAGCACATAGGGAGCATTAAGGAGTACGTCAATGCATTTTCCACCATCATGCTAAATATCCACGATATGAATGATGCCGATAGACTATTCTTCTTCATGATCGAGTTACAACCGTGGGCTAAAACGGAGCTAAATCGTAGGCAAGTGAAGACGTTACCTCAAGCCATATCAGTTGCTGTGAGAATTCGCAAATGCGACCCCCCGGGTCTCGTCCCCGTTCGGTTGGGCGTCTGAAACGTCGGAACGGATTCCGTCGTTCCATTTGCTGGAGCGTCTCTTTTGATTCATATCAGGTGTCCCCTATGTTCTATTTCTAGATGCAAAGGGGTTTGTTCAGAGTCGCCAGTACATTTTACGGGAAAACGTACAAAATGGTTGTGTAAGAGGAAAGGTTTTTAAGCCTTTCTTTACACGTTTGTCTACGAAACCAGGATTCTATAGGGTTCGGAAACTATATTACGGTTTGGGAAGGTGTTAAGCACCCATTCCGCCCTTTCGGTCTCTAGTAGTCTTTATATGTTTATTCTATATTGAAAAACTTGGATACTTTTACTGATAGCCTACTACTTTCTGAGCGAAAACCCTAATTTCTGGGAAAAACGGGAAAGGGATAGAAAACCTTTGTGTTCCAAGATCCGATGTTTCGTTTTGAGAAATGCAAATACAAGTGACGAGAGTTGTTTTCTTTAGAAATGGAGTTTCCCGTATTATTTCTCGGATAATGACGGTTTTCTCGAGTTTTGTAAAAGTGCGGATCTTATAATGGAACTAAATTTCGATATGGAATTGGAACTCTTGAGGGGAGTTTTACCGGACGTATCACAATCTATGAAACAGATATGATATATCGGGTATTTAATTCCTAAGTAAGTTTTACCGGTCCGGGTTTGAAAACAGGATTTTATCCGGATAGTAATGTATTTACTTTTCTGGTTTTACAAATAGTTTTATCAGGGCCTTTTGTTTTGAAAACGATAGACTATTTGTAACTTGGCAATAAGTTTATTCAAATAAAACGTGGACAAAACGACGGAAATAAAACAAGTACACAGATATTTAATGTTTAAATACTAGAAGAGACTTTCTTTACCTTCCCGACGAGAATAATAATAATAAGAAAGAAAATATAATCCAGCGGAGAGATTTTCGGCGATAATAATCTTTTCCTTCTTCAGATATTTCTGAGAATTCGATTCTAGAGACGGGACACGTCGAGTGTCGGGAATAGATCCGATAATTCTCCAGAGATAAGACGATAATATAGAATGCTTGATAATGAAATCAGACTAAAACTCAAAATTTACAGATTCAAGTTGCTCTCTTCAACCCTTGGGGGTGTTGGCCTATTTATACTGCTCGGGGAAGATTGTCGCGCGACATTTCCCTAGAAAAGGCAAGTGTCGCGCGACATATCCGTTTGTCGTGCGACATTCCTAATTCACTGTGCCTGTTTGTCGCGCGACATACCTGTATGTCGCGCGACAAACAGCTGAAGTGATGGGTTCTGACACTGTGATGTGTCAGAAAGTGGTTGGTCGGGTGCAGAGAGGGATTGTCGCGCGACATAGCAGGATTGGCGCGCTACATATCAGGGATTGTCGTGCGACAATGTGATATGTCGTGCGACAATCCTTCATGAAAATAGGTCTGTCGCGCAACAAACCCCCTCGGGGTAGTTTCGGGTGCTCGGGTGGGTCCCGAACTCCAAATCAGTAGTTCTCGTAGGTCATTTAAGGTTCTTGCAGGGGTCACGGATCGGGGTGTCTACAGACCCTCTCGACTCAAGCTCCTTGCTTGCAAGGAATTGAGGCGACTGGAAGAGACCATGATCCATGACCCCCGCATGAACTCTAAAGGAGTGTGTGTATGCAGAAAGTATTCGTGAATGCCTCCGGAGAGGGCTTGTGTTTAGTTTTGCCTCCGGAGAGGGCTTTTGTTACCTCATTGCCTCTTTCGAGGGCTTTCATTTGCTCTACTTGCCTCAGATGGGAGGACTACCATGTGCCTCTCTGGGAGGGCTTTGATCTTCTCGCCTCAGGTGGGAGGACTACCGTGTGCCTCTCTGGGAGGGCTTCTTTGACCTGAAAAATAAGAAAGGAAAATTGCCTCTGGGAGGGCTTGTGTTGTAATCCAGTGATTTTGATTGTCTCTGTTAGACTGCTAGAGTGAGAGAGAGAAGTTTTGCGAAGGTGAAAAGAGCTCCTCGGGGTCAAAATCTGGATGTCCGCTTCCCTGTATCTTTCTGAACTTTGTTTCTCATGTCTTCCTCGAGTGAATATGCTTCTCTCAGAGGCAGTTTTCGGATTTCTCTTACTCTCCGCAGAGCGATGGTCCGAGGTTTTTTCCAAGCCATCTCTTCTGTATCGTGCTGAAAAGAAAATTTGTTTGAAAGTTCAATCTCTGATCTCTGATCTTTTCTTAGTTTTCTCTTTTGGTGGGCCCACATCGTATTCTGTTTTTCGATGCCCTTATTTCTCCCACTTTTGGGAAAGACTTTTCCTGGCCTTCTCTGTTTTTGACCAGGAGTCTTTTCATCCTTTTGTCATGATCAGGAGCCTTACTCACCTAAAACGAAGCCCTGAGCCGGTTTTGGCTTAGCTATCACTTTTGGTGTGGCTCTCCCTGCCACTTCACATTTCTGTTTCTCTCGCTTGCTTTGGGCGCTCATGCGGGTTTCTTCTCTTTTCCACTCTTTCAATTTTTTCTATTCCCGCCTTATCTTGTTATTATGCTTTTTCTCATTTGATGGTCTTAGTCTTTTCTGGTAGATCAGAGACTACTTTAACCGTTTTGTATTTCGTTCACGCATTTTTGGAGAGATGATTTGGAAGTCCTTCCTCGTGTTCTCATCCTGGGTGCGTGGTTTTTGACAATTTTTTCCGAAAACTGCTTCTCGGAAGTCCTCCTGCAAGAGATAAAATGAGACAAAGGTCAAAAAAATCAAGGGAGATAGGTGATTGTCGCGCGACACCTCGGGAGAGGGCTGTTTGTCGCGCGACAATGACCCTGTTTGTCGCGCGACAATGACCCTGTTTGTCGCGCGACAATGTGTTCCACTATATAAGCCTCCTGCTGAGCTCATTCCACCTCATTCTCTCCTTCCTCTTTCTCTCTCTAGCTCTTTTTTTCTCTCTTTCTCTCTTCTCCCGAGCGCGGAAGTCCTGCCGCTTTTCCGACTTTTCTCATTTATTTACTCATATATAGATGGATCCTGCTCAGCTTGATAGACTGGAGGGTGACCAGGACGAGGTTACTTTTACCGACGCTCAGGGCGTCATTCGGTGTAGTCCTCATCACGACGATTGGGAGGACCTCGACTGGTATGGTGAGGATGGGGTGGACTGTGGTCGGGCTGTGGTTTACCGAGATGCGACCCGGGCTGCTCCAGTTCCGGACATTCCTTGGCTCTTGATGGAGCCTGTTTCTCACGAGATTCGTCGTCGATTTCTGGTATGTCTTCTTTCTTGTATTTATTTGTTCTTTTATTTCTGTCGTTTCCTGCATGTATTTTAAACAAATGTTAGTATGCATGACTGCCTAGAAATAACATCCGATTTAGTAAACACATACTTTTACTTGTGATACCCTCCTAGATTTTGGGAAACTACATAATGTACCCCCATGACTCTATAATTTTTATAATCATACCAAAATACCCTCAGGTTTTGGAAAATTACATAATTTACCCTTATAACCGTATAACTCTCATAATTACACAAAAATACCCTCAGGTTTGGAAAATTACATAATTTACCCTTATAACCCTATATCTCTCATAATTACACCAAAGTACCCTAAGGTTTTGGAAAATTACATAATTTACCCTTATATCCCTATAGCTCTCATAATTACACCAAAGTACCCTCAGGTTTTGGAAAATTACATAAATTTACCCCTATATCCCTATATCTCTCATAATTACACCAAAGTACCCTCAGGTTTGGAAAATTACATAATTTACCCCTATAACCCTATATCTCTCATAATTACACCAAAGTACCCTCAGGTTTGGAAAATTACATAATTTACCCCTATAACCCTATATCTCTCATAATTACACCAAAGTACCCTCAGGTTTGGAAAATTACATAATTTACCCCTATAACCCTATATCTCTCATAATTACACCAAAGTACCCTCAGGTTTTGGAAAATTACATAATTTACCCTTATAACCCTATAACTCTCATAATTACACCAAAGTACCCTCAGGTTTTGGAAAATTACATAATTTACCCTTATATCCCTATAACTCTCATAATTATACTAAAGTACCCTAAGGTTTTGGAAAATTACATAATTTACCCTTATATCCATATAACTCTCATAATTATACCAAAGTACCCTCAGGTTTTGGAAAATTACATAATTTACCCTTATAACCCTATATCTCTCATAATTACACCAAAGTACCCTAAGGTTTTGGAAAATTACATAATTTACCCTTATAACCCGATAACTCTCATAATTACACCAAAGTACCCTCAAGTTTCGAAAAATTACATAATTTACCCTTATAACCCTATATCTCTCATAATTACACCAAAGTACCCTCAGGTTTTGGAAAATTACATAATTTACCCTTATATCCCTATAACTCTCATAATTACACCAAAGTACCCTTAGGTTTTGGAAAATTACATAATTTACCCTTATATCCCTATAACTCTCATAATTATACCAAAGTATCCTTAGGTTTTGGAAAATTACATAAATTACCCTTATAACCCTATATCTCTCATAATTACACCAAAGTACCCTAAGGTTTTGGAAAATTACATAATTTTACCCTTATATCGCTGTAACTCTTATAATTACACCAAAGTACCCTCCTAATCCTATACTCGTTCCTTTTGTCCACAGTGGGTTGGCCGCGGTTGGGGTTCTCCCAACACCATCTCTTTAGAGTGGCGACAGGCACCGGCCCCTGTCCAGGAGTTGCTTCTTGCGACTCCTTTTGGTCCCTTCTTTGATGCCCTTCCGGAGCGAGTATCTAGGGCAGCTGTGTTGGTGTCAGCTCTGGCCTGCCACTGGTGGGACACCACCCATACCTTTCACTGGAGCTGGGGGGAGATGACGATGACCCCCCTCGATCTATTTGCTTTGACCGGGATTCCTTCAGGGGGGTCCCTATACAGATTGACGTTCCCTTGCGTCTGACGGCAGAGGGCATTGTCGGTGCTTTAGGATGGTTTCCAGAGCGACGGAGTTCTGGTGATACGATTCCTCGGGCGGTTTTAGTCACGCGCCTGGCGACAGAGAGAGCCAGATTGATCGCTTCGGGGGTGCCGATGACCCGTCAGGAGGCGCGCCAGTACGCTCGCGTCCTTCTTCTACTGACACTCCATGATCTGTTTGAGGCCCGTGGGGGAGACACAGCCCATCTCTGGTGGCTGCCCTATCTCCGGGATTTCAGCATCATGTTCGACTACGATTGGGGCGGTTTTATTCTTGCCGTCCTCTATGATGCTATGGACCAGGTTTCTCGCCATTTAGCCCTGAACCTCAAGGGCTTCTCATTGCTGTGGGAGGTACATACTCTTGTTCTCTTATTCTTGTTTCAGTCCTTTACCTCTTATTATCTGTTGTTGCTGATATCTTTTCTGTCTCTTCTTCAGAGTTGGTTCGTGGCGTATACCCGTTTGGGTCGCGCCCAGGTGGATCTCCTCGTCGAGAACGAGGATCAGTTTCCCTTTCTCCGCCGATTTATCGCGGGGAACTACAGGGCCCCTTATGTATACCGGACTCGAGAGACCGGTGCTGCTGCTGTTCACGACCTGCTGGAGGAGCAGGTAAATATTTTAGTATTCTTTTCTTTTAAAATAAAATAAAATAAAAAATAGTATATATATGAATAACTGAAATAAAATTTCATTCTCCCTGTAGATTGAGTGGCCCCCCTGGGGTGATCTAGGCCTTCACTTTGGGTATGGCCGTGCTCTGATCGCCTCGAGGACTAGGCGGCTTATCCGAGACGAGTACGGCCTTCACTTCTATTTAGACAAGAGGGTTATCCGCCAGCACACACCGGCCCAGTGGCCTCGAGTTCCACTACTTCCCCCGGTTCTGATGAGGCGGACGGGCGAGATTGATCCGGTGACGGTGCAGGCTTTGGTTGACGGTCTCGGTTTCCAGACGTTCACCGAGGATGGAGACTACGCTGCTTTTGCTGCCCGTTACCTGATGAGGGAGCCGAAGGGGACTCGGGGACGGGTCTTCTATGAGAGATACCGGGCATTGGGAGGTGATCCCCATTACATACGGGGACAGACCCACTTAGCTAGGGCGGTTCCGGGTCACCTGCCACCTGTCCCCGACCAGAGGGACAACATCCTAGATTCTGAGGACGAGGACCCCGAGGGAGAGAGAGATGTTCCTGCTGCTGCCGAGGGTGGTGGTAGGCCAGAGGGTGAGGGAGGTGATACTACGGCGGCTCCGGAGCAGTCTCCTCAGACGACACCCGTGGGGGAGCGGCGCGCTGAGGGTTTTGAGTTCCCTACCGGCCCTTCTGTGTCTCCGGGGGGCCTTTTTGCTGCTGCTGAGGCTGCCGAGGGGAGAGCGGGATTTTCTGAGAGGTCCTGGGAGCCTGCGGACCTTGGGGCAGATTACGAGCAGTTTGGGCGGACTCCTCCTGCGGCGGCGACTACTCCTTCTGGTGGGGTACCTCCTTTGGGGGCGACGGCGATGGTGGATCCTCCAGGGGTCCGTACCTACGCTACGTTGACTCCTCTCCCGACGACTGTCATGGGGCCTCCCGCCCGATCTCCAGGTTTTGGCGGCTCCTCCTCTCGTCCACTCTTGTTCCCCATTCGCGAGGAGGGAGGGTCTACTTCTGCAGCTGTTCCTGCGGGGTCGTCTATTCCGTGGGTAGATCTACCCCCACTCCCCAGAGATATCTCTTATGTCGGCGCTGGCTTACGTCGATATCCTGTCCCGGAGTATCCTCTTCCTGAGGATACTTTCGACTATCTGGGCGGTCGTCCTGGTGATGAGGTACCTTCTTTTACCTTTTCTTGATACCTTTATATATATATATATATATATCTATTTTGACTGTACTGATTCTCTTATCTTATGTCTTTTTACAGAGGGTGAGTGTACGTGTGGCAGATCTACGGGCTTGTCACGCCCAGTACCTCTACAGCTGGAACCTGCTCTAGTATGTCGGTCGAGACCTTCCAACCTATATGCGTGACTACCAGAGGGCTATCGACGTCTCTCTACGGCCGGACGACCCCCTGACTTCCTCTCATGCCCGAACGGATTCTCGGAGGAGCAGTAGTCGGACTTCCAGGCGTTCTCGATCGTCGGTGATCCGCTCGACGGCACCGGTTCAGTCTACGGGTCCTTCCCAGACGGTGGTTCCCCCGGTTCTTGGCATCCCAGTTGTTGGCCTTACTCCCGAGGAGGGCTCGGGTGACAGTGGGAGCGTGTCAAAGCGCCCCCGAGTAGATTAGTTTTCCCTTTCTGCATTTAGTGTTAGTTTTGGACAGATATGTATTTATTTAGACAGATATTTAGTCTTTTGAAAACTGTTCTTTTATTGGATTTATAAAACATCTTTATCTGTGTTTGATTATATTTTTCTTCTCTGTCTGTAAGAGATATACACATATGTACACATGAGTCAGCATTTTTAGAAGCCATACCTTGTAGCGTAGTGATACTTTTCCTGTAAAAAGAACAAAGTGAGAACAAGAAAGCATCCAAAAATGATTCTCTTGGCAAAATGACTGCTGTATGTAAGAAAAACAAAATTAGGGTGACCCCAAAGGTATTTGTCGCGCGACAATCCCTCCTGGATATGGGTTTGTCGCGCAACAAACAGGTACAAGTCCCTCTTTTTTGCTATAAATACACCCATCTTCCTTCTTTCATCCCCACACCTTCCAAAAATGTCCTCTTATCGCACAAAATCTGATTTTTCTTATGTCAATGCCCGAGATGCTTTGATATCTTCTGAAAGTGGTCTGAACTTCGGTGCTTTTAGTCCTTTAGCGGGCTGGTGTCATCGTCCTGTCGATTTTTCCTTTCTGTTAGGTGCTTTGTATTTCTGGAGTCCTGTAGACCATCTCTTCCGCTTTGGACTAGATGAGCTCTGCCCGACCTAGGAGGAGTTCTCCTGGCTGTTACGTTCTGACGTTCATCTCCCAATGACAGTTCCCATAGAAGAAATCGGTCCCCGCGATATGCTAATTGCTCTGTTAGCCATTCCCCAGGCGGCCTGTGATGGGTTTATTGCCGACGGACTCCTTGACCTCCATAAAATGGTGAGGTTCTTTCATCGTTATGAAGATAGGGCTTCTTACAGCGTGGGGCGTACTGCAGCGGCCCTGATTTGCCTGGTTTCTGATATGTTGCTGGTGACGGGTTCTTCCCGTGTTGATCCGACTATCCTGAGTCTGATTTACCAGGCTAGAAATGGGGAGTCTATAGTGCCGATCGTTCTTGCAGAGACCCTGAATGGTCTTGATGATGTTCAAAGGGGGGCCTCGCCCTTCTTCCGGGGGAGTCCGCGTTTATTATACATGTGGCTGCTGGAGCGCTTTCGATCGGTGGGTTTCAACGGGGTTCGGCTCGATAATCCGACGCATTTCTTCCGTCGTCCCCTCTTTGGGGCTTTGACCATGTCTTCCTCTGATTGGACGGTGTGGTTCTCGGAGAACTTTCGGGCTATCCGGTGGGACATTCCTTGGTGGAAGCTGAGGGTGATGGTACTTAGTACTGGGGGTCAGAACTACGTTCGGCTCCGCGGGCTCTGGTTTACTTCCTTTTATCTCCCCGGACGTCTTCTTCGGCAGTTTAATATTCCTCAAGAGGTTCCCCTTGGTCTGAACAACTTCTCCTCTGAGTCAAAATTTGTGACTCCGCATGTTTCTTTATCGGTAGAGAGGATGTGGCGTGCTCGACTGACTCGTCAGTTCAACTATGCTCGTTTTGGTATTACCCGGCCCCTCCGGGCTGATATTATCCGCTCTTGCTGGCAATCTCTGGAAGGAGAACTGATCGGCGACCCCTTTCAAATGGAGTGGTTCCGGTTTATGGATACTGAGGCTACTGATGATAACATTGTTTTTGCGTATCAGATCTTGGACGAAGCTCGGATCGATTTGGCTATTGAGGACCCAGTGTGGCCAACCCCTAGGGATTAGTTACTTCTGTATCGTCATATCTCCCTTGTAACCTTCGGTGTTCTGAACCACCTTTTAATAATATATGAGGGACTGCTTGTGGGAAATAAATTTATTTACAAAGTTTAAACCGGGCCTGAAGTCACTTCTCAGGTTGCCTACGTTCCCCTTTTTGATTTTTTACAAAGAACAAAAAGATTTAAGTTGGGGCTCATGTTTACGTAGTTCTTATTTCACATGTCATACCTATTGATAATATTTCTTCAGTCGATCCATGTTGACTGGTGAATGCAGTAACTGTCCATCCAAATCAGTGAGTATAGCGGCACCCCCTGTATTGATTTCTTTGACGATATACGACCCTGTCCACTTCTGCCCGAACTTACCCCTCGGATCTCTGGCTGGTTCTTGAATTTCTTTCAATACGATATCGTTCTCATTGATACCCCGAGTCCTCACTTTCTGGTTAAATGCTGGAGCGATTCTCTTCTGATATCCCTGATGGTGGTATGCGGCTTTTAATCTTTTTTCATCTAGTAGGGCTAGCTCGTTATAACGTGCCTGGACCCACTCCAGTTCATTGACTTAATTTTCTAGCATTACCCTGAGGGAGGGGACCTCTAACTCAACAGGGAGGACTGCTTCCATCCCGTATGTAAGAGAGAACGGGGTTGCCTCGGTGGAAACCCTCTCGGTGGTGCGGTATCCCCATAATGCATATGGTAGTTTCTCCGGCCAGTCTCGACAGGTGTCGGTCATCTTGCTTAGGATATTCTTCAGATTTTTGTTAGCGGCTTCAACTGTCCCATTGGTTTGTGGCCTGTATGGCGAAGATCTGTGTCTGGTAATACCGTATTCTTCCATGATGGTATTAGCTTCTCTTTCGAAGTGGGTGCCGTTATCTGAGATGATCTCGTGTGGGACCCCATATCGGCAAACAATATTCCTTTTGATAAATCGGGCTACTTTCTTGGCATCTAGGGTCTGGTAAGACTCGGCTTCCACCCATTTGGTGAAGTAGTCAATGGCCACTAGTATGAATTCATGGCCGTTGCTGGCTTTGGGCGAGATCTTCCCAATGACGTCGATTCCCCAGGTTGCAAAAGGCCAGGGAGCAGTCATGTTTGTACAACTCTTTTGGAGGAAGCTTCTGGGATTTAGCATAAATTTGGCACTTGTGACAACGGCGTACGTGGTCAGAGCAGTCAGTTTGCAGGGTAGACCAGAAATAACCTTGTCTGATGATTTTGCGGGCAAGTGTATGTCCGCTCATATGGGGTCCGCAATCGCCCTCATGTATCTGATCCATCATTCTGACTGATTCTTTTTCGGTGAGGCATTGAAGATGAGTCCCGTCGTAGTTTCTCTTATACAATCTTCCGGCACAAAGTATGAACCCTGACGCTAATCTTCTGAGCGTGACCCGTGTTTTCTTGTCTGTTTTCTCGGGATACTGATGGTTCTTCAGCAGGTTCCAGATATCGTAAAACCAAGTGGTTGGATCCCCTTCCCCTTCATTCTCTACCTCCAAGGCCGTGCAGTGTGCGGGTTCTGACTTCTTTTGTACCGTAAGAGTTATTTCTTCCATCCCCTCCGGGATATCGATCATAGATGCCAGGGTTGCCAGTGCGTCGGCAAAACTGTTCTGAGACCTGAGGAGATAGTAAAACTCCGCATGCTTGAACTTTCCCGCGATATCCTCCAGTCGGGCGAGGTAAGGGACTAATTTCTCATCTCTGATCTTCCATTCTTTCAGAACCTGGTGGACCACTAGTGCTGAATCTCCGTATACCTGTATTCTCTTTATACCCTTTTGAAAGGCGATCTCTAACCCGAGTATGCAGGCTTCATATTCAGCCATGTTGTTGGTGCAGAAGAAGTCCAAACGATATGATACCGGGGAGTGAGTTTGGTCTGGAGAGACTAGCAGGATGCCTATCCCATTTCCATTTCGATTGGCGGCCTCATCAAAGTATAACTTCCAGTCTTCATCGATCTCGACATTCATGATGGTTTCGTCTGGGAATTCGGCTTCTTCTAGCATGTCTCCCAATATTGGATTGTGGGCCAGGTAATCAGCTATGATCTTGCCTTTGACTGCCTTCTGGGTCATGTAGGTGATGTCAAATTCGGAGAGTAGAAATAGCCATTTTGCCATTCGGTTCGAGAGAGCCAGTTTCTCGAAGAGGTATTTCAACGGATCAATCCGTGATGCCAGGATGACTGAGAAAACTAGCATGTAGTGCCGTAGTTTCTGTGTTACCCAGACGAGAGCGGTGCATGATTTCTCCAATGGTGTGTAGTTCATCTCAAATGGGGACAGTTTCTTGCTGAGGAAATAGATGGCCTGCTCTTTCCGTGTATCAGTCAGGTGTTGGGCTAGCATTGCTCCCGCGGCTGAATCAGTGACGGTTAGGTACAAGATTAATGGTAGTCCGGTTTGTGGTGGGGCTAATACTGGGGGGTTGGAGAGATATTCTTTGATTCTATCAAAAGCTTCCTGGCACTGATCGTCCCACTCTCCCGGTGAAGATTTCCTTAGGAGTTTGAAGATGGGCTCGCAAGTCTGAGTGAGCTGAGAGATGAACCTACTGATGTACTGCAAATTACCCAAAAATCCCCGGACATCTTTCTCAGTACGAGGCTTAGGCATTTCTTGGATAGCTTGAACCTTGGCAGGGTCTACCTCGATCCCTTTCTTACTGACAACATAGCCTAGGAGTTTTCCCTTGGTCACCCCGAACACACATTTTTGCGGATTGAGTCTCATCTGGTACTAGCGGAGCCGATCGAAGAAGGCTCGCAGAGCTGGTACGTGACATTCCCTCTCCTTTGATTTGATTATCATGTCGTCCACATACACCTCTACTTCTTTGTGGATCATGTTGTGGAAAATTGCGGTGGCTGCCCTCTGATAAGTTGCCCCGGCGTTCTTCAGCCCAAAGGGCATAACGGTGTAGCAGTATGTTCCCCATGGTGTGATGAATGCTGTTTTCTCCTGGTGATTCGGATGCATCTTGATCTGGTTATATCCGGCAAAACCATCCACAAATGACTTCAGGGCGTGGTTGGCAGTGTTATCTACTATCAAATCGATGTGGGGCAATGGGAAATCGTCTTTCGGACAAGCTTTATTGAGATCTCGATAATCTACACACATGCGGACCTTTCCATTTGCCTTCGGAACGGGCACAATGTTGGCTAACCATGAAGGGTAATCGATCACCCGCAAAAACCCTACACTCAGTTGTTTCATCACTTCTTCTTTTACTTTCAGGGACCATTCTGGCGTAAGTTTCCTCAACTTTTGCTTGACGGGTCTGAACTCCGGCTTGGTGTGTATCTCGTGCATGACTATCTGACTGTTTAAACCTGGCATATCCGCATAAGACCAGGCGAAGACATCCACGTACTCTTTCAGAGTTTGTGTGAATTCCTCTCTTTCTGTCTCACTTAGACTTGCCCCAATGCAGACCTCTTTTCTTTCCTCTTCTGTCCCGGGGTTAATTACAAGAGTGTCTCCTTCCTCGCTCTGTATACGCTGCTCCTCCCGTTCAGGGTGTTCGTTCAATCTTTCCAACTCCATATAAGCAATTACAGAATTAAGAATAACAGGATAGCGCAAAACAGAGTTTTCTTCATTAATAGTATTTACAGGGACAAGTTTAAAAAGTAAATCTAGGAGTGGCTCTTCCCTAGCCTTACTCTCGCTCTCACCTCTCACCCTTACAATTTCACTCTTTTCCCCTTCTTTTTGGTAGTCTGGATCAGCGTATATTAGGTGTACAGGGTCGTCCCTTGGCTCGTTATCCCCCAGAGCCATGATGTCGAAGAGATCCCCGATCATTTCTTCCTCCTCATCCTTCTTGTCTTCATTTTCTTCCTTCGGCCCGATTGTCAATTTGGTAGAGAAACTGTGCACGATGTTTTCCTTGACATATAGGTCCTCTTCGTAGAAGATTTCCCATCCTGGAAGGTTCTCTCCGGCGCTGTTTCTCCAAGGTTCCTGAAAACCGCAAAAGGGGAAGTCCTCCCCTTCTTTGACAAAAAACCCGTTCAGAGAGCTAAAACTCGGATACTGATGCCCTTGGCCCCCTTTTTGTCGATCGTCTTCTTCAGTGTGTTGGTACCCCAAACCTTCCCTTTCGTACCTCGTTACTGGTTCCAAGGCTTGAAGTAGTCCTGGCTGTCCCATTCCCAGACCGGCTCCAGGCAAGTATTTCATCATTCTCAGCATATTTGTGATCTTGGTGCTGAGACCGGGGATATTGTCAGGGGAAAGATATTCGATTACCTGGGTGCTGAGAGTTTGTACTTGAGGCTCGTAAGAAAAGCCTCCAACTGTATGCTCTGGCTCCCGATTCCCAAAATAGATAACTCCAGATCTGCCAAGGTCCTTTCAGGATCTCCTTGGATGGTGATTATGTTCCCTTCAAACGGTATCTTGATCTTTTGGTGTAGGGAGGAGGGGAGTGCTCCTATGTCGTGTAGCCATGCCCTTCCTAATAGTAAGTTAAAACTGGAGGGAATGTCTATGATTTGAAAGTCGGCCGAAAAGTTTCCGGGACCGACCATGAGATCGAGCTTTAGAGATCCCAAAACGGTCCTCCTGGTGTTTTCATAGGCCCTGACGATTACGGCGGATGGAGAAAGCTCTGAATCCAGGATACCCAAGCATCTAGCGGTCTTCAGGGGGCAAACGTTTATGGTTGACCCATTGTCGATGAGAACCTGTGGAAAAATTTTCCCTCGGGTCCTGACGGTGATATGGAGAGCCAGGCTGTGCTTCCTTCCCAATGGAGATAAGTCTCCATCTGAAAATGACAGACTTCTTTGGATTATGAGTGATCCGACCATTTTGGCAGTTGTTCTGGTGTGGAGTCGGGTGATATGACGGCCTCGTCAAGGAGTTTGATGAAGGCGGTCCTGTGAGGTTTGGAGGCAACCAAGAGGCCCTAAATGGTGATGTGGGCCTGGGTTTTCTTTAACTGTTCTAAGACTCGATCTTCTCCTGCTTCCTTAGGAGGTGATGATTTCTCGGCATCCATCGGTGGTGGCTGGTATACCCTTCCTGAGCGGGTGATCTGTTGTATCCAGAGGGATGCTGAGTCTGATCCTTCTGAGATTTCTGATGTCTTCGGCTCTTCCGACCAACTGAAAGTCCCGGGGGAGGTTTCTGTCATACAGATTGTCTCCTTATGGGGGGCGGGGTTTCCACGGCTGTTTCTTCTTGTCTTGGGTCCATCCTATCCCAGCTTTCCCAGGATTGGTTTTGATTATGAGTGGTTGCGAGATTCTCTGATTTGTTTTTCCTAAGCCCTGCTCGGGTAGGAAGTTCATCTTGGCCATCAATTGGTCGATTATTGGATTGAGGCCTGGGGAAACTTGTGCTTTTGCTGGTAATATAACGGGTGCCTTATAGGCTGGGTCGTCCCGAATGAGTCCTACGGGGTCAAAGCCTTCTTCATCAGTAGTTAAGGCGTTAATTCCCGCAGGTGGAGCATGATTGGGAAGGGGGTTGTTGGTAACATTGGGCCCGCCGGGTGCGGGGATGGTTCCAGCTTCAATAAGGTCCTGGATACGATGACGAAGAGCTAAGCAGCGTTCCGTGTCATGGCCCGCTGCTTGATGGTATGCACAGTTCTCATTCATTCTCAAGGTGCTGGGAATAGGGTTTGGTGGGGGGCGCGGGTTGAGTGGGGTGATCAATCCGGCCTTTTAAAGTAGTTCCAGGCTTTTGACCAGGGTAGTGGGAAGGGTGCAGAAATTCCTCCTTTTCTTGGCTTCGGTGTTTGAAGAGTCTCCTTGTGTAGGCCAACTCATTGGAGGGACTTGTTGCGACTGTTGAAACGGGTTTTGTTGATATGGGTATGAGCTTAGTTGATTCACGGTTGTAGTGGCTATCTTTCTCCCGGTGTATGAGGCTTTCTTGGTATCGGTTTTAGCTTTCTTGGCCAACTCCTCTTCCACTTGCGATCCCATACTCAACAGGGCTCTGAAGTGTGGGAATACATGCTTCCCCATGCAACCCAGTACGGCTGGAGTGAAGTTCTTCTGGATGATTTCTAACTGCTCTTCTTCATCGGGTCGCTTGGACATTTGGGAGGCCATCTCCCTCCGGTGTGTGACGAAATCGCTGAAGCTTTCTTTCTCGCCTTGCTTGGCCATCTCCAGGTGTTTACGGGTAATTTCCAAACTTTCGTTGGACCCGTATTTGGTCATGAACTCTTTGACGATATCCTCCCAAGTTTTCGTGTGGTGTCTCTCCAGATCAAAAAACCATCTCAGGGCGGCCCCCGTGAGAGTCATGTGAAAGGCTTGAGCCAGCTCCGGCTCTCCACAGCCAGACACTTGCATGGATCTGATGTAGGATTGGAGATGGGTTTTGGGGGGGGGTGGTCCCTGTGAATTTGGTGATAGAAGGGAGCTTGAATCCTTGAGGCAGTCTGGCTTCTGGGTAGAGGGAGAAGGTGTTCATATCTGTGATCTCGTCTGCCCCTTTTATCAGAGAAATCCCTTTTTGCAAAATTTTCATCTGCTCCTTCAGTTTCTTCATCTCTTCGCTCTCTTTCGACACCTCGTCGGGCTGTTCCCGAGCTATAACAGATTTCGCATATACTGCCCGGAGTCGGTTGATATCTGGGTATTCATTTGGAGGGGTTACTGGGGCCGGTGGTGGAATGGGCCTTATGGGGACTTATGGCCATGGCTGGTATTGGGGGTCAAATCCGAGTTGTGCTTGGGGTTGTGGCCAAACTATGGGTGGCTCTTGTTGCTGATAAGTGGGGCCTGAATCTGGGGCCCATTGATTGTTGGGATCCATTTGAACGGGACCGGCTATGATAGGGCCCGTTTGGGGTGGATTGGTTCCTTGAACTGGGGGGAGTACTTGTGAAGACTGTCCTTGGTTCGGATCTCGATTCGGTGGTAGTCGATCAAACCCCGGTGGTGCAGTTCGTTCGGCTGACAATTCTTCTACTCGGATTCGGGTACCCTGTTGCTCGTTTGTGAGGTTTGCCAAATCCCTGCTGACGGTCATGAGTAAACGGTGCATTTCTGCTAGGGTTGGCTGAACTGATGATGCCTCGGCTAGGCTTTGATCTGTCTCTCGATTCTCGCATTCATCGGCCATTTCAGGTGTGCTTGGTCTTACTAGTCTTCCGGTGTGATCTCGACCGGCCCAACCTTCCAGTCTGTCGTCGCTTCACGATTGTAGACGAAACCACGTGGCGAAGATGAAGGAAGACTGTGATGTGACTCGATTTTTGCCAAAAGAACCACTAAAAATTGCCGAGAAGAGCCTCGGATTTTAAAAGGGTGTCGAAAAGTAAGCTGTAAGGTGGTACATCCCTTACGGCAGTTTGACAAGTGTTTTAACTCGACTCGATCTTATATGCAGCGCAGGTGTACGAACGGTTAAGGCTTCAGGCTCCCTCCTATTTGGCAAGACCTTGCGATATACCCCAGGGGCGGGTACGTGCAAGAGCTTTTTGATATACTTCCGGGGTACGTGAGTGTTCTCATCACTCGATATACCTCGGGGGCGTACTTGGCCAAGGAGAGTGGAAGTAAATGCTTTCGGTTTATGTTGGCCCAAGCAAGCCAACTCCCTACTCACTTATAATACTTCCGAGAGTTTGGGGTAAATTCACACTCGTAGAACCAATGCATGATTTGTGATAGTGCGTGCGAAAAAGGTTGGGTTTACAAATATCATTATCTTGATTACGTATTTTTGAAAAACTCCCTTTTTAAGAAAAAAAAGTTTCTTCTCAATCAATTAACATAAGTAGGGAAAGCAGTAAAAGCAAGTATTCAACAGATAAACAAAAGTCCACATATAAGAGTCTAGTTTTCTAGTATCCCCAGCAGAGTCGCCACTGTGAGAATCCGCAAATGCGACCCCCCCGGGTCTCGTCCCCGTTCGGTTGGGCGTCTGAAACGTCGGAACGGATTCCGTCGTTCCATTTGCTGGAGCGTCTCTTTTGATTCATATCAGGTGTCCCTATGTTCTATTTCTAGATGCAAAGGGGTTTGTTCAGAGTCGCCAGTACGTTTTACGGGAAAACGTACAAAATGGTTGTGTAAGAGGAAAGGTTTTTAAGCCTTTCTTTACACGTTTGTCTACAAAACCAGGATTCTATAGGGTTCGGAAACTATATTACGGTTTGGGAAGGTGTTAAGCACCCATTCCGCCCTTTCGGTCTCTAGTGGTCTTTATATGTTTATTCTATGTTGAAAAACTTGGATGCTTTTACTGATAGCCTACTACTTTCTGAGCGAAAACCCTAATTTCTGGGAAAAACGGGAAAGGGATAGAAAACCTTTGTGTTCCAAGATCCGATGTTTCGTTTTGAGAAATGCAAATACAAGTGACGAGAGTTGTTCTATTTAGAAATGGAGTTTCCCGTATTATTTCTCGGATAATGACGGTTTTCTCGAGTTTTGTAAAAGTGCGGATCTTATAATGGAACTAAATTTCGATATGGAATTGGAACTCTTGAGGGGAGTTTTACCGGACGTATCACAATCTAGGAAACAGATAGGATATATCGGGTATTTAATTCCTAAGTAAGTTTTACCGGTCCGGGTTTGAAAACAGGATTTTATCCAGATAGTAGTGTACTTACTCTTCTGGTTTTACAAATAGTTTTATCAGGGCCTTTTGTTTTAAAAACGATAGACTATTTGTAACTTGGCAATAAGTTTATTCAAATAAAACGTGGACAAAACGACGGAAATAAAACAAGTACACAGATATTTAATGTTTAAATACTAGAAGAGACTTTCTTTACCTTCCCGACGAGAATAATAATAATAAGAAAGAAAATATAATCCAGCGGAGAGATTTCCGGCGATAATAATCTTTTCCTTCTTCAGATATTTTCGAGAATTCGATTTTAGAGACAGGATACGTCGAGTGTCGGGAATAGATCCGATAATTCTCCAGAGATAAGACGATAATATAGAATGCTTGATAATGAAATAAGACTAAAACTCAGAATTTCCATATTCAAGTTGCTCTCTTCAACCCTTGGGGGTGTTGGCCTATTTATACTGCTTGGGGAAGATTGTCGCGCGACATTTCCCCAGAAAAGGCAAGTGTCGCGCGACATATCCGTTTGTCGTGCGACATTCCTAATTCACTGTGCCTGTTTGTCGCGCGACATACCTGTATGTCGCGCGACAAACGGCTGAAGTGATGGGTTCTGACACTGTGATGTGTCAAAAAGTGGTTGGTCGGGTGCAGAGAGGGATTGTCGCGCGACATAGCAGGATTGTCGCGCGACATAGCAGGATTGTCGCGCGACAATGTGATATGTCGTGCGACAATCCTTCATGAAAATAGGTCTGTCGCGCAACAAACCCCCTCGGGGTAGTTTCGGGTGCTCGGGTGGGTCCCGGACTCCAAATCAGTAGTTCTCGTAGGTCATTTAGGGTTCTTGCGGGGGTCACGGATCAGGGTGTTTACAGTTGCTGAATCCCTGCAAGATTACACCACCGGTCCTAAAACAAATGTCCCAAGAAGTGGACAAGCGAAGAATGCGGTGGAGAGAAAACCGAATTCTCCGGCCATACCTGATTGGAGAGGCAACACACCCACCATACCATTTACCCAACAAAATAATTACAAAAATGGGAACAAGTTCACAGGGTACTCCCAAACCGGCAATAATGGGAAAAAGCCCGTGAGCCCCGGAACATGCTACTTGTGTCACGGTGCTCACTTCATGGCCAACTGCCCTGACAAGCAACTTCTAAGTGCTCTTGTTGCTAGAGGTGGTGGCATGCTTCCAAAAGCCCCAGCCGCCTCGGGGCAATCTTATCGTACTCAGCAAAATGACCACGCCGAGTTTGAAGAAGAAACTGAGGAATATGAAGGAGCATCATTGGGTGCCTATCAGGGGCAGTTCATTCACTCTTACAACGCAGTAACGGTTGAAGAAGATCCCCGACAAGAAGGTAAAGTTGAACCATCCTTAAAAGGGAAAGCAGGTGTGGAGAAGAGTCCTCAAAGAAATGGTCTGATGTATGTTGATATCAAGATCAACGGAAAGCCGATTCAGGCCATGGTGGACACAGGCGCAACGCATAACTACCTGGCGAGCACCGAAGTTGAACGGTTAGGCCTTATCTTGGAAAAAGGAGTAGGTCGCGTGAAGGCCATCAACTCAGCCGCTCAACCTGTCGCCGGAATGGCGAAATCCGTGTTAGTAAAAGTGGGTCCTTACGAAGGGAGAACTAATTTCTCAGTTGTGGTGATGGACGACTTCAAGGTTATCTTGGGGCTGGAGTTTTTGAGAGAAACCAAGGCTAGCGTCATGCCCAGCACAAATAGCCTCATGATGCTCGGCAAGAATCCATGCATTATCCCGGTGATGACCCCATCAAGCAGTGGGAAGTTTTTATCGGCAATTCAACTGAAGAAGGGACTGAAGCACGGCAATCCTACTTCTGTGGCCGCACTGAAATGGGATGAAATTCAGGAGACCTCAGGACCCCTGCCGAAATCCATTTGACGGGTGTTAACCGAGTTCGAAGATATAATGCCCGACAACCTTCTGAAGAAATTACCTCCACGTAGAGAAGTGGACCACCAGATTGAACTAGTGCCGGGTGCTAAGTGTCCAGTTCGCACAGCTTATCGGATGTCCCAGCCCGAACTGGCGGAACTTCGAAAACAGCTAAAGGAATTATTGGATGCAGGTTTAGTGCAGCCAGCCAAATCGCCGTACAGGGCCCCAGTTCTCTTTCAAAAGAAACAAGATGGCTCCTTGAGAATGTGTGTCGACTACCGAGCTCTCAACAAGGTAACCATCCGGAATAACTACCCGATCCCTCTTGTAGCCGATTGCTTTGACCAACTTAGTCGGGCAAAAGTTTTCACTAAGCTCGATCTCAGATCCGGGTATTGGCAAGTTCGCATTGCGGCAGGAGATGAGGGAAAAACCACATGCGTCACCAGATACGGGGCTTATGAATTCCTTGTTATGCCATTTGGGCTAACCAATGCTCCAGCCACTTTCAGTATCTTAATGAATCAGGTTCTTAGGGACTACTTGGATGATTTTGTCGTTGTTTATCTCGATGATATCGTTGTGTACAGCGAAAATATGGAAGAGCATGAAGAGCACCTGAAGAAGGTATTTGAGAGACTTCGAAAGCATGAGTTGTATATTAAGTTGTCGAAGTGCTCTTTTGCGCAGAAACGTATCAAATTTCTTGGCCACATCATTGAACAAGGGATAGTGCAAATGGATCCGATTAAGGTCAAGGTTATTCAGGAATGGCAAGCGCCCACCAATGTGTCGGAACTCCGTTCTTTTCTGGGACTGGCGAATTACTACAGAAAGTTCGTGAAAGACTACTCCAGTATCGCCTTGCCCCTGACGGAACTATTAAAGAAGGCAAAAGTTTGGAACTGGTCGACAGGGTGCCAAGCTGCCTTCGATGCTTTAAAGAAGGCTATGTTTGAAGACCCGGTTCTTACTTTACCGGATGTGACCAAGCCGTTTGAAGTGCACACCGATGCATCAGATGTTGCCTCGGAGGAGTCTTAATGCAGGAGAGCCACCCGGTAGCATACGAAAGTCGTAAGCTCAATGACACCGAGAGGAGGTATTCTGCTCACGAGAAGGAGTTACTCGCAGTTGTCCATTGTCTGAGGTTATGGTGACACTACCTTCTTGGTTCTCGATTTCTTGTGAAGACAGATAACACTGCGGTCAGCCACTTTCTTAGTCAACCAAAATTGAGTTCTAAACAAGCAAGGTGGCAAGAGTTACTAGCTGAATTCAATTTTTGGATGGAGTATAAGGCGGGTTCGACCAATAAAGTAGCGGATGCTTTGAGTCGCAGGGTGGAGTTCAACGAACAGTCCAACGCGTTCCTTAACGCCATTCTTCGAATCGACAGTCAAGTGTCTACCGAAATCCGAAGCAAAATCAAGAATGTGCTACCGCAAGATCCTATTTCTGCTCAACTATTGAAAATGATCGAGAAGGGGAAGACACGGCAGTTTTGGTTAGACAACGGGTTCATCTCGACAAAGGGAAATCAAGTTTTTGTTCCTCGAGTAGGGGAGCTGAGGCGGACCCTGATTCGAGAATGCCATGACACCTTATGGGCGGGACACCCTGGTCAAGAAAGGACATTGGCCCTCCTTAAGCAAGGGTACTACTGGCTCCAAATGGAAGACTATGTGGAGAGCTATGTTAGAACTTGCCTGATTTGCCAACAAGATAAAATTGAGCGGAGACAGCCTGCAGGGCTACTGGAACCTCTACCAATCCCAGAACGACCTTGGGAGAGCATTTCGCTCGACTTCATATCAGGTCTGCCCAAAGTGGGGGACTTGACAACTATCCTTGTGGTCGTTGATCGTTTTTCGAAGTATGCCACTTTTATCGCAGTTCCAAAGAACACATTGGGGGAGGAGACTGCACAACTATTCTTCAAGTATGTGGTTAAGTATTGGGGGATTCCTCGGAGCATAGTCAGTGACAGGGATTCACGATTCACGGGAAATTTTTGGAAGGAACTTTTCAAGGTTCTCGGCTCCAAGCTGTGTATGAGTTCCAGTTACCACCCTCAATCCGATGGACAAACTAAAAGGTACAACGCGATGCTTGAGGAATATTTGCGCCATTTCGCTAGTGCAACACTGATGGAAACTTAGTTCCAGAATCGTTTAATATTGCGTATAGACCAAACAAATTTTTTTTTATGTAAAACCCTAGTGCGGAATCGGATTTTACCTTCGAGATCTCTCTGGTTTGATCTCGTCTCAGCACGAACAGGAATTGATGGAGACGAATCGAGAACATGGGCTCGATAGAACCTCAAGATCTTCTATCGTATTCCTTTCGCCGTGCAATCCTGTACCGAGTGTGGGCTGCGGTATCACCAAGATCTCCTTCTCTACTCTCTCCGGCACAAACCCTAGTTCGTGAGAATTATATTGTATCGAGAGAAGAGGCAAGGTTGGCATATATATAAGGCTACGATAGGGACCCTAAGGAGAAATAAGTGTTTGGGCTTACTATGGAAAACTGGAATCCTAATTCGATTAAGAATTGATTCCTTCCATAAATTATAATTCACACCACTAAAGAATTATAATTGCACTCCCGTCCTTATCTCAAAATTATATTTCGAGCTCCTTATTATTAAATACTTATTATTCTCCCCACGTTAAGATTACAGATAACCGTCATTTAAATTAAATTACTGACAATTATATTTAAATGACTTCTTAATCCTTGAGCCTACCACTTAACTTATTTGACATGTCAGATTAACATAATCCACCTGCAGGGTTTGACATGATCAAAACTTATAAGCTTCTCAAGGGGTTATCATCAATCCCTATACCGGGACGCGGATTCCGTCAATAATTAATATTCATCATACATATAGTGTCACCATCCAATTCACGAAGATTATTGATCCATAAATGAATCTCACTTTTAATGAGTCAAAACAACAAACACTACATATATATGTTTATTAATTATTTCAAGATTAAGAGCATAAGTAATCATAATAACCATGGGATTTTAAATTGTTTTATATAGTCAGTATAAAAACAATTAACCCAAACTGGTCCTGTTCAATACACATAAAGTGTACTAGCACAACGAGTTAAAACTGTACCGTTTCCTGTAGTCAAGATAAACTACTAAAACTTGTGCTACAATCCTACCGATGGTTGTCCAATTCCATCTAAGACCGTGAACCAATAAACTTATATTCCACAAGAACCAATGATATGATCCTCTGTGTGTAAGCTATACTCTACACACCAAATCATCTACTATATGGAATAAAAGACACACACATGCACAATATTTAAATAAATAATATCATGCAACCATTGCCCATAAAGATTCTCATTAAAATAGCAAAACCGAGTCTATATAACAAATCAAAACCAATAATAATAAAATCATGGCTTTTAGTATATCACTATAACAATCTCCCACTTAGACTCAAAGCCATGCAGCTATGCACCTCACTCCCATTCCCTCAACGTGACTATTAAAAGTCTTGGCCGGTAAGCTCTTCGTAAAAGGATCAGCTAGGTTGTCCCCTGATGCAATCTTAGTCACTATGACATCGCCTCTCTGCACAATATCTCTAATTAGATGATACTTGCGCTCTATGTGTTTTCCTTTCTTATGAGTCCGTGGCTCCTTCGAATTTGCAACTGCTCCACTATTATCACAATAAAGTGTAATAGCTGAATGCACTGAAGGTACCACATCTAGATCCATAAGAAAGTTCCTGAGCCAAACTGCCTCTTTAGCCGCTTCTGAAGCAGCCACATATTCAGCTTCCATGGTGGAGTCAGCAATACAAGACTGCTTAATACTCCTCCAACTAATGGCCCCACCTCCTAGAGTAAACACATATCCTGAAGTTGACTTTCTAGAATCCTTATCTGACTGAAAATCTAAGTCTGTGTACCCAATGGGCACTAGACTATCTGCCTGGTAAACCAACATAAGATCTCGAGTCCTTTTAAGGTACTTGAGTATATGTTTTACCGCAGTCCAGTGTTCTTGCCCTGGATTAGACTGATATCTGCTAACCATGCCAACAACAAAGCAGATGTCTGGTCTAGTACAGAGCATAGCATACATGAGGCTTCCTACTGCCGAGGCATAAGGAACTGCCTTCATTTTCTCTATCTCATCAGGTGTCTTAGGACACTGATCCTTGGATAGAGTGATTCCATGCCTGAAAGGGAGAAACCCTTTCTTGGAATCCTGTATACTAAATCTGGAAAGAATTGTATCAATATAAGTAGCTTGTGACAAGCCCAACATCCTATTTTTCCGATCTCGCATAAGCTTAATACCAAGGATGTGACTAGCTTCTCCCAAGTCCTTCATATCGAATTGACTTGATAACCATACCCTCACTGAAGATAATAACCCAATATCGTTCCCAATAAGTAAGATATCATCTACGTACAATACCAGAAATACCACTGCGTTTCCGTTGCACCTTTTGTACACACAAGACTCATCCGGACATTGATTAAAACCAAAAGACTTGATTGCCTGATCAAAACAGATGTTCCAAGATCTAGACGCTTGCTTAAGCCCATAAATAGACTTCTTAAGCTTGCACAACATATGCTCTTGGCCTTTTGCTATGAATCCATCTGGCTGCATCATATAGATACTTTCATCAAGACTTCCATTAAGGAAAGCTGTCTTGACATCCATTTGCCAAATCTCGTAATCAAGATGAGCCGCAATGGATAAGAGAATCCGAATAGACTTTAGCATGGCAACCGGTGAAAAGGTTTCATCATAATCGATCCCTTCTTTCTGAGTGAACCCTTTTGCAACAAGCCTTGCTTTAAAGGTTTCCACCTTCCCGTCTGCTCCTCTCTTTCTCTTATATACCCACTTACATCCGATGGGTTTTATCCCTTCGGGTGGTTCTACAAGATCCCAGACTTTATTAGAGTACATGGACTCCATTTCAGATTTCATAGCCGTTTACCATTTTTCTGCATCTTTATCTTGAAGTGCTTTATTGTAGTTAAATGGATCCATTTCGTGTTCATCAGGGACCTTGTCATAAGACTCTCCCAAGAACATAAAATGGTCGGGTTTACGAACAACCCTCCCACTACGACGAAGCACTACTTGTGTTTGTGTACCTTGTGCAGGTACTGAACTTCCCAACTCACTATCCACACGCTGTGCTGGTTCGGGAATCTGCGTTGGTTCAAGAACCTGTGCTGGTTCTGGAACCTGCGTGTTAGTGGTTCGTTCAGGATGTGCACGAGCATCAACAATTCTCCCACTACGACGAGGTAAAGGGATAATATCTATCTCTTGTGGTACTTCCTCTTGTACTGAAGGTACATACAAATTGTGCCCTACTTTTTCTCCTCTTATTTCCTCTAGAACAACACTACTTCTGGGCTTGTGGTCCATGATATAATCCTCTTCTAAGAATTTGGCATTGGTGCTAACAATAACCTTTCGTTCTCGAGGATTATAAAATAGGCCACCCTTGGTTCCTTTAGGATATCCAACAAAGAAACACACTTCTGTTCTTGACTCCAATTTATCCGCATTACCTTTCAGCACGTGTGCTGGACTACCCCATATCCGAATATGCCGTAGACTAGGCTTACGCCCACTCCACAATTCTATGGGTGTAGTAGGTATTGACTTTGATGGCACCAAGTTAAGAATATATGCTGCTGTTTCTAAAGCATATCCCCAAAAGGAATCAGGTAGGTCTGAATAACTCATCATAGATCTTACCATTTCCATAAGAGTCCTATTCCTTCTTTCTGCTACACCATTCTGCTGTGGCATACCCGGTGCAAACAGCTGGGATGTAATCCCATTTTCTGACAAGTATTCCCTAAACTCTCCTAAGAGATATTCACCACCACGATCTGATCGTAGTGTTTTGATACATTTTCCTAGACGCTTCTCCGTTTCTGCCTTGAATACTTTGAATTTGTCAAAGGCTTCAGACTTTCGTCGCATTAAGTAAATGTATCCATACCTTGAGTAATCATCAGTGAATGTGATGAAATACTCAAAGCCACCTCTAGCCTGGACAGTTATGGGACCACACAAATCAGAATGAACCAGTTCTAACCGTTCTTTAGCCCTATAGCCTTTTGCCGAGAATGATCTCTTAGTCATTTTACCTTCTAAACAGGATTCACAGACTGGAAGTGCCTCCACTTCCAATGAACCTAATGGCCCATTTTCGACCAGTCTTTGAATTCTTTTTAGATTAATATGACCAAGGCGTAAGTGCCAAAGATATGTTTGATTCATCTTTGAAGGTTCCTTTCTCTTAATTGGTAAATTATTAGTGTTATTCAATTCGTATAGTTGCAATGTAGACAAGTCAAGATTTATTATATAAAGATCATTCACCAATGTACCAGAACAAATAAACTGTTTATTTTTTCTAATAATAACTGATTTATCATTAAAATGAACAAAATATTTGTCCTCGACCAATCTAGAAACTGAAATTAAATTCCTTCTAATGGAAGGTACATATAGACAATCCTTAATTACTAAAATCCTATCCTGACTAAACTGAAGATAAACATCTCCTACTGCAACTGCTGCCACCTTCGTAGCATTACCCATGTGTAGATAAATTTCTCCATTCCTAAGTTGCCTGGTTTCCTGGAACCCCTGCAAAGTATTGCAGACATGATTAGTGGCTCCCGAATCTACACACCAGGTACTGGTAGATCGGACCGCTAAACAAGTTTCAACAACTAATAAATGAAATTTACCTCCATTGTTCTGGCGGTTTAGGAAACGGGGACAATCCTTCTTCCAGTGCCCTTTCTGCTTACAGTGAAAACACTTGCCTACAGGCTTTTTCACTCCTCCTTGAGGTCCAGCGACTGCTGCACGTGCTGCTCCTTGTGGGACTGCAGCTTGTGCGTTATTCTTCTTCTTCTTTTTCTTGCTTTTAGGCTTAGAAGTAGAAGCTTTCTCAGCCACCAGAGCACTAGCTGACTTACCAATGAGTCCCTCAGCTGCTTGGAGTTCTTTAAGAAGTTCCGACAACGAATATTTAAACTTGTTCATGTTGTAATTTAGTCGGAATCCCTTAAATGAATCCGGCAACGACTGGAGAATGATATCGACCTGAGTTTCCCCATCGATTTCAGCTCCAAGGATCTCTAGTTCATTCAGAAGACCAATCATCTTCAGAACATGATCCCTAACTCGGGTTCCTTCAGCCATTGTTGTGTTCATGAGGTCCTTCATCGCAACCTGCCTTGCGGCACGATCTTGATCCCCAAACATATCTTTGAGGTTCAGCATTATGTCGTAGGCAGTGGCTAAAGACTCATGCTGATGTTGCAGTACATTTGACATAGAAGCCAAAATGTAACACCGCGCCATCTCATCAGCCTTTTTCCACTTTCGGTAAGCCTGGGTTTCCTCTTCGGTTGCCCCCTCACCAGGTTCTTCTGGACAAACCTCAGTGAGCACAAACTTGTACTCTTCAGCAGTAAGCACAATATTCAAGTTCCTTTTCCAGTCAATATAATTAGGTCCAGTCAATTTGTTTTGGTTGAGTATAATAGAAAGTGGGTTGAAAGAGTTTGCCATTTTAAATCCTGAGAATCACATAATAATAATAATACAAATTAAAATGGGCAATAATAACTTTGAACACTATATTTAACTATGGTACCCTCTACCATTTTAAAAGGTATTCGCCAGCAGCCTAAACCTTGAAAAATATGCCTCGTTAGTGAGGTCGTCTATTATTCATTATTTTTAGACAGGTCCAAACCTATTAAATTTTATTATCTAGACAATCCTTTATTGTCAAGTAACATATACTATCTAGACAATTCTTTATTGTCAAATAAAATTCAAATAGCTGACTTCATTCAGTCCTATAAATAATAGTAGAGACTCAGTTGGAGAGTATGCTATTATTTATATCTAAGTGTATACCATCATTTAATTTAATCCAATGATTCTGTAATTCATTCTTTCCGATATGGAGGTGGGTACTAAAACCCACACGAAAAATAAATCACATCATTTAAATTATCTTTCAAAGAAATTTGTACAATGATTTCACAATCTATTCTTTCCGATATGGAGGTGAGCACTATAACTCGCACGAAGAATAAACTATATCATCTACAAATCAATGATGGAGACCGTGGGATATTTATGTGAAAAAATTCCTCACCCACTTAGTATTTAAAACATTATTATCTGAGGGTTATAAAAAAAATGTTCAATTCAAGTCAACTAGAATACAAGGGTATGAAACATAAGACCTATGTGCAATAAAATTATTTTACCGCCTTTTTAAAAAAAAACTTAAATTTTGCAATTGCACAATACTTATATTTATATACCCAATTATTAATTGACAAAAATTAAACAAAACGTGATCTAAGTGTGGTCATGTATCCATGTTGTCCAAAATTATAAGGAAACCTAATAATTAAACATATACTACCAAACACACAAAGCATCAAACCATTCAATAATAAGAAAAGAATAAATCCCTGCTATTATGGTCTAAGCTTCTCCCCAGTCCGTTAGGAAACTGCCACGACCAATGTTGCCACTTCGCTGACTATGACGGGGATCGACCTGCCTGGTCAGGTCGCGGGGATCGACCTGCCCGGTCAGGTCGCGGGGTGCGGGGCAGCGCCCCGTTAGAAACCAAGAATTCCGATTAATTTCTGAATCGATCTTCGTGGTAAAAACGCATTCTTCAACTTTCTGCCCCCATCTTCGTTAAAGAGACAACAGTCTTTAAATACAAAGTCCTATGCCTCCACGTAAGGAGTTCACACATGAACTATTCTATCTAAATCGAAATCGAAATTAATTACATAAATCCTATGCCTCTGTTTAAGGAGTTCACATAACTGATCTAATATATCAAAATCAAAATCGAATTAATTACATAGATCCTATGCCTCTGTTCAAAGAGTTCACATAACTGATCTAAATAAAATTTACGATTACAACCATGAATAAAACCAAATCATCACGCACATTAAAGTAACCACGAATAAAACCATCGTGGGATCCAATCACATAAAACAGAATTATGTGACCATAATAGCGGGACAAGAACACTGCAAAACAAGGGTTAGCGAGTTCTACGTTCTACCCATTATCAATATGCATGAATCGATTTAAACTGGACAACATGGTTAGTTCAATCCGTACGCATTATTAAATAAAAACCAATCGCTCTGATACCAATTGATGGAAACTTAGTTCCAGAATCATTTAATATTGCGTATAGACCAAACAAATTTTTTTTTTTATGTAAAACCCTAGTGCGGAATCGGATTTTACCTTCGAGATCTCTCTGGTTTGATCTCGTCTCAGCACGAACAGGAATTGATGGAGACGAATCGAGAACACGGGCTTGATAGAACCTCAAGATCTTCTATCGTATTCCTTTCGCCGTGCAATCCTGTACCGAGTGTGGGCTGCGGTATCACCAAGATCTCCTTCTCTACTCTCTCCGGCACAAACCCTAGTTCGTGAGAATTATATTGTATCGAGAGAAGAGGCAAGGTTGGCATATATATAAGGCTACGATAGGGACCCTAAGGAGAAATAAGTGTTTGGGCTTACTATGGAAAACTGGAATCCTAATTCGATTAAGAATTGATTCCTTCCATAAATTATAATTCACACCACTAAAGAATTATAATTGCACTCCCGTCCTTATCTCAAAATTATATTTCGAGCTCCTTATTATTAAATACTTATTATTCTCCCCACGTTAAGATTACAGATAACCGTCATTTAAATTAAATTACTGACAATTATATTTAAATGACTTCTTAATCCTTGAGCCTACCACTTAACTTATTTGACATGTCAGATTAACATAATCCACCTGCAGGGTTTGACATGATCAAAACTTATAAGCTTCTCAAGGGGTTATCATCAATCCCTATACCGGGACGCGGATTTCGTCAATAATTAATATTCATCATACATATAGTGTCACCATCCAATTCACGAAGATTATTGATCCATAAATGAATCTCACTTTTAATGAGTCAAAACAACAAACACTACATATATATGTTTATTAATTATTTCAAGATTAAGAGCATAAGTAATCATAATAACCATGGGATTTTAAATTGTTTTATATAGTCAGTATAAAAACAATTAACCCAAACTGGTCCTGTTTAATACACATAAAGTGTACTAGCACAACGAGTTAAAACTGTACCGTTTCCTGTAGTCAAGATAAACTACTAAAACTTGTGCTACAATCCTACCGATGGTTGTCCAATTCCATCTAAGACCGTGAACCAATAAACTTATATTCCACAAGAACCAATGATATGATCCTCTGTGTGTAAGCTATACTCTACACACCAAATCATCTACTATATGGAATAAAAGACACACACATGCACAATATTTAAATAAATAATATCATGCAACCATTGCCCATAAAGATTCTCATTAAAATAGCAAAACCGAGTCTATATAACAAATCAAAACCAATAATAATAAAATCATGGCTTTTAGTATATCACTCTAACAAACACAACGAAATTGGGTCAAGTTATTGGACGTGGCTCAACTGTGCTTCAACGCCCAGAAAAACTCCGGGACGGGTAAAAGCGCCTTCGAAATCGTTACTGGACAACAACCCATCCTTCTTCACACCGCCAACTCGATGCCAGTTTCCAAATCTCCTAGAGCCCGTAACTTCTCAGAAGAATGGAAGCAAAATATTGAGTTGGCTCGTTCGCACCTAGAGAAGGCCAACTATCGAATGAAGAAGTATGCAGATCAGAAAAGGCGACCGTTAGAGTTCCAAGTAGGAGATCTCGTAATGGTGAAGCTCCTTCCACAAGATAGAAAGTTCTTAAGGGGCCGAGACCCACGCCTTCTGTAAAAATATGAGGGGCCGCTTAAGATTGTGAAGAAAATCAGGAAAGTGGCTTATCGGATTGAACCCCCTAGTTGGCAGAAGGTTCACCCAGTATTTCATGTCAGCATGCTGAAACCATACTTTGCTGATACTTCCGATCCAACCCGAGGGGAGTCTAGTCGTCCAGGGCTAAAGCAGCGAGCAGAAGGGAATAAGTCAGTGGAAGCCATCCTGGCCGATCGAGTTGTGACAGCTTCTCGTAAACAACACCAAGAGTTTCTCGTCAAATGGGCAGGAAGAGATCCCGAAGAGAACACTTGGGAAAGAGCATCAGACCTATCAGCCTTCCAGGATCAGATCACAGCATACCTAGATCAGTTGACGAGGGCGTCAACAGCTCTGGTGGGGGAGGATGTCACGGGGTGCCTTCCAACAGCACTCGTGACCGACTACTACGCTTCATCGACACCGTGCATGCGCCCAAGCGCAGCACGGCCCAACAGGCAATAATTGACTGCGCTTCATCAGCACCGTGCACGCGCCCGAGCGCAGCACGACATCTAGTTTTATTATTCTGTTTAGGTTTCCCTTATGTAAATATTGTTTTCTTGTAATTAGATCTAGGAATTTCCTTTGTAGTTGTATTACATTTCCTTTGTAAAAGTTTTCTTGTAACTTGTAAGACCCAACGTGCACTGCTACAACTTTGGTATTTTCATTAAGTGGTTATATGTGGGGATAAGACTATCTACCTCACACCCGAGTTGCCTACCAGTGCACGTTGTTTAGCACTTTGTTTTCAAGCTCTTACTCTCTTTCGAATTGTAACAGCTTTCCATGTAATCTCATTTTCTTGCAATGAAGTAATCTCAATTTGTGCTCACGCTCTCGTTAAAATTACTGTTGTTGCATGTTGTTCGTTGATTGTTAATTAAATTCGATCACACTCGACCGGGCTATCGGTTAGCACGGTCGCTCACGCGGCCTCCTTTGTGCCATCAAAGGACGCCCCGTGACACAAAGGCATGCTTGGATTGTCTTAACGAATGCAAACTTCTGGAGGGCCTTAATGACACGGTAATAGTAATTATCCCTAAAGTGAAACAACCGGAGAAATTATCTGATTTACGCCCTATTTACTTATGTAATGTCATCGTTAAAATTATGACAAAAATGCTAGCTAATCGACTGAAGCGGGTCTTAAATTCTATTATCTATGAATCACAAAGTGCTTTTATCCCTGGCCGCTTAATAACTGATAACGTTATGGTTGCTTTTAAGGTGGGACATTATATCAAGCGTAAGACTAGGGGAAAAATAGGGGTGGCTTCCTTAAAAATTGATATGTCGAAGACATACGATCGTGTGGAATGGGGGTTCTTAAAAAGTATGTTGCGAAGGATGGGTTTTTGTGAGAGATGGATTGATTTGATTTTGATGTTTGTGTCATCTGTTAAATATGTTGTTAGACAGGAAGGCAATGACATGGGCCTATCGTCCCTTTGCAAGGCCTTCGGCAAGGGGACCCTATTTCTCCTTACTTATTTCTTATTTGCGTGGAGGGGCTCTCTTCGCCCATTAATAAAAATGTTAAATTAGGGCTTTTACATGGCTGCAAGGTGGCAAGAAATGCGCTAAAGGTATCACATCTTTTCTTTGCTGATGATAGTTTCCTGTTTTTTACTGCTACTATTGCTGAGAGTACTACGATTAAGAATTGTCTTCATTCCTATGAGATAGCATCAGGGCAGAAAGTAAATTTTGCTAAATCCTCTATTTTGTTTAGTTCTTATACTGATGAGGATACTCAGCACAATATTACTGACATGTTGGGAGTTGAAGTTTGTTTGAATCATGGAAAATACCTCGGTGCTCCCTCTCTTATAGGAAGAAATAAAGCCAAAGTTTTTCAGTTTGTTAAGGAGAAGGCCTGGAGACGTATGTTTGGGTGGAGAAATAAAAATTTCTCTCGAGCGGGTAAAGAAATCTTGGTAAAATCGGTTATTCAAGCCATTCCCAGTTATATCATGAGTGTGTTCTTATTACAGATTAATGTGATGACTTGGAGAAGATGTTGAATAATTTTTGGTGGGGAAAAAAGAAAGATGGGTCGAATAATATTAGGTGGAGGAGTTGGGATAAATTGTGTAATAAGAAAGTTCATGGAGGCTTGGGTTTTCGAAAAATTCGAAGATTTAATATTGCAATGCTAGGGAAACAAGCTTGGCGACTCCTTTTTAATTCTAATTCCCTTTGTGGTAAAATTTTTAAGGCTCGATATTATCCAAATTTGAACTTTTTAGAGGCTGAGTTGAGGACTAATCCAAGTTATATCTGGCGTAGTATTGTGGTTAGTAGAGATGTTATTAAAGGGGTGGTCGGAAAATTATTGGTAATGGTTTGGAAACTTGTATATGGGGTGATCCTTGGTTAGCTTGTTCGGATAATCCTTACATTGAATATGTTTGTGATGAAGGGCTAGCAGAGATTACGGTAGATGTTTTCTTGAAGCCAGGGTTTACGGAATGGGGTGAAGATATCGTGAAAAGCTTATTTTCCAAGAGAGATCAAGATGAAATTTTGGCACTCCCGCTGTCTAGATCTCCTAAATCAGATCGTTGAGGTTGGGCGTGCGACTCTAAAGGCATGTACAATGTTAAAAGTGCCTATAATTATTTATTCTTTCTCAATCAACAGGTGATAGCCCCGACGATGGTTGATTGGTGTAGCGTTTGGAATTTAAAAGTTCCTCCTAAAATAAAGAACTTTGTGTGGCGTGTGATTGATGGTTGTTTACCCACAAGAGATAACCTAGTGGCTTGAAGAGTAAACGTGGAGCCGACTTGTGCCTTATGCAATCAACACCCTGAAATAGCTATTCATGTTCTAGTCAAGTGCCCAGTAATTCAGCAAGTGTGGCGTGGTTCAGCAGAGGGAGTTCTAGCGATGGATTTTCAGTCGATACCGCAACGGTGGAACTATATTTCTAGCCATTTTAATCAGTAGAAAGTAGCAGCAGCAACAACAATTATCTGGAGTCTTTGGGAAAGATGAAATTCAGCCATTTTTGGCACGGGCATGTCTCCAGCGTCACACATTTTAAACCGAGCGTCAATGGCTCTTGGTGAGTGGCTTTCTGCTAATCATAAGGCAGCAACTATTGTTCCTGTAGCAGTAGAACAGTGTAGTATAACAAGGTGGGTTAAGCCTCCTCCAGGGGTGTTTAAATGTAATGTTGATGCTGCACTCTTTGCAAATAAATCTATGGGGTTTGGGGGCGTTCTTCGTAATTCAGATAGGGGTTTTATAGCTGCAATTCAAGGGAATTTACTTGGCAATTACACGCCTTTGCTCGCGGAAGCAATTGACTTAAGGGAAGTATTGAGCTGGGTTAAAGAGCAAGCGTTGGGCCCGATTTATATTGAAATGAACTCGCAAATTTTAGCGAATGAATTCAATAAAGCTTCGTTTAATTTTTCTAGTCTTGGTATCGTTATTGATCATTGTAAAGCCATTGTTTCGGCTATAGCAGATTGTCGCATTTCTTTTGTTTGTAGATCGGCAAACGTCGTCGCTCATAACTTAGCTAGGG
This sequence comes from Lonicera japonica, assembly GCA_021464415.1. Classification (NCBI taxonomy): domain Eukaryota; kingdom Viridiplantae; phylum Streptophyta; class Magnoliopsida; order Dipsacales; family Caprifoliaceae; genus Lonicera; species Lonicera japonica. The sequence goes on from JAKCWG010000271.1 coordinate 60,033, forward strand.
GTGCGGTCTCTTTGTTGGGTCGGAAGGTGTTTCATTATTGTCCCTCATTTCTTTCTGATGTAATTGTTTCTAATTTGAGCTAATATATCATTTTCTTTGCGTCAAAAAAAAGAAAAAAGAAAGTACATATCTGTTATCTATTGTACGTCAAAAATGAAATAATTTTATAACGGTGAGAGGAACTTACCTTTTTTAAGCATGATAACAATTGGCGATTTTGCAAGATTTTACAAGTTTGTAAATTTGGGAAGTTCAAAAAATGTGAGCTAGTAATCACGTTTTTATCCATAAAAAGTTGAGTTGCAATCACGTTTTTAATAAGCTGAAAAAAATAAAATACATCACCTAACTGACTAACTCCTTAAAACCTCGAGTCGCAATCATGGTTTTCACTATCCCAATTTTTTCCTCCTCTTCAGCGGACGCAACTCCTTCATTAGATTCAAAATCAAAAAGAATAAAATAACCGCTCCGTCCACTCTCTCCCATTTCGACTGGACCAAACTCCAAAGTGGGTCGGAAATATTTCCGGATCCAAATTGCCATTCTAAAGCGCCTTTAATTTGGATTTAAGTGTTGTTCGATAACACTACTTAAATTTAAAATTTTAAAGTTTTTAAATTTAAGTGATTTCAAAGTTATTTGTTAACAAAAAAAAATTAAGTAACAACTTATTTTTTTCACTTAAAACTGAAAACATAATTTTAAAGAGCGTAAAATATCTATTTTACTCTCTTGAAAACACACCACTTTAAAGGAAAGACTCGCTCACACTTTATAGACACTATCTTCTTCCATACGCAGATCCCCTCTATCCCTCTCTCTCCCATACGTAGATCCTCTCTGTCTCTTTCTTCCCTACGCAGATCTTCTGGGCCACCGACTGGAGCACCCGAAGCGTTGAAGCCACCAGACGCCAGAAATACTTATCAATTCTCTCTACTCTAATATACCTCTCTTCCTCATTCTTCTTGTAATATATCTCTCTTCCTCATTCTTCTTGCAATATCTTTAGGGCATTTTTCTATCCTTATTTTGTCTATGATTTAGGGTAGAGTCACGACAACAAATGGTCACTTTGCGGGATGAAATTGCAAATTAATTATTTAGTGAAAATTATCATTTGTAATTGATATTTTCCTAGTATTTTGACTTATAAAACTATTATATAGTTGATTCAACGATTTGAAGATATGATTATCAATGCTTAGTTAGTTTTACTTTGATAGAAAATTATGTCTTTATGTTTTAAAATTTTATCAAGTTTACATATTTTATTTTATGAATTTTTGCATTTAGTGAAGTAATGGTGATTAGTAATTTTCATAAATGAAATGGGTTAGCTTGGTTGAAAAGTTTAAATTTTACGGTCTTTTTTTTTCTTTAGAATCATGTGATCCAAATAAATAAATAAGGGCAAAATTGTCACAGTAAAAAAATTCAGTTTTCAAATGTGTTATATTCAAAGAAACAAAATTTTTTTAGATACAGTTTTTAGAACTAAACAAACAGGTTTTTTAATTTCAGTTTTTAGTTTTTTTAAACGCTACCTAAGTCTTTATATCAGCTTCTTTTAGTCAGGCCATCCACTATGGAATTGCTAAAATGTATGATAAATTGCTATTTTAGTCAGATAAATTCCATTATAAGAAAATGATCAAAATTTGAAGGGGTGGGTGACATTACAAATTTATCACATTAGACACTTGCAATATTACTTGCAATCAACTAATTAGGCTCCGTTTGATAGCAACATGGAAAATGAAAATAAAAACAATTAATTTAGGTGAGAAGATGGAAAATAAGTTGAGGCATATGGTGAGATACTCTCCATCTCATACTCATTTTTGTGAGTATATGTACTCCATCATCCTTAAATATTTTGTGGAAAAATTTTCTCCACCATCACCCAAAGAAAAATTTGTCATGGAAAAAAGCAAAAAGCCAGAGTTAATCTCACCACATACCTCAACTTATTTTCCATCTTCTCATCCAAATTAGTTATTTTTTTTTTCATTTTCCATGTTGCTATCAAACGGAGCCTAATATGACAAACTTTTGGCACCAAGTCTCGCAGAACTGGAAGAGTTTGTTGCGGATTGCTTGAATGCTCTTGCTTCCATTTATTTAATCTAATGCATTTTACCTCTTTTGGAGGCTTTGTTCTTACAAAAAAAAATGATATTTAACAGATCATAAGAGTTGGATAAATAAGTTAATTCTTTCTACCAAATTTTTGATTGATCAGTTTGAAGTGAATTGTATCATTTTAAGTTACTAGTAAAATAATAGGCCTGCTACTTTAAATCTTGTTAAACATGATTGTTGTTTGAAATTTGGGATATCCAAAAAATAGGGGAGAAACTCTGCCAAAATTTCCAATTTTTATGGGTTGAAGTTATTCTAATGGGTATTAATTAGCCTTAAAATCGATCATTGTGTTGAAGGTGTATAATGGGAAGTAGACGTGCTTCTCTTATGCTCTATTGGGGCAGTGAGAGAATTAATGGGGCGGCTTTACCTTGAAAAAAGACCGTTGTTATGAAGAATTAGTGGAGAAAGTTTATTTTGTTATGGATTTTGACCGCGCGTCATCCACATTAAAGGGTTTTGATTATATTATGTTTTCTTTTCTTCTCTGCCTATATAAGAAGCAAAGCTAGAAATTATTAGTTGTTAAGCTCTTTATGTATTTTATATGTTGGGGTTTTCTGGTTGTTTATGAGAAACCATAGGAGAATGGAAAATCCAAAATTCAGGTCTTATGATTTCCTTTCTTATTATTTACAGTTTACTACACAAAATTTTATCTTTTTTTTTTAAATGAAATATAATTTCTTACTAGCTTCCAATATAATTTCTACAAGTAATTTTGGTTTAACAGACATGTAATTTTTCTTCATACGATAATTTAAGATTCATGCAACGTAAACCATACATTGTAGGTCAATTAAAGTTTAGATCGATCCATTTGCACAATTTGTAATATTTTAAGACTCGTGTTTTGCTTTAATATTTTTATTATTTTGGATGCTAATCTTTTGCGTAAAAATGTATGTTCCATCCTTGCAATTGATTGCAAATTGCAATTTTCACAAAACTCATTTGAATGAAATGACAAGAATTCATTAGGAGGGGCCAAAATGATGGACAAAAGTTATTGTTCAATCTCAAAGGTCTTGATTTGGTAGAGTGAATTCTCACTATAATGATCAATCAAAATTCAAAAAGCTTCCAATTATTTTTATTTTTTCCCCTCTATAGCTACTTAGTACTCGTGCATTCTTTCATTTGCCATGGGCTCCAATTGTACATTTACCAATTTTTGATGGACATGTTATTGATTTTCAAAAGCTTTATAAGAAACATATAACCACAACAAAGTGGTCCAGTGGCTAGCTAGCCATCGTGAGTTTAGAAAACCAGGCTCGACTTGGAGCTCCTCAAGTCAAGTCCTGGTAGATATAAAATCTCTAGTGGCCAGTAGTTGGCACCCTTCGCGAAAGAGATTAGTTGAAGTGCGCGAAAGTTAGCCCAACCAACCTTGACATAGACAAAAAATAAATAATAAAAAACATATATTTGAGTATTTGACAACATGCATTGTCTTTGATATTATGGTTTTGCTTGTATTGCAAGGCCTCATCAAAGGCAGCAACTATTAGAAGGCTTCTGCTACTCAATATATATCTAAATGGCAAATGTTAGGGATCTTCAAAGTGATCAATAATTCAATACTGCTAACGTTTGCATGTTTATATCTTATATTATTTTTCATTTATGCACAGCAAATTGACAGCACCTGCAATTTATTTCCATTTATATTATTTAATCCATCAACCAAAAAATGAAAAAGCAAAAAAAAAAAAAAAGTACTTTTGGTCAACCAATTTTCCTCTTCCCATGTTCAAACTTTTGAAACTTATGTCTATTAGTTCAATTAATGGTGATCCACAATGTGATATACGCTTAATTATGAGAAAATATTTAATACAATGGTTACAACGACTCGTGTTATCACTTACCCAATCAAATTGAGAAGGGAGAAATCACACTTTTTTGCAATTGGATTGATAAGTGATAACACGTGCCGATGTAAACATGGTATTGAATGTTTTTTACTTCATTACAAATAGCTTGGATGGAAGTCACTGGGGTTCGCTATAGTGTAGATGAACTAGTGATGGAGTTTAATGAAACCATTTGATTTTTGGTTGCATCATCCATCCATGAAAATGCTTAAATGGCATTTACTTGGACTAAGACAACCTAGGCTTTAATGAGCTATTGTTTTGTAATGGGATTCTCTTGATATATATATATATACTAGTTTTTTAACCCGTGCGATGCACGGACGCATTTATAAATATATATACATATTTTACTTTTAATTACTTTTTTTATTGGATGGATCTAAATTAGAGATATATAATTATTCTTTTTAATCGTAAGAGTTCCATAAAAACAACGGAAAGTGATTGAAAGATTGTTATCAAATAATAACATTAGAAATTTAGTGCAAGACTCATATAAAAGAAAGAAAATATTAACATCTTGTTAAAATCTAATAGTATATATATAAATAAAATGCAATAAATATAAATAAACGGTGCAACTAAATATAAATAATAGTATATGTATATAATCCAATAGTATATATATATATATATAAATATAATGCCATAAATAATATTACACATAGCAGTTAAAGATATTTGTTAACATTTAATGCTATAAATATAATGCAATAAATAATATTACACATGGCAACTAAAGACATTATTTAACATTTAATGCAATAAATCTTCTCACTCCTCTCATTTTATATATATACTATTAGATTGTAGACGATTGAAAATAATAGTTGATTTATATAGTCTAAATAATTGTAATGCATGGCTATTTAAAGAGATAATCTCACGTTAATTTTTATTCAATTGATGTTATTAGAAAAGAATGGAATATACGTGGAAATGAGAGTAAATTGATAATAATAATAATAATAATAATAATAATAATAATAATAATAATAATAATAATAATAATAATAATAATAATAATAATAATAATAATAATATGATACGTATGAAATTTATCTAGAGATTTAGATATTTGATAATTGTATTCTTAAATTAATTGTGCATGTAAATGTTCAACAACCTTCTAAGTATAAATGTTTATAATTGTTTTAATTAAATCGTAAAAATCTTAACGGGATATTGAAAAATTGGACTTGTATGAAAATGTTTTCTGCAAAAGAACCAAGGAATAATATTTTTGTAAATTAAAGGTCTATATTTGATCAAATTCTAAAAGGAGTGCAAAGTTAACTTTGTAGTAGATTTTTAAATTCTATTTTTTAATGGAATCATACAAAATTAAGTTTGCATTACATGTTTTTTAGCATATTATTATAAATAAGTGTTTAATTGACAGTTATTTAGAATAATTTTAATAAGTTACATATTCAAAACCTATTTATTAATAAAATGCACATAATAATTTTTTCGGAGTTATGCAAAGTTAAGATTGCACTCTTTATTTTCTAAAATATTATTATGTACTTGTATTTATTTGACGTTGTTTTAAAGTTTTATGAATGAAACATAATAATATACTTGTTAAAAAATATAAATACATCATGCAAAACAAATTTGCATAAAATGTTTTTGATTGCAAAGTTAAATTTGCACAAAACACAATTTGGTGTAATGTTAAGTTTGCACTCAACACAATTTTGTGCAAAGTTAAGTTTACACTCGGTCAAAGCCTTATTTTAAAACACAATTGATAAACAAACCCTTATTTCAGAATGATAATGATATCTAGACCCTTATTTCTAAAAATTTTGTGAAAAATATTGTAATGCAAGACTTTTTACCTCAATGAAAAGAATAGTTTGGAACCAGTATTTATGGTAAAATGTACTTCTACTTGTTCTTTTAAAAGTAACAATGGACTACAAATTTGGGCTAGAGGTGGGTTGGACGGTGGGCTTGGGGCAGGCTAAGTTCGCCCTGCTCATAGTGGTGGCTATGGGACAGCAACTCAAGTATGGAAGCGGGTTTGGAGTGATTTTTTTTTAATTACTCTGGTCAGGTTGGGAACTAACTCCCCACCCGCTTTGATACCCTGCATATTATAAAGTACTACAAAAAAATAATATAAAAATGTTATTTTTCGGACAGTAGCTAGACTGGTCCTATATTATATAAAAATTTAAGTAAATATTGGAAGAAATGTTTTTTTATGCTAATACAAAACTTTGGGCCTTTGAAAATTGTCCAAAAAGTAGGAGTCCAAGGTGCGCGCACCGCCTTACTCGTGGATCCTGAACATATAAAATATATGTATATATTCAAAAAAATGTGTGTATACACATTTATGAACATATGAGTTATTTATTATTTTATTTACAAAATATTATTTGATTAAGTTTCACGCACCTCCAATTTTAAAGTGAATTGGCGCACACATCCTATTAACCCGATCAGGTGGCTACAATAGAGGCTCAGCGGTAATCCAGAGTCTCCTACAGAATAATGGAAGAGACATGTTTCGGAAGTTCCAAAATGCATTTAAGAATGTTAAATGCATGGAAAAGATAAAATTGCCTCAAAAGCTTCCAAAACTCTAATTTATATAGTGAATTATTTTAGAATTTTACAAAATGGTAGGGAGACTAGTAAAATTCAAAGAATATTTAGAGAATTGATCTAGATCTTATGTTATATTCAATCTCCACCCTACACTATGGAGGAGCAAGCTTATAAAAGCTTATAAGTCTTATTTGTGAATCATTAGCAAGTGTGATCTATACCACCGTCAAGCCCTTGCTCATCCCTCTCAAATTCTAAATAAAGTGCATATTTAAACCAAAATGGATGAAAGGAGAATATGCAATGAAAACTGTACGTGAGATTGCCATCCAATTAAGAGTGGATGAGAGGTTTTTAAATATTGTAGCATCACATATGAACCAAAATGTATGAATGCGGAAGATGCAATGAAAACTGTACGTGAGATTGCGATCCAATTAAGAGTAGATGAGAGGTTTTTAAATATTGAACTGCATGTCATTAAACAGCTCTCTTAACCACATTTCATTATTGAATGTCTTAATCTGACAATTGGTATCAGAGAAGTCTGTCCTGTACCACCATTCGAGCAATGGCAGAGGGAACTAAATTGCAAGAGTTCAATCGCCATATTTAAAGGAATCGATGACTAGAATGGATGATCGGATTGATGAATTAGAAGCAAAAGTTAGCAGCATGCAGAAATTGTTATATGAAGCTAATAATACTTTGCAAGGTTTTGTGATGGAGTGGAAAATTGCAAGGAAAATGTAAAGAAGCTGAAAACCTAGCTGGCACTACAAGAAAAAGGGCTTAATATGTCACTTTTATTATTTAAAATATGTCGGTGAAATCAAAAATGACATAAAAGGTTAAATAGTGCCACATTTGTGTCACTTTTTAAAAGTTTATAACTATTGTGTCAGTTCAGTTGAAACCGACATAAATAATGAATAATTATGTCAGTTTTTAAGTGACATAATTATTCATTATAATATATGACAATTATTATGTAAAGCGACACAATAAACTCATTATAATTTATGCACCTTATGACGTTTTTTAGAAGTATGTAGTTATTATGTCAGTTTTACAGCAATCGACATTAATACGGACCAAATATGTCGGTTTTGAAGGGACTTACTTACTTATAATAATATATGATGGTCATTTTAAAAAGCGACATAATAAAACTTATTTTTAATTCCTATACAAAATCTGAAATGCGTGTGCAACCTTTTGAAATCCTAAACATTTTAGAATTTTCCTAAAACCGTAATAAAACCAAAAGTCCTAAATACAACACACAATTACTATACATGGAAGAGATTTAATTTCCACAAAAATATGCAATATTATACTTGGGTTGGTGATTTTGAGTGCTTTTTTTTTTGAAATTAAATAGATTTTTTGTTGCTAGATGTAAGATTAATTCATTTGTGGACATTGGGAATATAATTCTTTGGTTTTATATGTTCATAAATAACGGCGGAGATATATTTGTTAAATTATATAACGGAATGGTACATCTTATACTTTCAATAAATTTTTTTATCATATAAGTGTCTTAGCCTAACTGGTAGAACACCAGTGTTAGAACCCTGAGTACCAAGGTTCGAATTCCCTCCATAACACTTAAAAAATGGATAATTAATTGTGCAATTTAAAAAAGGAAGAAAGAAAAACAACGAAAAAGAAATTAAGAAATAATAAAATATATTTTTTATTTTGTGTAAAACGTATAATATATAATATAATAGTATTTTTAAAAAATATGACGCTTTTGTGTAGAATCGTCATACTTAAGGTTACATTTATGTCAGTTTTTCGAACATATATGACACCCGCAATTATGTCGCTTTATGAGTCGTAAAAAAATGACATATATAGCTATAAATGTCACTTAAAAAATGACATAATAAGCCTTTTTTCTTGTAGTGTGGTAATCTATTAATTCTAGTTGGAAAAGGGTAATGTTTAGAATGTTTATAGTGTCTATGAAATTGAGTTATCGATGAGTCCAACAAGTGTAGTGATAACTGAGTCCAACATGTTTAGTGATAATCGAGTTACGCAGACATTTTATGATCTTGTGAAATCGAGTATCAATGAGAAACTGGATTGCATTGTGGTTTGCTTAATTGGTCAATTCATCTAACAATCAGAAAGGCTTTAAAGGACTTGAAAGAGAGATATACATGTTCAATGGCACAAATACATTTGTATAAGAGATTCAAAATACTAGATATAAATGAAATTATATTTGTAATATGAGAGAGAGAAATAAATTAAACAGATGACTATCACACACAATCTCAAGTCACGAAACTCAGGATGGTAAGAATATTCATAGCCATCGTGCTCCATATGATAAAGCAATAAAAGGAAACATCATGTTTCTGAGCATCATAGTGGGTCAGGATTTTAGGGATTTGGGTTACAGATCTTTCCGCTTTCTTTACCATGTAGCGATATATTTCATCGTTTTCCCGCTATGTGAATATACTTAATGTAAATATGAGAGATACACCTTGTAGCATAAGGAATGCTTTAATGAAAAATTTTGAAATATACCTATCCAGAAAGATCCACAATATGGTAAGGTTTGTAGATTGAAAATTAATGCAATTCTTTCTGAACCATATGAATGCATTTCCATGGTGCTCCTGAAGATAAAGTGATTAAAGGAAACGTTGTGTTTATAAGCTTCATAGCGGGTTGCGGAACTTTGAGTTGGGATTTTGGGAAATTTTTTTGGCATAAAAGGAAACACCGATGTTTCTGAGCTTCATAGTGGGTTAAGGATTTTAGGATTACGGCACAAGAGATCGATCTTGTGGTCTTTACGTGCAATGGTTGGGGACTTAGGGGATCAGGGGAACTTGGGTTGGGATTTTGGGGATTGAGGCAAATATGGGGATGTGATATTTCATAGACTATGTAGAATGCTTAAAATTGTTATATATAATGTTTAAAATTGTGCGTGCATGAAAAAGGAGTGCAATGTGTGTACAAGTGTCAGCGTGTTGGAGAGAACAAACTATCTATTCAATCGATTCATGTCATTGCATCTAATCAGATAGGGTTAGCGTAGTAAAATTGAACAAATAACACAATATAATATATATTATTATTTTTTTAAAAACTATAATGTTTTTGTTATTTGAAATTGTGTGAAAGATAGAGAATTCATTATGTGAAAGTGTGCTTGATTTTATTAGGGAGATGATAGACTTAGTCTAATTCATCAGTTCACACCATTACATCTAGTTATAACTTATGCAGATAATGATAAGTGTAGAAATGTTAATTAATTGAAATACTATAAATGGATCAAAAACTCTTCCATGAGAATGTTCTTTGAAAAATTGCTAAAGAATAACATTTTTCTGACATAAGGGCTTATTTTTTAAAGCTTGTTAGCGCGGGATCCTTAATTAACCAATTTTTTTTAAAAAAATTGTGTTTGATCAAATTCTAGCCAATTGTGTTGTTTGATCAAGGAATAATGGGCTCAAGTTCTAGCCAATTACTTTGTAATTTTTTGTTTTAATTTGTAAAAGACTGATAAAATTACTGTACAAGCACATGAGGATGGCCCCCATTAAAGCTGCACCCGGCGTGTGTTATTATAAGTAATTGTCTAATAGTTGTGTCGGCAGAAGAATGAGCCCCTTTCACTCACTACTCGCCAAAAGGCGTTTAAAGCTATGGGGCACGTTTTATACTTTTGCCTAGTAAACCGGATAGCTTTCTGCAACCAATAATAGGTAAGAGTATGTATCTCCCCTATAAAAGGAGAATTAGTTTTTATTTGTAAGTATGAGTTTTTCCATTACATCTTAAAATAGTTTATTTTACAGAGCATGAGTGAGTAGAGCTTCCTTTAGTTAGTTAAAATGAAAGCAAGGAGTTTGTAATAGTAATATTTCTTGAATAAAATTATGTTTCATCTTCAGTACAACTTTCAATAGATCTCTGAGTTTTGCTTAATTACTTACAAAAAATAGACCTATCTATATGCGGGTTCCCAGTAAGGATTTTCTCTCTGATTCATACAAGATCAGTGAGTGGCTGGTTTTGAGTTGTCGCTGGTAGGTGCCGTAGTCGTAGCCGTGAGCCGTTAGCAAGGGTGTGTTAGGCGTTGAGGTGTAGGCAGGAAATGAACGACCAATCCTTTAAGGTGGATGAACAGCGAGAACAAACGCAAAGGAGATAGAACAGACCTAAGACGGAAGAAGAAGGCGAGAAAGGCAATCGGAAGCAAGGTGGACCAGACGTTTTATTCAGGTATATTACTGTTTAAACTAATTGTGAGTACTTATAGCTAGCTAAAAATTTAAATATAAGAAAAATCCCTGCATCTTTATCATTTATAATTTATGAGCAACATAGACAGAGATTACGAAAATTTCGTAAACCAAACAGACGTCAGAAGTACCAAGCCTATACTAAGGTGGGGTTTAATTAACCCAGACGAGCAAACATTTGTGCGATCAGCACACTTCAGATCAGGAGGATCTTTTCCTTACATACACCACGTTTGCAAGTGGGTATCTAGAGAAGTAAGGAAACTCCCAGATTTAGAAATCGCTACGGACATACATATTAATTCTTTAATATAAAATCTAGACGAAGAGGAAGTTAATAATCATCAAAGAAACCTCCCTTAAGGAGGAATAGCGCTCAAGTAGACGTTATCGGAGGTACACATGATCTTAGACATATTCTGCAAAGAACTTTAGAAAAATTAAAGTTCGTACAAATAAAAATACTTGCAGAGACTGTAGAATTCCTACGAAAAAACAAAGGAATTAGATGTCTCAGATTTATAGAGCTAGTATGTATAACTTGCGTGCTTATAGACAGTTGCTATCCAACTACGGAAATCAAGAATTAGACTCATTAATAAAAAACAATATCCTAAATCCCATTAGAGATATTGTATACGATATAAACTGAAATATTTCAGATTATAGACTAGAAGCTTTAGACTTAATAGACTTTCCGTGGAGACCGTTGACAGCTTCACAGCTCCATCAATGTCCAAACGGATTAAGCTGGAGTGAAACACTTAGACCTCCTCCACCATCTCCACCAAGTGAACCAGATAGTGATTCACCAGCAGAAGACCCGTCGACGCTAGAACCTCAGACATAGATGATATAAATTGGTTAAACTAGATTCTTATCCTTAAAATACTAAGGGTAGATAAAGACTAAATTAAGAAAGACTAAGGTGAGAACTTATAATTACAAGTGGTCCCCTCACATAAGACAAAGTGGTCCAACAAGTAGTCCAAGTGGTCCCTTGGTCAAATCACCCTATTTAGTTAAATAAGATTGAAACAACCCTATTTGCTATAAGTTTAAAAACTACACTAGTTTGCAAGAAAACTCCTCTATTTAAGATATACACTTTTTTTAAAAATATATATATATATGATCGGCACTTCTTTGTCATTTTGTAAACTATTTGACCATGTTATTTAAAATATTATTTATATTAAAATATATTATATCCGATTTTTTTTCAATTAATCCCCAAGTAATTGAAAACTCTCCAATCCCCACCTCACCGATCGAGTCCTGAGTCCCGAGTTTTAGAACACTGATTAATAATTTATTGTAAGAATGATTCACGAAGTTTAAATTGTCTGTAAGACCTCCAATATATATAGATCCTCAAAGTTTATGACCATTTGAGGCTATTTGGTAAAGTTATAAGTTAAAACTAGGCAAGAGCAACTTTTCCAATGGCTAGTTTTTGTACCATTACTTGACTAAGTACAAGCTTAATAGTCGACTAATGTGTTAGTCGACTAATGGTACGTCTTAGTGCCTAGTCAACTAATGGCTACTGCCGAGCCCCACTTATGTCGAAAAATCAAACCATCCGAAAATTATCCTAAAGCTTATGGAATGTTCTAAAAATGATCCTAAGCATATTTGTATAGGTTTTAGATATTGAAATATACGTTTGATTTAGTTATGATTTAAATTCTAAAATTAGTTAAAAGTGTTCTTGAGTTATCAAAACATTTTTAATTCAAAACTTGTTTGATTTAATCTATCAATGAAATGAATGATGCATGATCATGTTTGAGCCAGAAATATTAATCAATTAAGAAATTTTACAAAAAACCTAAGCACTCACTCAATTATCGAATTTAACAAATATTCAAATGCTTGATTTATTTATTTGTTCTTCACTTGATTGAGAATCTTGATCTTTGATTGACTTCTGATGTACGCTTGTGTGGGATGGTATCTTCTTTGTGATGTGTAATGATCCGATTTAGATAATCTATTCTGGTTCTTTGAATTACCTTGTGTATTCTTTATTCCTAGTTTAATGTGAAAAGTTATAATTACATTTTAACAAGAATGTTAAATTACACATGATTAATTTATTGATATTACTAAAATAAGATTAAAGATAATTTAGGTCAACAATAACCACCGTGTTTTAATTGTGAACTTTTTAGAAAAAAAGAAGTTAAAAAAGGTAAAACAGTGGTCGATGAAGGTAAAAACTTAATATAGATCCTTCAATCTCTAATTTTTTTTTTTTTTGAGTAAGCATTTTTATGATTCTGGCATTAAACATTTACGATGGTCGGTGAATTTTCGTTACATGGTGCACATGGTGAGACAATTGATTGCTATTACTCTTGTGAGAATTTTTTTTTTTTTTTTTGTTTGGTACTTTTTATTAATAAAATAGAAAATTAAGAAATAACTTAATTATAGGAGATTTGGCTCTTCTCCGTTACCCTTTCGATCCAATTCGTCTAATAGAGTTGAGTTCGAGGGTTAAACGAATGAATTTTTTCCTGAAATTTGGTGGAGATGATCTCTGTAACAAGTAAATCATCTTCACAAAATTTCATCTAGAAATTCAAACTAGAAGTAAGTGTAATACAAATTTGATACATATGTTCATTTTCGACCATTAAAAGTGTAGATGATCATTTCATCCACTTCTAAATTGAATTTTTTGATAAAATTTTGTATAAATGATCAAATCATCATGGAGATCTTCTCCACCAATTTTAATGAAAAAATTCATATATTAATCTATCGAACTAGACCCCATTGGACAAAATTGGTCCGAAAGGTAAAGGAGAGGAGTCAAGTCCAAAATTTTGATTATGTAAATCTAATTATCTACAAAATTCTGAAAATATATAGTCCGTTTCTGTTACGGATCGGATCTTTTTACGACGTTTTTCATCGTAAAAATATTCCGTATATATATATATGTATATCTTAAAGATGTTTTTCATTTGTAGTAACTGGTGATTCTCCTGTGATTTTTTTAATTTTTTTTACAAATGAAAGTTAATGCAATTTGGTAATTAAAAAGACTGTTAAACTATATATGTATTAGTAAATAAGGAACTAACCTTTTTCATGTAGTATTTTGCAGGTGTTAAAAGGTATTTACGACAAAAAAATCTTTGGTCCTGTAGTTATTGGTGCTAAAAGTGACAAACATCATTATTTAATTATTCACAAATTAAATTTTCCCGGATTTGAACCCTAGCCTAGTTAATGAAAAGTTTACTCTCATATTTAACAATCAAACAAACCTTCCTTATTTTTAAATATTTCTCCTCAAATTATATATTTTGGTAACCCACACATCACATGTACAAAAAAATTAACATCTTTTATAAGTAACAAAAATCCCAAAATTTCAGAGGACAGCAGCCCCGAAAATGTACATATATATCAATTTTTCAATACTTAGGTTGAATTTTTTTATGAATTTTTGTGGAGGTGATCTACTTATTATATAAATCATCTCTACAATTTTTCATAAAAAATTCATCAATTTACCCCTCTAAATGGCCATCCCTTCTTTTTGTTAAAGAGATGAAATCCCTCTTTATAACCTAACTCTATAATAATATGATAGATATGAAATCTAGAAATTAGGTAGAAGGTCTTATTACACATTGATTTTTATCAAAAATACAATGAATAATATTTTTTTGAATGAAGGGCCTATTTTTAATTGGTAATTAGTGTAAGAGGCATATTTTGTTTTATATTTTAAATGAAGGTATTTGAATAAATTTAAATATCATTTAATTAATAAAAACATGTTATATATTACCTAAATTACCCACTCTTTATGAAATTTGCACAAAAAATATGGGCTGCAAAGTTCATATTACAGTAAAATATGGACTACAAAGTTCATATTGCAGTGAAATATGGGCTGCAATATGAACTTTGCACTAGAAATATGGACTGCAAAGTTCACATTGCAGTAAAATATGGACTGCAATATGAACTTTGCACCAAAAATATGGATTGCAAAGTTCATATTGCAGTAAAATATGGACTGCAAAGTTCATATTGCAGTGAAATATAGACTGCAAAGTTCATATTGCAATCCATATTTTAATGCATATTGGTATTTTTTTAGTTTATTTTAAGCGTTGGAATGTCATTTTATGATGAAAAAGAAGACACGTGTCATATTATCAATAAAATAAAAAATAGGCCCTTTATTTACAAAAAAATTATTCCTTGGCTTTAGTGTAAAAATCTTTCTCTAATAAGACCTTTTTTTAATTGTCCCATATGAAATTTATCTATTTGATAATTGTATTCTAAAATTAATTTTGCATGTAAATGTTTAACAACCTTATATATATATATATATATATATATTTATAGTTGCTTTAATTAAATTGTAAAAATATGAAAACTTAAAGTTTTCAAATTTTAATTGATTTCAAAATTGTTTGTTTGCCAAAAAAAATTAAGTGGTTTGATACTTAAAACTGAAAATTTGGAGCAAAAATTTTAAGTGGCAAATTTTCCACTTAAAACAACCTATTGTACAATACCTATTTTACCCTCTTTGTTTCTCATTTTACATGTGATCTAAATAAACTAATAAGAGCAAAATTGTCATATTAAAAAAAATCAGTTTTCAGATGTGTTATATTCAAACAAACAACATTTTTTCAGATACAGTTTTCAGAAGTAAACAAACAGTTTTTTCAGTTTCAGTTTTTAGTTGTTTAATCAAACGTCACTTTAATGAAAAGAATAGTTAGACAATGCTCCATAAAAATAATTTTTTATTTCACTCATGCATATCGTGCCAGTTGAAACTACTCCCTCCATCCCAATTTAATTGTCCACTATTCCATTTATAGTTGTCCGAAAATAATTGTCCACTTTCTACATTTAGCATGTTATTAATTACAACAATTTTTTTTATTTCCAAAATTACCCTTTAAGCTCCCCCCACTTTCTTTATTTTGAGTCCCGCTACCTTTTTTTATTGGAAGAAAAATAAAGGATATTTTTGGAAATAAGCATTGAAGCTTACAAAAAATAAACTTTATCCCATTCTGTTTACAATCACTATATCCCATGCTTAATATCAACCTCATTGAGCATTGAAGTTTACAAAAAATCAACTTTACCCCATTCTGTTTACAATTACTATATCCCATGCTTAATATCAACCTCATTGAGTATTGAAGCTTACAAAAAAAAAACTTTGCCCCCATCTATTTATATTTACTATATCCCTTGGTTGACTTGCTTCCCTTGATTCTCTTGGTTCCTCAAATAAACCTTCTATCCATGCCACATTATGGGTGATAGTGCATTCTTTTGATTCACTTGATTCCCTTGTTAGGTGATAGTTGATTGAGAAGCTTGAGTAAATGAAGTGTTTCCCACATAAGAATTGACGGGGACTTTAACTTAAGTAGATGAAGTGTTTCCCACATAAGAATTGACAGGGACTTTAACCCTTGTACTGCCTTTGTCTTTTGAAGATTTATGTTGAGTTTTCTTCTTTGCAATAGCCTTAAAACCTTCAATTCCTGAACTTGATGCTTCATTAACCTATCAAAAATGAAGAAAATAAATATGGTTTTTAGCATCCTTAGTAAACAACTTATGTATTACATGCTTGGTCACACTTATAGGGGCTTTTCTTGGTCTTCCTCTTGGTCTTTTTAGCTGTCAATATCAAAGTATTAAAGTATATTAGTAATGGTTCATAATTGAAGCAAAGATTTCAGTCCATAATTATATATTAACTGAAGTACTTACAGTGACATTTTCTGCTTGTGGCTATTTGCAGCTCCTCTTATTATGGCCAACCTTCCCACAGTTTCCACATTTGAGAGATTGTTGATGTTGTTTCCCTAACTTGTATGGATCAACCCCTTTTTTCTTGTTCTTATCATCTTTTTCAAGTCTCCTAGCACTAGTGTTAGGCCTTCCTGTAACCTTGCAATAGTAGGGAGGCAAAACATGGTTCAAACCAGTCTTAGGCCACAAATGACAACCATTCAAAGGCTGAATGCAGTTCTCATAACATTTGATATATGTTTCCATATGATACAATTTATTGACAAACTCTTCTGGTTCAAATCCAATGACAAACATAGATGCCACAGCATGCATACATGGTATTCCAGTCAACTCCCATTTTCTGCAGGCACAAGTCATTGCATCCAAGTCACACACAAACTTCCCACCTGGTCCTTCAAATTTGGGACTTCCAGACCATTCTGCTACACAATGTGATGCATCAGTTTTAATCTTCTCCAAAATGGCTTCAATCTTTGGACACAACAAACTTTCATGCTTTATCATCTTGGTTCTATTGACATGGATTCTTTTCATTATTTTACATATAATCCTTTCAAGCATGGTAAGTATAGGCTAATCTCTTGCATCTAAAATCATGCTGTTAAAACTCTCACACAAGTTGTTAAGGAGCACATCTGATTTTAAAAAGGTTTAGAAGTGTGATTTAGACCATTGTGTTGGTGGCTTCTCAGCAAGCCACTTAAATGCCTCACTGTCTAGCTTCTCCAATTGTTGCATTTGTTCTTCAAACTCATCAACAGTAGTTGCCCTTGCACAGTCATATAACTGGTCCTTCAATGCTAAGCCCTTGTGTTTAAGCTTAAAGTTATTGTACAAATGCCTAACACAACATCTATGTTCATAATTTGGACACAACTCCTCGAAAGCTGACATCAAGCCCTTTTGTTTATCAGTAATGAAGCACCAGTGATAACTATTATTGAACCCAATATCATCCTTCAACAACTTTATGAACCACATCCAAGAGTCCTTATTCTCACCTTCAACCACAGCATAAACAAGTGGATAAAGTGAGTTGTTGCCATCAACTCCAACTGCAGTAAGTAACATCCCTTTAGCAATCCCTTTTAAATGACACACATCCATCCCAATTAATGGCCTACAAAATTTAAGAAAACCAATCTTACAAGCACTGAAGCAAATATACATCATTTTGAATTGTTCTCCCTCAATCTGAATTCTAACAATAGACCCCGGATTACTTCTCATTAACTCTGCACCATATTCATAGATCCTACTATATTGTTGGTTCAAACTGCCATATATGAGTTGCAGGGCATACTTTTTAGCCCTATACACCTTGGTAAATGACACACTAACTTTCAACTCAGCCATAATCTGCTCTTGAAGTGACAACAATGGCCATTGGGGGTTAGAGCTAATATTGTCCACATATTTCTTGCCTAACCACATTGCATTAACATTGTTGTTTACATATGACCTGGGGCATGTATGTTCATTGTACAAAGTTTTGACTTGCAAAGTAGATTGACCTTGCATGAATGAAGAAAATATAGTCCACTTGCAATCCTCCCTGCATATGGCTCTCACCCTAGTTTTCTCACAAACCTTGATTTTAACATGTCTACCATGTTTAACAACATGTTGCTTTATTGCATTTTCTACTTGCTCTGAAGATCTAAACAACATCCTTAGTTTAAATTGAGGGTTCTCCATATCTACCTCATTATTAAAAGCAGGCCAACTCACCTTATTTTTCTTCTTCTTTTTGTGGCCTACTTCTTCACCAGAGGAGCTGTCTAAACTTGCAAGGTCATCAGATATAGGCTACTCTTTATCATTACAATTGAAAGTCACATCAGAACTTTTCCTATCCCTTAACCCACCCCACTTAACATCCATCTATGTGTTTGCATCAAACAAGGCATCATCTTCTTCTACATCATAGTCACTTTCAGTAAAATATTCTAGGTTAGTAGACTTGTCACTGCCCCTATTTTCACCATTAATACTTTCATTTTCAATATCTACTTCAACTGGTTCAGTAGGTTCAAATGGTTGAAATGGCTCAACTGGTACATTATGCAATGGTTCAAGTGGTTCATTAGTTAAAGGATCAAAATCTACATCATTTAATGGCTCATTTATTGTACTAACATCACATGACCTTACTTGGCTTTCATTAACATTAGGTACATATAAATGATCCACATAAATGCTAACAACCCTACTGCCAAATGATGATAATTTCGTAGCTAACATGTTCAGCAATTTGGCATTATTTTCTAGTTTATACAAACAACCATCCTCATTTATATAACAATACTCTTGTTTCCCACTATAGCCTAGAGATTCTACCATGTCATCAATCTCCAACAATGACATTAAATCAACATTACAATAATAGAAAAAGGTTTACTTTCCCATCAACATATTCCTTTTTTGACTCATTTTTTACCCACCCCCATGATGTAGCTCACACGTGAAATACCCGTCATTTTTCTCTGCACAAATTAGACAAAGAAGACACATTTATCAAAATGTGGACCACATGTTGATTCTTTGTCCATACATTGAAAGATATGGACCACATTTATATTTCAATCGTATATATTATAATAATTTACATATAAGACAACAATCACAATCAGAAGCTTCATCCATAGAATATTGAAGCTTTATGCTTCGAATGTAGTACTTTAAACATCAAACTTACTTTTATATATGTATATATATATACATGTGGGTGTATATATATGCTCAATACGATGAAAAAACTAGCCATATCTTGGCCCTTCAACATCACTGTTGCATCACAAATACCTCTGAACTGAGCACATTATAACGATTCTCCTTCAAAATCGAGCCAGAGCTTTAGGTTTCTTCTCCTTCGTTTAAAGTGGAACTGAGCTTTTGTTGGAGTTCAATCTTTGTATATAAGCCCCAATCTCACACGTGCAGCCAGCGTGTAACAAGACAATGAGGAGATGCGTAGTCCACCATGTAAAAATGAGTGCCACATTGGCCTCCAACTCAATGTTCCGTGACAGACGTTTGCCTCAGTTGTAAGATTGCAACGGAATATCTACTTCAAGTGAAGGATTGCCAAAATTAGAACATTAGGGACAAAATTGCAAGCAACAATAAACTTTAGGGTTTATTTTGTTGTTTTCCCTTCAAAATATGACAATTAAATTGGGACGGAGGGACTAGTATTTAGTGGACTACACATCTAGGTTAGAGGTAGGCTGGATGTTGGACTTGGAGAAGGCTAAATATAGATTTAGGGTGGATTTATATATATAGCAACTAGCCATATTTTTATTTAGGGTTCGACTATAGTTTTCCTGGCCTAACCCTAAGTTCGCCCATGCTTACGGTGGCAGTTATGGCACATCAACTCAAGTTTAGAAGTGGGTTTGGAGTAAAAAATTTCTTAATTAGTTGGGTCGGGGTTGGGAACTAACCCCCACCCGTTTTGGAAGTAGTTTGGAGTAAAAAAATTTCTTAATTAGTTGGGTCGGGTTGGGGACTAACCCCCACCTGTTTCGATACCCTGTATATTATAAAGTATTATAAAAAAATGATGTAAGTTACTTTTCGGAAAGTAGCTAGATCGGTCATATATTATATAAAAATTTAGGTAAATATTGGACCAAATGCTTTTCATGGCCATACAAAACTTTGGGCTTTGAAAATTGTCCAAAAAGTAGGAGTCCGCGGCACACTGCCTTACTCGTGGACCCTGAACATATAAAATATATGTATATATTCAAAAACAATGTGTATATACGTATGTTTGAACGTATACGTTATTTATTATTTTATGTACAAAATATTATTTGATTAAGTTTCATGCACCTCCAATTTTAAAGTAAATCGGCACGCACGTCCTATTAACCTAGTTAGGCGGCTACATTGGAGGCTCAGTAGTAATCTAGAGAATCCTACAGAATAATGGAAGAGACATGTTTCAGAAAATTCCAAAACGCATTTAGGAATGTTAAATGTATGGGAAAGACAAAATTGCCTCAAAAGATTCCACAACTCTATATTATATAATGAATTATTTTAGAATTTTATAAAATGGTAGGGATACTAGGAAAATTCATAAAATATTCTAGAGAATTGATCTAGACCATATGCTATATTCAATCTCCACCCTACATTAAGGAGGAGGGAGCTTATAAAAGCTTATAAGTCTCATTTTTAAATCATTACACCGCCATTAAACCCTTGTTCATCCCTTTCACATTCAAAATAAAGTGATTTGATCGTTATCTTGGCTAAATTAATTACCATTCTTCTAAAATGAGAAAAGCACATTTGAACCAAAATAGATTAAAGGAGAATAAAATGGCACAACCACATTTGAACCAAAATGGATTAAAGGAGAAGATGCAATGAGAAACATACGTGAGATTGCGATCCAATTAAGAGAGGATGAGAGGTTTTTAAGTATTCTACCCTCATTTTATGATCTTGTGAAATCTGGTATCCATGAGAAACTAGATTGTATTTTGGTTTGCTCATTTTGGTTGTTAGTTTGTCTTTTGGTTTGCTCATCTACCAGAAAGGTTGTGAAAGACACGGATGTACACCAATATTAAATTGCGTTTTGGTTTATTTAATTGGTCAATTGATGTAAGGATAGCAAGGGCTGCAAAGGACTTCAAAAGAGATATAATATATATGTTGAATGGCATAAATACATTTATATAAGAGAGTATCTTTCAAAAATAGATATAATTTATATTTGTAATATTCAAAATAAATAAATTAAATAGATGACTATCACACAATTTCAAGTCACCAAACTCAAGACAATAAGAATATTGATATCATTATATTGAAACATCATATTTCTGAGCTTCATAGGTGGGTTGGGATTTTGGAGATTAGGGTTGTGAATGTTTCCACTTTCTCTACCATGTAGTGACATATTTCATCGCTCTCTCGTTAAACATAAACATGTGAGATACACCTCGTCGCATGAGAAATGCTTTAATGAAACTTTTCAAAAGATACCTGTCACCCACAACACCCGGAAGGTTTGTAGATTGAAAATAAATGCAATTTTTGCTAAACCAAACAAACTCAATCCCATGGTGCTCCTGAAAATACAGTGATAAAAGGAAACACTGTTTTTCTGAGCTTTATAATGGGTTAAGGATTTTTGGATTACGGCAACTTGTATTGGGATTTTTTGATCTTTATGCTTAATGGTTGGGGACTTGGGGATCAGGGGAACTTGGGTTGAGATTTTGGGGATTAAGGCAAATGTCGGGATGTAATATTTCATAGACTATGTATAACGCTTAAAATTGTTATGTATAATGTTTAAAATTGTCTGTGTCCATGAAAGAGAAAGAGTGCAAGGTGTGTAAAAGTGTCAGTGTGTTGGAGAGAACAAACTATCTACTCAACCAATCCACGTCATTGCATCCAATCAAAAAGGGTTAATGTAGTAAAAGAACAAATAACACAATATAATATATATTATTAAATTAATTTAATATATATATATATATATATATATATTATTGAGTTGGTTAATTCTTATAATTCTTCACGTTGTGCAATACTAACGTATATATGATGTAAGAATTTTGTAGACATAATACCTGTTGGTGCTAAAAACTAAAATGGTATTTTAGACCACATAATCAAATGATCGAATCAAATGATTAGAATAATAAATACAACAAGCCAACAGAGTCAAAGACGTATAAAGAAGGTTGGTCTCATATGAAAATACGGGTTAATCCTCTTCTGTGGAATAGAGTTAGGAGCTCGGTTTTGCCTTGTTATTGATATAACCAAGTGGTTAGTACAAACTGACAGTGATTTCTCTAGCTATGCTATCATTACAATATTATAATGAGACTATGCTTTTAGCTACACAAATTCTAACTTCTCTGTATCAAGAGCTGTATCATGTGCTCGGTATATCTATCTCTCTTCCAGCTATTGGTCACTTTTTTTTTTCTATTCTTGGTTGTTCAGAAGTTATTGTCTATTGGTTGAGAGAAGTAAATGCTTCTTGTATATATATGATTGAGAGGGAAATGTGTGAGAAAGCTCCTAGAGCATGTCTGAAGCCATGCCTTGATCATCACTAACTCTGACCTTGCTTTTCCTTGAATTCCGGTGCATTAAATGCAGTTGATGCACATTTAATAAAGGTGAGGGAGGTTCTGTGTGTTCTGCAGAGTAGGTGGCAGTCGTCCATACCATTCGTCAGCTACTATGTCAGAGTGGTTAGGCGATGGAGCTCCAAAGCTCGTCAAAAGAGCTCTAGAATCCGAGCTCCGTAATTTGACGCGCATAATTAGCTCTTGAGCAGGTATCCAACTTATGGAGGGCTCCTCTCTCCTTGTAGTACTCGGGCAGGGCTCCTCAGAGCTCCTTACGTTGAGATATGCCTGATTGTTGATGTGGACGGCCACGTATCAGCTTGTGGTTGGCTGGGTGAATTCGATTACTAATTTACCTAAATAATTATTTAAACTTTGGTCAACAAGTTTGTATTCTCTATGTCTAAATGAGATTTTTTTTTCATTAATTTCATGGACATAATACTTAAATAATTGTGTAAACTAAGATGATCAAGTTTGTGCACTATATCTCTAAATGAGATATATCCTTTAGTTTAACATACATAATACTTAAATAATTGTATAAACTAAGATCATCAAGTTTGCGCAGTATATATCTAAATAAGATAGATCATTTAGTTTAATAGACACAATACTTAAATAATTGTGTTAACTCATATCAAGTTTAAGTACAATATGTCTAAGTGAGATGCACCTATTAATATGTAGACATAATACTTCATTAACATATGTATAGCCGCCTCATATAGATATATGTACTAGAGTCCAAAGAAACATAAATTTATTACCTACATCGCAAATAAAAAATATAAAGATAAAAGGCATTTTATGGAATCAAGTATGTTTATAATTTAAACTACGTACAAATATCGAACTAATATGTCTAAATAACAAATATAATAAACTAAAATTGGATATGAATGGAATGCATGGCGGTCTCAAGATGGACATCAAAAGAGTTAAACATGGAGTTTGACCATGTTATTGGTGAAAGATCGACTATTTTGCAGTGACTCTCTCATCATCGCCTCTCTCTCTATCTATCAATCAATCTCTTCCTTCATATCTCTTTCGTGTCAACATAAACCACATTTTATATATCCTCTGCCCTAATTTTGAGATTTTTTCTCTTTGCTATGTGTAAGAAACAACATATGTATCTAGAGAGAGAGAAGAGTGAAATGAAATTTACAAAAAAAAATTAAGTTAAAGAAGAGATGGGTGATTTTTTTTGTTACTATTAATATACATAGATATTTTCTCTTTTATCTTGTGACATTCAAATAAATTAACAATATTTCATTCCTAACTTCTAGCATTCAAATGAATTAATACCAATTTTTAACTCCAACTATAAATAAAGGAGTTCTTAAATAAAACTACGAAATTAGCATTCACAAAAACTTTCAATTCACCCTAAAGGTTAATAAACCCACAAATTTATAAATAAAGGAGTTCTTAAATACATTAAAAGAACGTTAATTTATGTAGTCGCTAAAACTAAAATATGAAAATCTTATATAAACCCACAAATTTTTTTTTTCACCTAGTAAAAGGAAGCTTGCACTTTACCCCGTCATATGTTTATCGAAAACATTCAACCCACATCATCTATTTTATACATGCCAACGACATACCACCTCTTTTTTATGCGCCAAATAATAAAACCTTTTTCTTTTTCCTTTCTGATTTCACATCCACATAATTCATTATTGACCTCACAAATTTTTTACGAGCTCATGGTTCACCGATAATTGAAATATCCTTCTAAACTTTTAAATGTATCACTTATTAATATTTAACAAAAGTACTTCACTTTTTTCGTATTTTACTAATCATTAAAAAATTACACAATTAAATTTAAGTGACATAACAAATTAAAATAATATAACTTATATATTGTATAAATAAATATCAAATACAAGTCATATACAAGTCATACAAGTCACTTTTTGCTTTGAAAGTCATTCAAAAAAACATCTCTTAAATTTATTTTAGACAAAAATGACATTTGATCACTAGCACGGCGTATTCTAATCATCAAACTTGTTTTTACGTATCATAGATATATATATATATATATATTATTAATTAGTAAAATTATATTCAAAGCATCTATCTATTATATTTCAATCCTTAATACTGAATCAAATTAATTCAATTTAACTAATGAAATGATCATTTGGGTATGTAATCATTATTCAATTAACAAAAGGATGTAATCAATTGAATAACAATTAAAAATATTTTAAATCCATAAATTTAAAAATATACTTGTAATTATTTTGAAAATAACCTTAAGTTATATACTAGGTATTGTTGCTCTAAATTAGAGTTGTATATATATAAGATATTGCCCATGCCAAATGGCACGGCGACGAAAAAAATATTAGCAAGTAGAAAAAGAGCGAGATTGAAAAAAAAATACGCAAAATATACAATTTTTTTAATGTTAAGAGAGGAGAAGAGAAAAAGATGACAAACGATATAACCGTCAAGCTATCATAGATTACTATCAAGCTGGGGGTGGGGAGGTTTGCTAAAGCCGAATTCGATATACCAAAAGTAATGTGCTTTTAAAAGAAATATATTTAAGTTAGAACTAGTTTTACTACCTCATTAAGGTCAAGTTGGACCATTTAAGTTGGATAATTTGTCATCCCTAATCATTCACCATATGTACAATGACATTATATATTTCTAAAGTTGTAATTGTAAACAGATGATACCGTTAGTAGTAACATTGGTTTACAAAATTAATGTGCTTTTGACAAATATATATTTAAGTTTGTAAATGATTAAGTAAAAAGTTGGTTACAATAGCTTTCTTTGGTTTTTTTTTTCTTTTATACATAACTTTGTAGTCACAATGGATATAATTTATAAGTATCGATAAATATATTTTAAATATGCAAATTTTAATAATTTCTAAGTTTTTTATTAAATGGGTTACCTTCACAAAACACAACAAAGGTACAATCCATTTAATGCACCCGATAAGAATAGGCGGTAAGATTTGTAAGTAAGAGTAGCATTTTCCTAAAAGTTAGAGCATTGCTACGCTTACCAGCAAATCTTACTCCATATTCTTACTGGATGCATTAAATGGATTCTATCTTCACAAAATAGAACAAAGGTATAACCCATTTAATACACCCGGTAAGATTAATTTGTAGGTAAGAATAGCATTTTCCTAAAAGTTAGAGCAATACTACGCTTACCTGTAAATCTTATCACACCACATATTGTTACTGTATATATTAAATGAGCTGTACCTTCACAAAATACAACAAATGATGTATTTTGAATTAAAAGAAAAGGTTAATATGAGAGAGAAAGAGAAAAATTGTTGACTTCTTTGATTTGATGTTTTGAAAACGCAACTAATAACCTCAAAATTTATCTTATTTATTGTAACCAAACTATTGTATATCCATGCCAAATAGCACGGTGGAAAAAAAATAAAAATAAAAATAAAAATAATGATAAGAAATAAAAGAAAATTACACTACAAGAAAAATGGCATTTTCTAATGGGTGAAAAACCGTCACAAAAGGTTAAAATCCGTCACAAAAACGCATTTGTGATGGCTTTGTGATAGTTTTTGAAGCGTTACAAGTTCGGGAAGTCTCAAAAACTCCGTGACGGCAAAATTCTGTCACAATACTTTTTGTGACGTTTTTATCGGTGTTACAAAAAATCTGTCATTTTTGCCAATCTATTTGTAATGGCTTGAAATGTTACTTATATTTTTATTATGGCAACAATTGCCGTCACAAATATGTAACTTTATTCGTTACAAATAGTATATTTATAAGAGCTTGTTCTCGTTTCAAACAAGCACGTACCCTATTTGTGACAGCTTAATAGTCGTCACAAAAGGTGTTGCATGTTCCCTGTTTGTGACAGCTTATATTAGCTATCACAAAAAATGTTGAGTAGTGTCACACATTGCTGCCTTGTTCGACTAATATTTGAATGCTATTATTATTAAAATTTCAATTACAACAAACCAATTCAACACAAATAAAGCAAAACTGAATTAGGTCAACTAAATAATTACCATTACATAGTCTAAACCAAACCAAAATACAATATCCGAAAGTATTATCCACCAAGGAACATATCATATTGTTTAATATCAATTCAAAATTATAAAAGGGTGCAACAACATAGTCTAAAGCAAATGAAACCATTGTTTATATCTTGTACATTTTTTTCCCAAATTGAAGGCCATTGTAGTAATCTTGCTTGCACAACCTTCATTCTCCTTCATTCATTTCCTAAAACATATAAAGAAGAAGAAGAAGAAGAAGAAGAAGAAGAAGAAGAAGAAGAAGAAGAAGAAGGTTATTAGGCATTAAATAGCTTAAAGGTAATACTTGCAATATTAAATTCTTGAAAAAAAAAGTATATTGATCTCTGTTTACTAATTAAGTACTACATTGGATCTCACAAAGTTGTCAAATACCATTAAATAATACTTTGGGCATTTATAATATTCTTGTGCAATTGAGCAACATTGTTAAAAAATAAATAAATAATATTCCTTATAGTACATTTTAAGTGTATGTAGATATTTTCAAGTGTACTATTTGAATTAGAAAATACACTAACCTCGTGAGAAAAGCTTTCGTCTAGGTCAAGGTCTGGGCGGTAAATAACATTACACTACCAATGCTAAATGGGTCATTTCCACCATGCAAATCCATTAGAACCTCATCCCGAATGAAGCTCACATTGTCGTCATAGCCTCTTTAATTCTTTGATTGATCTATGCATCATGCTCTCTAATCAAGACTATTGCAAACTTGATTAGTAAAACAAGGCAAACATTGGCACTTGCCAAGTAATGACTACTGCAAACTTGCAAAGCGTAGATATTAAAGAGTTAAACTGAAAATTTCTAAAAGAAAGAAAAGGAAACATAATTTGAATTAGAATCTTACTTTGTCCATTGTAAAAGTAAAGTGCTCCCATAAATGGGTACAAAGCCATGCTCCACGTACCCATGGGGCATACAGCCCATACAACCTCACCTCGATTTGGATTAGATTTTGCCCATATATCGGACACATGATGAACGACCCAACCGATTGCCTCATAATTCACCTATTACATTATGTAACTTAATACGTACTGTTGTAAATACAACATGTAGAAATCCTATAGTGTTTTCCATACTTCAACTTAAGATGTTAATATGACAACACTATAGTGGCTTAAAATTAGTTAAAACCTGAAAGAACATTCAAGCTCAAAAGATGGAAAAGAAAAATGCTTACTTTTGATGTTTTACTTCCATTGATAGACATAAAGGAAATGTGATCAAATAACAGCTCTTGAAATTCACTAAGGCTGCACAAAAGTGAAGGCCAATAGTTTATTTGAAGATTGATATTCAAGTGAGGAGCAGCATTGAAGAATGAAAAGATGGCCGAATAAGAAACAGTCCACATAAAATCTTGATGCAAATGTAAACAAAATGTTATAGACTTAGTGATAATAGTACATAGCAATGTTATTATCTAGTGTCGATGCACCGCCATCAATAGAAAGCAAGTCATAATACATATATATATATCAATGTGTAAACACATGCGTCACATTTTCACATGATTCCAATTTTATGAACACATGCGTCCCATTTCAATAACAACAAAGGAAACAATGACATGTTTCCACTTCGAAGAATTAATTGCTATACCTATACACATCTATACCATTATAGCAGAGCAAATAGTTTAAATAAAAAAAATCTTTTACTTTCCAAAAATACTGTCCTTGTATATGTTAGAAACTTCACTCTCAACCTGGTCCCTTGAGAGACTTTTTGTTTCTTGCTTAGTTGCCCGAGTAAGCAACCTTACTCGTGCAACTATGACAGAATGCACCTGGGGCACTGCTTGCACCACTTATTTAGACATTGAGAAAGAGTTAAAGACTTTATCATTAATACCATAGCTACAGGATCAAGATTAAATACTAATAAGTAATACCCCAACAGTTAAATAAAGTAGAAAATATTGTAGAAACATAAATTACTTAACTAATTTCTTAACCCTCATGAACTCACATTGTAGAACCAGTCAAGAGCTCTTAAGTAATAAATAAACAAATCAACCCAATGAGAAAATATATATATATATATGTGTGTAAAAACATTCTTAACTAATTTCTAAAACAAATCCAAACATTGTAGAAACATAAATTACTTGAGAGAACAACGAATATTAACACCTAAGAATCACAATTCAATTATACTAACGAATACAAACAGTGAAAGGGGTGAAAAATTAACACACTGAATCAACTCAAAGAATTAAATAACATAAAAAAAGTCAAATAATATTGAAGATTGTTCATACATTATGAAAAGGGAAAAGAATGATAAATAAAGTCTAATAGGAAAATCAGAAATTACTTCTCATTAAGCCCAGTTGAATTACTTACTGCCATTGTTATTGTATCATTACCTTTCTTAGTTTAAATACAATCCTTTATTCTACACCCCAAATGAAACTTAAAACTTTATACTTCAATAACTTGAGATAAATGATGCATATTCTTTTAATTTCCATTGTTCTAGAGGAACCTAATATTAAAATTAACAAGCATTCGCAGAAGATATTCAAAAGTTTATTTACCATAGTACATAATCACATTTGAAAAGTGCTTTGAATCACATACTTCTATGTATAGTATATTTTATATTCTCACTAATGCTTTGGACCTTCTTGGCAAGGTTTATTCTAATGAAGAGAATATTAGAAAAGTGTTTAGGATTTTTCCCAAAAAGTGGAGGCCTAAAGTGACGGCTATACAAGAGGCCAAGAATCTCAAGACCTTGAGCATGGATGAGCTATAAGGTTCATTAAAAACCCATGAGAAGGAGTTGCAAAGAGAAGAAGGAGAAGAGAAAGAAAATCCAATGAAAATATTTGCTTTAAAGCTAAATGAAGGAAATTATTTGAAAGGAGATGGAGAAATGGCCTTCATCTTTAGGAAATTTGAAAAATTCCTAGCAAAGAATAAATTCTCTCAAGGGAAGCTCAACAACAATCCCTCATCCTCAAAGAACCTCCATAACATATCAACTCTCCCAAAAGTTGATAATGAGGAAAAGAAGTGCTTCCATTGTCAAAAACCGGGACATTACAAGTCAAATTGTTCGGTTAGAAGAAATGAGAATAGAGAAAAGAAGGAAGAGTTGTACAAGAGATTGAAGCATGCTCTCAAAGAATATTTAAGCGAATCGGAAGAAGAGGAATCCGATATCGAGTCAAGTGATGAAGAAACGGTCGACCTTTGCCTTTTGGTAAAAGATGGAAGGACAAACAAATCGTTACCTCATCGATGAAGCATATTTGGAGCCATCATTTTCTCTCCGTGGCCTTAATCCCTTTTTGATGTTGCCATAAAGGGAGAAAATGTGTGTATGGTGATCAATGTTCGTAAGACTTTAATTACTTTATGTCTTTAACATTGATACTTGTTTTCTTTTGAAAAATTGATTTGAGATCAAAAATGTTTTGTTGGTTTTAAAACTATCTCAAATATTTGCAATGCTTTTAATAGTCATTTATTTTATCTATGCATAAATTGAGGGGGAGCATATTCTATTTACTTCATATGCTATTTATGCTCTTTATTGAAGACACACATTAATTTATTATCATCATCGAAAAGGGGAAGATTATTTTGATAATAACAATAAATCAATCATGTGTAATTTAACATGTTTCTTGAATTAAGTTTATAATTCATTTTCTTGGAAATTCAAGAAGAGCATGATTTGTTCAAAAAAAAGTATGCCATATGACAAGGATCGTTCATTCAATATCCGATCAAGTCAACAAAGCATTGGACTAGCAAAGAAGATCAAATCTCATTAATGCAATTAATGGATATGACGCCCCGAGATCCCGTTTAGAGGATTATACCTCCGAGACCCGGTTAGCCACGGAATCATACGCGACGACGGGTATGAAGTAATAACACATTGAATTTTATACCAAAAACATGTCCAAGTAATAAATTCATTTTAAAAGAAAATCTGGCATGTGGAGTTTATTTATATGGTAAACCAAAACCTGTCATAAGATATAAATAAATTCATTTACGATCGTTGCTCCACATGTATATTATAATGTTTGTACAAAGCCTCCAACGAGGTCCCAATGCATAGAAATTATACATCTAGAAATTCAATACACAATAAGATAATAATTTATGGTATACAATACAATTAGTTTTCTAACTACTTTGGCAACTGACCATCAGAGCTAACTAGGATCCGTAAGTGTACCGTCCCCGAGAAATACCTGCAAAACCTAGTTGGAAAATGGGAATGAGCCAAACGGGCTCAGTGGGAACTATAAGGCTTTTTAATATAAAAATGAGTTTAGAAACTGTGCATGCCATGCAATGCAATATAATGAAACTAAGGTTAGTTTATATGCTGCTTCTGTGTAATAAATCTCCTCTTATGTAATATACATTCCTTTTGTACGTACAAATGTAAATATATATATATATATTATATCTCTGAAGCAGCTGATGCACTGAAAATATCTCGTGAAATGCATATAGATGCTATCCCAGTCCCCAAATCATAATAAAATAGATAGAACACAGGTTTATCGGGCTTTTATGTTTATCGTGTAAAAACCTATATCTCCAAGATACATTTATGTATTTATAAAACTGTAAGTATGAAACAGTAATAATCTATAGCCGAATCTGTATAAAAGATGCCACAACACCGCGACTAGATCTATCATCATGTCAAATCATATATAACATCCTCACGTCTAGGATTTCAAATCTATTGTGCATAGAGATAGCCGGTAACTCGGTTTCTTCTGCCCCCAAGGTAGGGACCACCTACCAGGTCTACCTAGACGCTACCTCACGCAGCCACAAAGGCATATGCTACAAATAATCCTCATGTAGCCACCAAGGCACACGCTACATGTAATAAACAATATCTATCTGGTACGAACGGTGTGGCTAACTGATATAGAAATCCAACAAAATCCCAAGTACATATGTATATCATTTCTATGTACCATATAGTTCATTTCTCAACCGTGTATAAGCAATAAGGATATGTATATATATACACATAAGACTAGGATATTTCCAAAGATATTCATACGCATGCATACGTGCCTGAAACTATGGTGGTATTCTCATCGTGCATGACCACGGTAGCCAAGTCCGTCAACTGATAGTTTAAAGAAGAAAACACAAGAACTTGGGAGGTATATTGGGATCGCCACAACCTGGTGCTAAGTAAAAGATCATACTGTTTATATAACATATAAATCCCATATAACCTCCCCATAAAGCTAAAATATCTTTTCACATTTCAAAATAGGCATATCCACTGCCTAACATGCTTACGGACTGGCTAAGTAAGTAAGAATCTCATAAAAATGACCCAATAGCTCCAACACAACACGAATACCACCCATATATCAAATCTTATCCTAAAAATACTTTCAAGTTCAAGTATATACTCATATGTATGCATATCATATCATTTGGTTCACCCTAGTACCCGTACGTAAGGGTTTTGTATAAATCTTCCCAAAAATGGCATAGAAATTGGGGTCTCATGTCAAAGAAGTATTTTGTAATCATAATATGTTAAACTCAATCAATAAAATAGGATAAATTACCCCCAAAGCCCCATGCGTATGCATTTTGAGTAAAAATCTTAGTATATGCGGGATTTAGTATGTAATAGATACAATATTTTGAAAAAGGAGTTTAAATACTATTGGTCCTACCTTAGGAGGGTCAATCCCTCGAAGTATTGCAGAAGAATCAAGCCGGAACTGCGCTTATGCAAAAACCCCTAAATTTCTCCAAAAAAACCCCTAGAAATGATGAATTAAAGGAGGAAGAGGATGAAGATGATGATGATGGCGTGGGTGTGACGTGGGGGAAAGCGCCTTAGATGATCTTGGGATCTCCCCCAAAATCGGCCCATCAATCTTTCTCTAAGAGCTCTCTAGTTAGTGCTGTGAAATGAGGAAGAAAGGAGAAGAAGAAATATATGAAAAAAACCTCGCCAGATTGATGTAGTCGACTATATTTTTCTCATGGAGTCGACTAAATCCTTCCATGTAGTCGACTCACCCTCCTTCCATGTAGTCGATTACATGGTGTAATTTCTGCCTCCTTTAGTTTTTGGTCAACAACCCGACTTCGTACCCACTTTTGGGCATCAAGGAATTGGAATTGGGTCTCGACCAAAACACGAAAGTTGTAGAACATTGAAATACCTTTCTGATGACACCAACGGGGCATCATTTGGAGTTCGGATGAAGAAGATATGGACTTCTAAAGTCAGGTAAAAATCATAAATCGCGTAGGACCGAAAGTTGTTCGGTCCACCCGGAATGACTTATGGTCATTATAACACACCTAAGTACATTAATATGACTTATTGGAAGTCACCAAATCACACTAACCTTTACAGAACCCAAATTTGGCTATCCAAACCTAAATTCTGTCTTATACGCGACTTAGGCAGTGATTTGTAAGAGATAAAGAAACTGGGTGTTACAATCTCCCTTCCTTAAGAAATTTCGTCCTTGAAATTCCATAGGAGGGTTACGCACGGCTTTCGAACTCTTATTGCGTCTCCCCTCCTTAAAAAGGGTATGCGCGTTTGCGAAAATATACACTTTAACTAAGAGCATTCAGAGGATCTACAGTACATAAAGTCTTTCATCGGACTCAAACTAAACATAGGAATAGGGCAAATAACTCTAATATGTGGTTCCTCATTTTTAGGATATTAAGAAGTATCAGTAACAGAGTTACAAATCTACAAAATCAGGTTAACCCCTTGCTGGAACCAAATGCCAAATACAAAAAGATTCATGGCATCGTACTTTACCCCATGCGACACTCCCTCCTTGAGATCATAGAATGAACTAGTGAGTCAAAACATAATTCGACCAAGTCTAGAATGCTATTCAAAAGTAATATTGCTCAAAGAATTGGTTGTAACTCGCTTGTCACATTAAATGACCAATGAGTGGTTAGCTCTACTTGGGCTTTAGAGACATCGATATCGTTTATCAGCACTTAATATGAAAGTTGGACTCTACACACCTAACTCGCAGCTAGGATAATACCCAAATCACACTCTAGGGCAGTAAGTCACCAAGGACTCTAACGATGAAACATGGAAAGAAACAAAGGAGTTAGAATAACTACATCTCATGATGTACACTAAATTTATCATGCATTCCGCCTGAAGCACGAGGTGCTTACACTAATGAACACATCTTTCCAAGTGGAGCTCGTCAGAATCAGCTCTTAGAATGGGGTCAAAATCAAAACTTATATCGAATGCTTAAAGCAAAGTCTAAGGAATAAATATTTAAACTCATAAACAAGGGAAGAGAATTCATCCGAGATTAAACGAAAATATTAAGATTCCCCAAGGATCACCAGCTCATACTCATTACTATGCACCCATTTCATACACGTACTTGAATCTTATTTGACTTACTTCAATTGTGAAAGTCAAAATGCAAGAGCATTCACCATCTATCAAGATAAAGAATAGGATTTGTCCTCTTATAAGCCTCATGAGAACTCTATCTTAATTTGGATAGCCCTACCTGGGGAAAAATCTACTTGTCCTTTTTCTGCAAAGTCATAAACTCAGTTAAACAAGGAAAAAAAAAGAAAAAGGAAACCTTAGATTTTATATCCAGTTTTGCAATATCTTTCTCTAATAAAGAATCTTGGGAGTTTATCAAAAAACCACCATGCATAAGGCAAAGGTGGTCGATTAGTATACACTAGACATGTTTTTCGGCGACTTCATACTCCCCCAAGGTGTACATTCGAGGTACAATTTATATCCTCCAGGGGTGTAATTCCAACCTTGTACAATAAGTTAGGACTATCTCCCGGATTAGCAAATCTCATTATACATATACGTATTGAACAGATGGAAAGCAAGTTTGTCATGGAGATGAGGTCTACCTTTTGTAGACAAATTCAACTCTCTCTCTAAAAAGATTAATCATAGATTGGTATAGATTAGGCTTAAGTTTGAAGTACTACTTTGGGCTCCACTCCAAGGTCAAGGATGTAATAGGAGGATCTCGAACTTGGAATACTAACTTAATCGTCACCTTAGTTCTCAGGGTGAAGTTGGAAAGTTTTCACCAAAATCTTAGCACTCGTCTTTGAGTTAAGATATGAAAACGTTCGGAATTAACGGCGTCCAGACACACTTGTCTAAACATTCCTAGTAGGAATATTACCTCACCATCACCTGAATTCTTGAAATGGGGTTGGAGAAATTCTCACTAGAACATTCATCCTGACTTAAGACATGACTTTTTGCTCCAGACTTTCTTTAGTAAAATATTGTCTCACTACTAGCTCACACACTACCTTAGATGAGTATCTACGCAGAAGGGTGGAAACAATTCTCAAGAGTGCTCATCTTGTAGGTGCTATCTTCATAAAGATTAAACTGTGGTCCACCTCTTGTTTCCATGGTACTCCACCCTTCAATCATGAGAAAATTTTTAAGACATGGTTCGCTTAGCCACAATCAACGAGTTGTTAGGCTATCGTTGAGCAACTATAACAAGCCTTCTCAATCGAAATTAAAGAAACTGCTCTCAAATCGAACGCATTCTCAAGGCTACACTTAAGGAGATAACAAAGGAAGGAAGTATAAGATCTTTATGAAGCTGAATACATACCAGATAAGTTCTATTTCTTTAGACCAACAGGTAAGACTGTCTGGTAAATACTAAATGTCAAGAGACACCAAGGGAGTTCACTACAATTCCTGTTTCAAACCGAATTCTTAAAATTCAAAACAGATATACTGGATGAAGGTAAGGAGATTTCAAAAGTCTAATCACTCCGACCATTAATTGATAAGTCGCCGAGCTTTCGCTGCGTTACTCTGATAGGTCCCCCTAACCAAAAGAAATGAGAATTATTCTCCAAATGAGTATGTAGTGGATTCCTTATCACGAAGGGATAATGAGTCGCAAATAAGTAAAGGATGACACAACTCACGAATACTACTAAGGATCTTCGCCCTTCACTATAAGGAACTAGGTATATCAAGAATACAGTGGATACAAGGTTGCTGAACAAGTTTCTTATTCTCCAAATGAACTTTCTCGACTAGTAAAAATGAGGATTAGATTCAAAAGAAACATATTCAATAAATCCTAGGAAAGAACAAAATGATTATGCCATTCTCGAAACAAAATAAGTTGGGTAAGTCTCATCCTAGATATATTCTTCCTGCTCTGAGGGATACAACAACTATGGGCACTTACGAGTTCTTGAAATCATTAAGGAGGTCTAGGCATCAACCACCTCCAGTCAAGACTTTTAACATGGGGTATAAACACATGCACAACCAAATTTGGCTATTTTCATTACCCCCAAATCGGAAATTAAGAAAATTTCCTCACTTTAAAAATGGAGGTAATTGTTCAACATAAGCGATCTTTCAGACAAATCAATTTCTAAGAGAATATGAAAGTTCACTCGTATCATAATAGTCTAATTAGAGATCATCCTCATGTTCTCTCTCTCTATCTCTCTCGTAACTAGACTTACTAGACCTTGTAGGAACGTACAGATAAAGAGAGAAACGAATAACAACATACTAGGTTTACCCCTCAAGAGAATCTGAGAAGATGTAACGGGGTAAACACGAAGAATGGGACTTTAACAGCCACTCCCGTATGAGTATGCCACGTTCTAACCTCGATCAGCAATAGTGGACTGGTGATTTATGAGATAGTCAACCGTTGGCCGGCGGATGACTATAACATAATCCATCAGTCGCCTTCTACTCACTTAGTGTCAGAACTAATCCCGAGTATGTGATGTACATATGTAATAGGTGATATAGGAGCCAATAACTTAAATAATTTGCAAAAGAGGCCAACGAAATTTTTTGCATAAACTCTGTGAATAGACGTAGCCTAGACAAGCTACATCACATTTCACAATTCTCCCATTTTCCAAAATCCTAGCGATAGAATCCTATCGTACGGGAACGTATTGTCTATCGAGGGACACTTCTAACGTTCACATTACTAATTTAGGATCTACCATTGAACCCCGCGAGGACACATCAAACCTATAGCTCTGAACCAACTTGTGACGCCCCGAAATCCCGTTTAGAGGATTTCGCCTCCGGGACTCAGTTAGTCACGATGTCGTACGCAACGACGAGTGTAAAGTATAAATTAAAACTTATATAAAAAGAGAATTTCATATAAAGTGGTAATTTTAGAAAATTTTGGCATGAGGAGTTTGTTCATAAGGCAAAGTCAAAACCTGTTAAAATGTACATATAATCCAACTCCAATAAATACTCCACATTTAAGAGAAATCATTTATACAAAGCCTCCAATGAGGTCCCAATCTCAATAAGCCTTCTATCAAAATACAATACTACATTACATAAACATTTATTAACTAAATAACTAGTACATAAGTCGTTTCCCAACGACTTAGGTGATTAGAGTCCATCAGAGCTATCTCGACTTGTACTCGTACCATTCCCGCGAACACTTGCAAAATCTGGTTTGGAATATGGGAGTGAGCCAAACAGGCTCAGTGGGAACTATAAGAGTTTGTATAAGAAAGTAGGCTAGAAACCATGCATGCCATGCAATGCAATATAATGAAAGTAAATTTAGTTTATGTGCTGCTCCTCTGTAATAAATCACCTCAGGGTAACATACATTTCTTTTTGTATATACAAATGTATGTATATATATATAGTACATATCTGAAGCAGCAAATGCATGGAAAACCTTTCGTGAAATGTATATATAATGTCCCTAACCCAAAGTATAAGAAATGCCATATATGCATGTATACATCATCATACTGTACGTCCACAACATCGCGACTAGATCTATCACATCAATCACATATCATATTCACGTCTAGGATTTTATATATGCTGTGCATAGAGATAGCCGGAAACTCTGTTTCTTCTGCCAACAAGGCAGGGACCACCTACCAGATCCACATAGACGCAACCTCACGCAGCCACAAAGGCATACGCTACCTCAATAATCCTCACATAGCCACCAAGGCATACGCTACGGGTATCACCAATATATATCTAGTATGAACGGAGTGGCCATCCGATAATATATCCAAATAAACTCCAAAGGATAGTAAACGCATCAAATCAAGAAAATCATAAGAACATATAGAATTCAATAGAGGCAGATCTGTATATACATACATTCCATATGTATTTGTATAACTCGTATATATGTATCCAGTCTAGATATGTGTACATATGCATATTGTATAACATGTAGTGGTATTGTTGTTGTACTTGAACTAGGCTTGCCAGGTCCGTCAACTAATGGCTCGGTTAAAAGAACATAAATTTGGAAGGCATTATATGCTTTCAGTCAACGTGGCACCAAAGCCAAATATAATACAGTTTTCATAGTATATAAATTCTATATAGACCTCCCCTTAAGACCATAACACTTTGTTTATACATAAAAGGTTATAATCATGCCCAGCACAGTTACGGACAGGCTAAATAAGTAATAAAACACATAAAGTATAAGCCAGTAGCCGAAGTACAACAACAATATCACAAATATGAATAATCAAGGCTAGAGCATACATTTAAAACCATGTATAGCCCCGCAAGTACGCGTACAATAGCGTACAGTTCACTGTCATATCCGCATATAAGGGTTTTGTACCAATCTTACCAGAAACAACATAGAAATTGGGGCTTATCATTAAATCCGTAATATATAATCAAATCAAGCATAAACCAAACCAAAAATCAAAAAGAATTGATCCCAAAACCCCATGAACATGCTTATATGGAAAAAGCCCTAGGTTTTGTTTGATTTGAGATGAATAAGTTGTAATCGTAAGAAAACTTGTTAAAATACTATTGTTCCCACCTATTGAGGGTTAATCCCTCGAAGAATTGCGGAAGAATCGAGCCGAAAAAGCGTAGACGCGAAAACCCCCCAAAATTCCTTCCAAGCCCTAGCCATGGCTACCAAAGGAGGAAGAAGATGATGAAGATGGTGATGATCATGATGGTTTGGTGTGGGTGTGATGTGGAAGGAATCGCCTTAGATGATCACGAGATTCCCCCCAAAATCGCCCTCAATCTCTCTTAAAAAGCTCTCCAATTGGTTGGGTGAAAATGAGAAGGAAAAAGGAGGAAATAAGCTTAAAAATCTGGCCCAGATCTATGTAGTCGACTACATTAAAACCATGTAGTCGACTTCCACTATTCACAGCACACAATTTTGCTGTTTGGTTACAGGCTCAACTTCACGCCCAATTTTAGCCATCGAGGAGTTAGAATTGGGTCTCGGCCAAAACAAGAAAGTTGTAGAGTGGATCTAAACCTAGAGATAAAAGAAAATGGGGACTCGTTTGGATTTCGGATGAAGAATATATGGACTTACAAAGTCGGCTAAAAATCATTAATCGCGTAAGACCAAACTTGTGATTTTCGATCCGATTTCCGTCCGAACCACCCAAAACGACTTATGGTCATTATAACGCACTTAAATATATTAATATGACTTGTTGGAAGTTTACTAACCATACCAATCTTTCCAAAACTCAATTTGGCCATCCCTAGCCCGATTCTACCTCATACGCGACTTAGGCTGTGATTTGCGAGAGATGATTAAACGGGATGTTACAATCTCCCTTCCTTAAGAAATTTCATCCTCGAAATTCTTGTAGGATAACTTACCATCCCAAAGCACATGTGGTTCTGAATTCTACATAGTTGCCTTTCCTTAAAAGAGAAGACTACAATAGCCAATGAAGAAAGATTCCGAACTCAAGGATCAGAATAAGAGGAATCATCTTATCAAATGATAAAGAAAAGAGACCACATAACTAAAGTTATCCAATTCATTCTCTTTCACAAGCCACAACCTCTATAAGAGTTTCAATGGAAGGAGATACTGACCAAACACGAGCGCTTTCCACCGGTCGATATACACAAACTAGGTAGTGGAAGATAGAAATTTCCTTATACACCCTTTTTCTCTCTTCTCACTTATTGAATAATGAAACAATCTTATTTTCACCAACCCAGTTTCTAATCACCATGTTCTTCAACTCGATATAGGGACTATACTCAAAATTCACCTCTTAATGGCTTTAAAAATTTCTAACTCAAGGAACTTGGAATGATCAGTTCAAAATACTAGGTGATTGCAGTTCCATATCGAAAAGGTAAGTTGGTAATCCTTAAATAGGTTCTCAAGAGACACTAAGTCTCAAATACGGAAGGGTTTCAGTGTCTCACTACTCACGGAGAGGCACCATCTCCAAGGAATCAAAGAATGACTGAAGGGTCCAAAATGAAGTGTCAGGCCTATTTTACGGTATATCGGTATCTTTTCTCTCCCAATCGGATTACGATGGCAATGGTTTTACATAACCTGTAGATGGAAAGCTCTACTAAAAATTTTGGAACACTGAGCCAAATCATTAGCGTTTGAATGTGGGCAGTAAACTTAGTACTCTGATTTGAAATTTGGCCTGAGTTCAATTTCCATATAATCGGGAGGAAAGAATATAAGTCAATCTCCCAAAAGCTAAATAAGACCAACTCGTAATTTGTTTAAGATAACTATGGTGTTACCTGATCAGTAGATAGATAACTCCACTAAAGGTTAGAGGTATCGGGTCAAAATCAGTAATGTTTGAGTATGGAAATCAAATTCCTTACCCTGCTTTAAATTTTGAACTGGATTTCAATTCCACCCAATCAGAACGAGTAGATGAGGAAAATGCACGAGTCGACTTCCAAAAGTCAAATTAGAATAACTCACAAAAATTCAGAACTCAAATTCTTGGGAGGTCATTTCAAAATACAAGAGGTTGTTACACTAGCGAATGCATTCCTTTCCCGAAATGGTTTTTTTAAGCTTTAGACATATTCCTGAACTAAGAATGAAATTTAAATGGACATCACATAAATTACAGACTAAGAAGGTAGGCTCACTAAGAGCTCGCTAAATTATAGGGAATGTTTGAAGTCCTCTCATCTGTATACATGATCCCGTGATCACTTCGTCATCAAAACCCCGATTACTCCACTAGTAATCCAAGATATGAAGCATCGCAACACACAGGCATGAATCGACTGACATGGTCTGAATAATGCATATTTGAACTGTAAGGATTTCATAGTAATGCACCTGTCATGTATAGCATTTCCAATAAAAGAAATTCATAGGATCTTACCTTGTCTCTCCCTTAACAAGCAATGGATATACCTCTTTGGAAAATCTCTTGCAGAATCCACTATGCATGGAGCGAAAGTAATAGACTCATTGTACACTAGCATTATCTTAGGAGAGTTCATATTCCTCTAAGGGTATAATTCATGTCTGATAGACTGATCTAGACTGTGTTTCCCCCGAGCTAGAACAAGCTTTGACACACTCAAATATATATACAAGTGTAAGGTGAAAAGGAAATGGTGGCAAAAATGAGGTTTACTTTCTTTAATCGAGTGTCGACTTCCCTCCTTAAAGGGTTCGCCAGAGATCGGTATCAATAAAGCTTGAATCCGGAGTACTGCTTCAAATCCCCAGCTAGATTCAAGAGGGAAATAGGAAGGTCTCAAGCTTGAAATGCTTATTTCATCATCATCTGAATTCTTGAGATAAGGCAGGAGAAATTCTCACCACGACCCTCACTCCGAACTTAAGATATGATTTTCTGCTCCAGACTTCTCCTTGGGTGAAAATTCGCTTTACAACTAGCATACACGTCATTCTAGTTAGATGTCTACATAAAAGGATGGGAATGATTTCTAGAAAGTTCTCATCTCGCAGAGGCTAACTCAACAAGAGTCAAGCAATGGTACACCTCGTGTCTCACAGGTATTATACCTTTCTAGTCTGAGGAAAGTTCAAAAATTGAGTTCATTAAGCCACCTTTTATATGTCATTATGCTATTATTGAGAAATTTGAACAACTCTCCTTCATCAGGATGAACGGAAACATATTCAAGTTGAATGTGTACCTAAGGCGCCACTTAAGATATAATAAGGGAAATAAAATAGAAGAGCATTGAGTTCTACTAAGGGTCCTATCCCCTTTCACCACGAGATATAACTGTCAAGCAAATATTCTTCCTCAAGATTCACCAAGGGAGTTCATTTCTAATCCTTTCATAAACCAAATTCTTAAGGTTTAGATACAACATACTTAACAAATGTAAGGGGCTTACAGAAGGAATAATCACCCTAACCTCGAATCGACAAGTCATCAAGCTTTCGCTGCATTACTCTGATAGGTCCCCCTAATAAAAATGGAATATAATCGTACTTCAGACGAATTCATTGTGGGTTCCTTATCGTGAAGGAAAAATAGGATCGCCGCTATTAAAGGTGAGATGCCTAGTGGATACCATTTGAAAGATTATCCCCCATCACTATAGGGGACAAGGCATAATACAGATACACTGGATATAGGTGTCACTGGATGGTTCTCGTTCCCCATTTGAACTTACTTGTCTAACAAAATGAGAATTCGGTTCTAAAATAAACATATTCAATGCTTTTTCGTAGACAGGAACACCTTCAACCGCCCATTCTCGAAAGAATATATATATATATATAAAGTATGTCTCACCATGGTATCTCCTTCTATCATAAGGAATACAACAACCATAATCACTTACGAGTTATCGGCACCGGTAAGAAGGCTCAAACATCATCCGCATCAAATCGAGACTCTTAGGATAGAGTACATAGGCATACACAACCAAACTGTACCAGTCTCCATGATTCCATATCAGGTTTAGACTCATGAGATAGGATATAAGCATATGCATGACTAAACTTGGTCATTTTCATACATTTTATGTGGGTTTTCAAGAAAATTTGCTCGCCATTCCACCATAAAATAATCATCATGCTAAAGAGATCTTTCAAGCCAAATGATGTCTAGAACAATATAAGAGTTTACTTGTAACAAAGTAGTCAATTCTGAACATAATCCACAGACTCCCTCTCTCGTAACTAGACTTACAAGTTCGAACGCGGCCATCTGGTTACGGAGGAACGATCATTCATGCACTAGGTTCACCCTGCAAGAAATCTAAAAAGAAGCAATGGGGTAAACACGGGGAATATGACTTTAGCAGCCACTCTCCTACGAGTATGCCACGTTCTAACCTCAGTCAGCAGTAGTGGACTGGTAGTTTATCAGATAGTCAACCGTTGGCCGGCGAATGATTATAACATAATCCATCAGTCGCCTTTTGCTCACTTAGTGGCAGAACTAATCCCGATCACAAATCGCATATGTAAAACAGGTGATCTAAGAGCCAATGGAAGAGATAATTTACGAAAGAGGCCAAAAGAATTAAACAAGAACTTTGTGAATGGACGTAGCAAAGACAAACCACATATCCTTTCACAATTCTCCCATTTTCAAAATATCCTAACAGTAGAACCCTATCGCAAGAGAATGTATTAATCTTCTGAGGAATACTATAACCGCACGCATCGTTAATCTCGGATCTACCCATGAATCCCCCGAGGAAAGCGTCAAACCTATAGCTCTGATACCAACTTGTGACGCCCCAAAATCCCGTTTAGAGGATTTCACCTCCGGGACTCAGTTAGTTACGGTGTCATACGCGACGACGAGTGTAAGGTATAAATTAAAACTTATATAAAAAGAGAATTTCATATAAAGCGATAATTTTAAAAAAATTTGGCATGTGGAGTTTGTTCATAAGGCAAAGTCAAAACCTGTTAAAATGTACATATAATCCAACTGTAATAGATACTCCACATTTAAGAGAAATCATTTATACAAAACCTCCAATGAGGTCCCAATCTCAATAAGCCTTATATCAAAATACAACACTACAATACATAAACATTTATTAACTAAATAACTAGTACACAAGTCGTTTCCCAACGACTTATGTGATTAGAGTCCATCAGAGATATCTAGACTTGTACTCGTACCATTCCCGCGAACACCTGCAAAATCTGGTTTGGAAAATGGGAGTGAGCCAAACGGGCTCAGTGGGAACTATAAGAGTTTGTCTAAGAAAGTAGGATAGAAACCATGCATGCCATGCAATGCAATATAGTGAAAGTAAATTTAGTTTATGTGCTGGTCCTCCGTAATAAATCACCTCAGGGTAACATACATTGCTTTTTGTATATACAAATGTATGTATATATATATAGTACATTTCTGAAGCAGCCAACGCACGGAAAACCTTTCGTGAAATGTATATATAATGTCCCTAACCCAAAGTATAAGAAATGCAATATATGCATGTATACATCATCATACTTTATGCGCCACAACACCGCGATTAGATCTATCACATCAATCATATATCATACTCACGTCTAGGATTTT
This sequence comes from Lonicera japonica, assembly GCA_021464415.1. Taxonomy (NCBI): domain Eukaryota; kingdom Viridiplantae; phylum Streptophyta; class Magnoliopsida; order Dipsacales; family Caprifoliaceae; genus Lonicera; species Lonicera japonica. The sequence continues at coordinate 104,304 of JAKCWG010000271.1, forward strand.
ACATCTACTGTGCACAGAGATAGCCGGCAACTCGGTTTCTTCTGCCCCCAAGGCAGGGACCACCTTCTAGATCCACAAAGGCATACGCTACCTCAAGCAGCCACAAAGGCATACGCTACCTCACGCAGTCAAAAAGGCATACGCTAACTCAAGCCGCCACCAAGGCATACGCTAACTCACGCAGCCACAAAGGCATATGCTACAATAATCCTCACGTAGCCACCAAGGCATATGCTATGGGTATCACCAATATCTATCTAGTATGAACGGTGTGACCATCAGATAATATATCCAAATAAACTCCAAAGGATAATAAACGCATCAAATCAAGGAAATCATAAGAACATATAGAATTCAATAGAGGGAGATTTGTATATACATACATTCCATATGTATTCGTATAACTCGCATATATGTATCTAGTCTAGATATGTGTACATATGCATATTGTATAACATGTAGTGGTATTGTTGTTGTACTTGAACTAGGCTTGCTAGGTTCGTCAACTAATGGCGCAGTTAAAAGATCATAAATTTGGGAGGCATTATATGCTTTCAGTCAACGTGGCACCAAAGCCAAATATAATACAGTTTTCAAAGTATATAAATTCTATATAGACTTCCCCTTAAGACCATAACACTTTGCTTATACATAAAGGGTTATAATCATGCCCAGCACAGTTACAGACTGGCCAAATAAGTAATAAAAGACATAAAGTATAAGCCAATAGCCTAAGTACAACAACAATATCACAGATATGAATAATCCAGGCTAGAGCATACTTTTAAAACCATGTACAGCCCCGTAAGTACGCGTACTATAGCGTACAGTTCACTATCATATCCACATATAAGGGTTTTGTACCAATCTTACCAAAAACAACATAGAAATTGGGGCTTATCATAAAATCCGTAATATATAATCAAATCAAGCATAAACCAAACCAAAAATCAAGAATAATTGATCCCAAAACCCCATGAACATGCTTATATGGAAAAAGCCCTAGGTTTTGTTTGATTTGAGATGAATAAGTTGTAATCGTAAGAAAACTTGTTAAAATACTATTGTTCCCACCTATTGAGGGTTAATCCCTCGAAGAATTGCGAAAGAATAGAGCCGAAAAGGCGTAGACGCGAAAACCCCCAAAATTCCTTCCAAGCCCTAGCCATGGCTACCAAAGGAGGAAGAAGATGATGAAGATGGTGATGATCATGATGGTTCAGTGTGGGTGTGATGTGGAAGGAATCGATCACGAGATTCCCCCCAAAATTGCCATCAATCTCTCTCAAAAAGCTCTCTAATTGGTTGGGTGAAAATGAGAAGGAAAAGGGAGGAAATAAGCTTAAAAATCTGGCCTAGATCAATGTAGTCGACTACATTAAAACCATGTAGTCGACTTCCACTGTTCACAGCACACAATTTTGTTGTTTGGTTACAGGCTTAACTTCACGCCCAATTTTGGCCATCGAGGAGTGAGAATTGGGTCTCGGCCAAAACATAAAAGTTGTAGAGTGGATCAAAACCTAGAGATAAAAGAAAATGGGGACTCGTTTGGAGTTCGGATGAAGAAGATATGGACTTTCAAAGTCGGCTAAAAATTATTAATCGCCTAAGACCAAACTTGTGATATTTGAGCCAATTTCCGTCCGAGCCACCCGAAGCGATTTATGGTCATTACAACGCACTTAAATATATTAATATGACTTGTTGGATGTTTTCGAACCATATCAACCTTTCCAGAACTCAATTTGGCCATCCCAAGCCCGATTCTAACTCTTACGCGACTTAGGCAGTGATTTGCGAGAGATGATTAAACGGGATGTTACAGACGCCCCGAGATCCCGTTTAGAGGATTATACCTCCAAGGCCCGTCTAGCCATGGAGTTGTACGCGACAACGGGTATGAAGTAATAACACATTGAATTTTATACCAAAAACACGTCCAAGTAATAAAGTCATTTTAAAAGAAAATCCGGCATGTGGAGTTTATTTATATGGTAAACCAAAACCTGTCATAAGATATAAATAAATTCATTTACAATCGTTGCTCCACATGTATATTATAATGTTTGTACAAATCCTCCAACGAGGTCCCAATGCATAGAAATTATACATCTAGAAATTCAATACATAATAAGATAATAATTTATGATATACAATACAAGTAGTTTTCTAACTACTTTGGCAACCGAACATCAGAGCTAACTAGGATCCTGTGAACACCCCAATCCACGACTCTCGTGTGAACTTGATTTTCATACAAGCAAGCATTTATGCATCAAGTCTTGAGTCGCCATGCATATAGAGGCCATTAGGAAAAATCCTGATTTTTGAGCGCGTTAGGAATATACCGCAACCTTTGTTGCCATTTCGCTTACTAGGACGGGGATCGACCTGCCCGGTCAGGTCGCGGGGTGCGGGGCAGCGCCCCGTTAGAAAAATTGAGTTTTTTGGTAGCCAGCCGCACGCCCCCAACCGCACGGTTGGCTCCTAGCCGCAACCCCCAACCGCACGCTCCAACCGCACGCTTCAACCGGTTGGCCCCCAACCGCACGGTTGGTACTTTCCCTAGCCGCACGGTTGGCTCCCAACCGTACGGTTGGCACCTAGCCGCACGCCCTAGCCACACGCCCTGCGGCTACCCCCTGCGGTTGGCCTCTTTTGGAGCGTTTTTGGCGAGATTTTTGCTATAAATAGGACCCTTGGGCTCTCATTTGAGGGGACATCAACACTCAATAGTGTTTTTAGCAAGTAGAAACTCTGTCAAAATTATTAGAGAGTCAGTTTAGAGAAATTCTGAGAGAGAATTTCTAGAGAGAGAAAGTTTTAGAGAGAGAATTTCTAGAGAGAGAAAGTTCTAGAGAGAGAAAGGAGCAATCAAGGCAAGGTTCTTATTTCTTCTTCAAGCGCATCAGGTACGTCTTTCTACAACCCTCCTTAATTTCAATAATGCATTTAATTTCAATTTTAATACAGAAAATTAGATAACTTGCAAAGAAGTTCATTGCTTTCAAAACAAATCCTTTCTAAGTTTTAAAAGAAACCTAAAACCTGTTTTGACACATTTTCAAAACAAACAAAAATACAAAAACAGTTTCCAAAAGAATGGAACTACGAGACTCTGATTTCATTTCATTCTACGAATGAATACATAGGCGCTCGCAAAGCTCGAGTCTGATTTTAAAATATTATTTTAAACTGAATTTATCCGGAAAGGACCATTCTGAAAACCATTCGAACTACTTGCAAGATATCTAAAATAGGAATTAGATGCATGATCCATTAAGAGACCGAAAGGGCGAATTGGGTGCCTAACACCTTCCCAATTCGTAACATAGTTCCCGAACCCTAGCAAAGTCAATTTTCAAAATAAATCTCTGGTTTCAAACGTATGAAAGATAGTTCATTTTCGAATTATCCTTCGTACGATCTTTTGTTTGTTTTCTTGTAAAACAAACTGGCGACTCTACAAAACACGTTTTCAAATAAAACCGAGAACGAGGACTCTTTTCTCCTATCTCGGGTCGCGGGTCCGGATTCTCACAGATCCGTAAGCGTACCGTCCCCGAGAAACACCTTCAAAACCTAGTTGGAAAATGGGAGTGAGCCAAACGGGTTCAGTGGGAACTATAAGACTTTTTAATATAAAAATGAGTTTAGAAACTGTGCATGCCATGCAATGCAATATAATGAAAGTAAGGTTAGTTTATACGCTACTTCTGTGTAATAAATCCCCTCTTATGTAATATACATTCTTTTTGTATGTACAAATGTAAGTTTACATATATATATATATATATTATATCTCTGAAGCAACTGTTGCACTAAAAATATCTTGTGAAATGCATATAGATGCTATCCCAGTCCCCAAATCATAATAAAATAGATAGAACACAGGTTTATCAGGCTTTTATGTATATCGTGTAAAAACCTGTATCTCCAAAATACATTTATATATTTATAAAATTGTAAGTATGAAACAGCAATAATCTATAGCCCTAATCTGTCTAAAAGATGCCACAACACCGCGACCAGATCTATCATCATGTCAAATCATATATAATCCTCACGTCTAGGATTTCAAATCTACTGTGCACAGAGATAGCTGGAAACTCGGTTTCTTCTGCCCCCAAGGCAGGGACCACCTACCAGGTCCATCTAGACGCTACCTCACGCAGCCACAAAGGCATACACTACAAATAATCCTCACGTAGCCACCAAGGTACACGCTACATGTAATAACCAATATCTATCTGTTATGAACGGTGTGGTTAACTGATATGGAAATCCAAGAAAATCCCAAGTACATATGTATATCATTTCTATGTACCATATAGTTCATTTCTCAACCGTGTATAAGCAATAAGGATATGTATATATATACATACATAAGACGAGGATGTTTCCAAAGATATTCATACGCATGCATATGTGCCTGAAACTATGGTGGTATTCTCATCGTGCATGACCATGGTAGTCAAGTCCATCAACTGATAGTTTAAAGAAGAAAACTCAAGAACTTGGGAGGTATATTGGAATCGCCACAACCTGGCGCTATGTAAAAGATCATACTGTTTATATAACATATAAATCCCATATAACCTCCCCACAAAGCTAAAATATCTTTTCACATTTCAAAATAGGCATATCCACGGCCTAACATGCTTAGGGACTGGCTAAGTAAGTAAGAATCTCATAAAAAAGACCCAGTAGCTCCAACACAACACAAATACCACCCATATATGAAATCTTATCCTAAAAATACTTTTAAGTTCAAGTATATACTCATATGTATGCATATCATATCATTTGGTTCACCCTAGTACCTGTACGTAAGTGTTTTGTATAAATCTCCCACAAATGGCATAGAAATTGGGGTCTCATGTCAAAGAAGTAATTTGTAATCATAATATGTTAAACTCAATCAATAAAATAGGATAAATTACCCCCAAAGCCCCATGAGTATGTATTTTGAGTAGAAACCCTAGGTTATGCGGGATTTAGTATGTAATAGATACAATAAGTTAAAAAAGGAGTTTAAATACTATTGTTCCCACCTTAGGGCTCGTTTGGTTCGAGTTTTAGGAAAGGAATCGGCATTCTAAATTCCAGGAAAGCTCTTTTCCTGGCATCATAGATTCCTTGCCAGTGTTTGGTTGAGACCGGAATTCTCCATATCTGGCATCCTGAATTACTTTCCGATGTTTGGTTCGAATAGGAATAGGAAAGGGAATTTTATTTTTTTCCAAAAATACCCTTCTTTTGAAAAAAAAATCAAAAGTATTTTTTATAGTTTGGCAGTACTAAATTGAAAAAAAAATCCAAAACAGTGGAAAGGAGTCTTGCACTTGCAAAGAATAGCTTTTAGAACTTTGACACATTCTTTAATATTTTTTTTGCTTATTTAAACCGGGTTAAATGTTGAAATGGTAACTTAAAAAAAGTTTTTTAAAAAAATTCAAACTAAAAGAATTTGAATTACACGTCCAATGAATTTTGGAAGAAAGTGAAAATTGGGTCCTGCTTTAAAACTGTGGTTAAATCTCCCTCATCCGCTTTGACTTGTAATTTGTAACAAAAAAATGACCATCCATGTTTGATTGAGGACACTTTCTGGGCATGCTTGACTAACTATTTTGATCACATTGCATTTCAACATCCAACAAACTAATGGCAATCATACTTACAAAAAATAGATATAGATGCCAAAGTCATTACCAGTGCACTACACATAAGTGCTCAATCATACTTACAAAAACCACCAGTGCACTACACATAACCAAGTTTAGCACCAGTGCACTACACATAACCAAGTTTAGCACTAGTTGTACTCAAAAAATAATATTCCAAATCTAACATGCATAACCATAATATGTACATATTCTTAGCACTCATAAGTGCTCAAAATATAACAAAAAAGCTAATCATTATGATTTGGTTCATGGGAGCTTACCAATAAGCTTAAGAACCCAAGTAACTTTCATAGATGGCTTAAGGGCAAACAACAAGCTACATTTAGGACCATCACCATGAAAGAGATATGTCCTAGGACTATTCATAGATTATGATTTGTACTTGGATATCTTATGCTTATTTTTATTAATAAAGTTTATTTATTTTACTTTATAATCTCTTGTAAATAATATTTATTAATACTAGTTCATCAAGTACGTGACTAGATTGTGGGATGCTAGTAATGTAATAATAATATTGTTTAGATGTCCCTAATCATGTATCAATAACCTAGGATCACATTGATATAATGATTAGAGTATGGGTCAGCTGATGACTATGTTCCACAAGTCATGGATATGGAGATATCAAGCTGAACATACTGATACTTGTTAGGGAACAAAGTATTGGACTGACCCGCTTTGGGGACACTGCGAGGAGTGTTACATAATGTCATCAGTGATGTTCCCCATTTGTGATATCGTATTATCCTCAGACCTGAGATCGCCATGGTTACCAACATAGGGATTAGCATGTCAGGCATTATCAAACGTTGCTCTTGACCGAGTAATTATAAAGATGATGACCGAGCATACTATGAACTATGTAGAGGTATGTGGTTGATCAAGATGGGATTTGTCACTCTCATATATTGAGAGAGATATCGTTGGGCCCCTTGATAAGTGTAATTAATATTTGCATGGCCATGCACAAATGAGATGTCATTTGTTTTGGATTAATTATACTTAGAGATCAAGAAATAAAGATTGAACTATACAAGAATGACACTTGCCTAGTCTTGTGTTCAATCTAGATATCGATTGACAAAAGGAGTTAATGTGTGAAATATCAATTTAAGGTTGTGTCGTTTTTGACCTTTATACCCTTTGGATAATAGTAATGTTTTACTAGAAACCGCTTACTGTTCGTATAATAAAACGGGTTTTAATTGTACGGCCAAAGAGTGTAAAACCTACAGGGTCGCACACCAAAACGAGTTGGATCAAAACGAATTAAAACGGGCCAAGTTGGACTTGGGCCCAGTTCGTTTGTTGCTTAGGGTTCTCACTAGGGTTCCCTTATAAAAGGGAACCTTTGTTCTTCTTGGCCGTCAACGAAATTGAGAGAGGCAAGAAAATTCGAAATAGCAGAGAGAACCCTAGAGGGCGCTAGTACACCAAGCAAGATCTCATCTCGTTCGTGTGTGCATACCGTAGAGGCGTCGTGTTTTCTACGCTAAGGACGACAACAACAGAAGGATCAGATCCATCCTGTTCGTTTCATTGACATCAAATCTCGATTAAGGTATGTCATCTGTCGATTTTATTGAACTGCATAGATCATAGGATTCAATGATTAGTGCGTAAATTAGTGTATGCGATGCACGATTACTGCCCTAATTTCCTAACAGTGGTATCAGAGGGAGGTTATTGCTGTTCTTTAATTTCGATCATGATTATAATCGTTTTATAACTTGAAGATCTGTTCTCGTTTAAAATTTCGATTAATTTCATATTCGGATTTTAGTATCATGCTAGGTTTTAGTAATATCGATTAATGGGTTAATCGTTTTCTGTAGCATGTTTCTGTTTTCGTTAATCAGTTTACATATACGATATGTCCCTTTATAATCTGATTAATAGAGATCTGATATGTCAAAAACGTGATTATTGTATGACTGTTATCGACATGTTCATGATTCTGTTAAGTCGTTTTCGATTAAGGGTTCATCATATGCTGTTGTGATTTTAATTCCGCAATTATCATGTTTAGCGTTTTTCAGAATCGTTCGTTTAGGGTTTACGCAATCTGATAGACTTGATGAGATCACGGCTATCGGGTTCGTTCACGTTGATTTGATTAACGAGATAGGGCAGATTAATGTGATTAGTCTAGACGAATCTGTCTGATAAGATCAGACACGTTTCTGGAGGAAATAATTTGAAATCGTTCAAATTTTCCACGGTGGCAGAAGTATGATTCTCTTGCAGGTCATACACCGAGCCCGCTGACCGGCCAGCGGGACCGCCGCCGGGGTGTCCACCCCCCGGACCCCGGTTGGGGCGCTGCCCCAAACCCCGCGGGGGCGCTGCCCCTCGACCCCGTTGGGGCGCTGCCCCAAACCCCACGGGGGCGTTGCCCCTCGACCCCTAATTGTTTATTTAATAATTGATTAAATTTATGTTTCCTTTTATGAGTATGCAATGTGTTGTGTTATGGGATAATACTAACTTGCAGGGTTATTATTTATAGTGATATAGTATGGCCAAACTAAATACGGCCTGCGTGTCGTCTTGTTTTTATTGTAATATATAAATACGGCCTGCGTGTCGTTTTTTTTTGTTTTGCAATGTAATTTCAATTACTAGTTTCAATTACTAGTCTCTTGTATTAGGATGTACAATTGATTGTATAATTACCTCGCATAGAAGATGGAGGATCCCTCATCACAAGAGAAGATAGCCAAGAACTTTGGAATGTCCAAAGCTACAAAGGATGGGAGAGCATAGTTAATTAGTAGCTTTATTTCTCTGGCCATACTATATCACATATTTTTGGTTGATGCATGTTTAAATATTCTGTTGTATTATTGTGAGACTGCATATTTATGTCCCTAGAACAAATGAAATTATTTGTGCCTTTCCAATACTGATAACTATTAATTTTATGATTATTTTAGAAGACGCCTGCCAAAACGGGGTTATCTTAAATCATCATAAATTAATAGTATGGAAGTCGGACATCCATAAATCAGAAAAGTGTTGGTTTGATTTCACGGGCCATCAAAACGGTTTTGGGCCTTGAGGCAAAGTGTTGAGAAGCCGAAACATAAGATGTAAAACTCAACAAACCAAGAATTACATAGGATGTAATTAACAAATGTTGCTTACCTAATTAACAAAGTTTAAGTGAAAAGCCAAAGCTTTCTTAATACCTTGTGTAATATGGATCTTGGACCTACTATGTCCTATTGGGACAATTGTGTGTAAGACATAGTAGGAATTTTTTATAAATAAGCATATTAAATGTTTGCATATGTTATTTTGCTGTAGATAGATGACGAACCATAACACAACCGCTTTTTCGTTGCGATCTGTCCTTGAGAAGGAAAAACTAAATACAACCAACTTCCTAGACTGGTTTAGGAATCTGAGAATTGTTCTCAAACAGGAGAGGAAAGATTATGTCCTCGAAAATGCTATTCCTGAAGAACCAGCAGCTAATGCTCCTCGTGCACAGAAAGATGCATATCAGAAGCATCTGAATGATGATTTAGATGTTTCATGTCTCATGCTTGCTAGCATGAATGCTGATCTGCAGAAGCAGTTTGAAAACATGAATGCATTCGACATGGTTAAGGAACTAAAGAGTTTGTTTCAGGAACAAGCTCGAGTCGAACGCTTCGAGACTACTAAGTCTTTGTTTTCTTGCAAGCTTCCTGAGGGAGGCTCAGTTAGTCCTCATGTACTCAAAATGATTGGGTACATTGATCACCTAGAAAGGTTGGGGACAACTATTAGCCAAGAGCTGGCCACTGATGTCATTCTCCAGTCGCTGCCTGAGTCATATGATGGTTTCATTATGAACTTCAATATGCACAGCTTGGAGAAGACATTAACTGAGATGCATGGGATGCTGAAAACAGCTGAGCAGAATATTGTTAAGAAAGGTAAGAATAATGTTCTGATGGTTCAAAAGGGAAAGGGTTTCAAGAAGGGTGGAAATGGCAAAGGAAAGTCCAATGCCAAAGGCAAAGGTAAAGCTCCAGTTAAGAACTGGAAGAACAAGAAGCAAGATTCTGAGCCCAAGCCTAATCCACAAGCTGAAATGATATGTTTTCACTGCAATGAAAAGGGTCATTGGAAGAGAAACTGCAAGAAATACCTTGACGACAAAAAGAAGGGACTAGCCCCTTCGTCTTCAGGTACTTACGTTATAGAAGTAAATGTTACTTCAGCTTCTTCTACTTCTTGGGTATTAGATACTGGTAGTGCATCTCACATTTGTGCAAATGTACAGGGACTCAAAAGGAGTAGGAAGCTGGCTAAAGGAGAAGTGGACCTACGCGTTGGAAATCGAGCAAAAGTTGCCGCTCTAGCTGTAGGAACATTTGAGATTCTTTTGCCTTCAGGATTAATTTTAGAATTAAATAATTGTTACTATGTGCCTGCTTTTAGCAGAAACATTATTTCTATTTCTTTGTTAGACGAAGAAGGTTTTGAATTCAATTTTAAGGACAAACGTTGTTCATTTTCTTTGAAAAATATGCAATATGGTATTGGACAATTATTGGATGGTCTTTATATTCTAAATCTTGAAATACCTGTTTATAACGTAAATAACAAGAGAATCAAGTCTGATGATTCGAATCCTACTTATTTATGGCATTGTCGTTTAGGCCATATAAATGAGAAACGCATGTTGAAGCTCCATAAAGATGGTCTTCTAAATTCATTTGATTTTCAGTCTTTTGAACGATGTGAATCTTGTTTACTGGGAAAGATGACCAAGAGCCCTTTCAATGGAAACAATGATAGGGCAAGTGATCTTTTGGCCCTCATTCATACTGATGTATGTGGACCACTAAACACAACTGCCAGAGGAGGATATCAGTACTTCATCACATTTACTGATGATTTCAGTAGATATGGTTATGTTTACTTGATAAAACATAAATCGGAATCTTTTGAAAAGTTCAAAGAATTTCAAAATGAGGTACAAAATCAACTTGGCAAGACTATTAAAGCTCTTCGATCAGATCGAGGAGGAGAATACTTAAGCCAAGAATTCATTGATCATCTTAAGAGTTGTGGAATTGTTTCACAACTTACTCCACCAGGAACACCACAATGGAATGGTGTATCTGAAAGGAGAAACCGAACACTGTTAGACATGGTTCGATCAATGATGAGTCAGACATCTCTTCCAATATCATTTTGGGGATATGCTCTTGAAACCGCAGCGTTCACACTAAATAGATCTCCATCTAAGGCTGTAGAAAAGACACCTTACGAGTTATGGACTGGAAAGGTTCCAAGTCTGTCTTTTCTAAAGATTTGGGGTTGTGACGTTTTCGTCAGACGACTAATCACAACTAAATTGGAACCCAAATCTGATAAATGCTTCTTCGTAGGATATCCTAAGGAAACAAAAGGATATTATTTTTATAATCCAACTGAGAACAAAGTGTTTGTAGCTCGGAATGGAGTTTTCTTAGAAAGAGAGTTTCTTTCCAAAGAAAACAGTGGGAGCACTATACATCTAGAAGAAATTCGAGATGATAGTAATCTTAATGAAGAGCCTCAACAAAGTATGCAAATAGTTGCAGAAACTCCTGAAGAAGTTACAGTCTTACGAAGGTCAAGTAGGCCACGTCGCGAACCTGAGAGATTATCACTTTTCGTCTCAGATGAGCAAGACATAGTGTTGTTAGACAACAATGAGCCCTCGACTTTCAAAGAAGCAATGGAGAGCTCTAGTTCCGAGAAATGGCTAGAAGCCATGAAATCCGAAATGAAATCCATGGATGACAATCAAGTATGGGACTTGGTTGACATGCCAAATGGCTGTAGAGCCATAGGTTGCAAATGGGTTTTCAAAATCAAGATTGATAAAGATGGCAAGATCGATGTCTATAAAGCTCGATTGGTTGCAAAAGGATATCGACAAATCCATGGTATTGACTATGATGAATCCTTTTCGCCAGTTGCCATGTTTAAATCAATCCGGATCCTTTTAAGCATTGCCGCATATTATGACTATGAAATATGGCAAATGGATGTCAAAACTGCTTTCCTTAATGGATACCTAGAAGAGGATGTGTACATGACACAACCTGAAGGTTTTGTTGATCCAAGAAATGCTAACAAGGTATGCAAGCTTAAGAGATCCATATATGGTCTTAAGCAAGCATCTCGGAGCTGGAATCTTCGTTTCGATGAAACTATCAAAAAGTTTGATTTTAGAAAGAACGAAGAAGAACCTTGTGTATACAAGAAAACTAGTGGGAGCGCGATAGTCTTTCTGGTATTGTATGTAGATGACATACTACTCATTGGGAATGATATTCCTATGCTTGAGTCTGTCAAGACCTGGCTTGGAAAATGTTTCTCAATGAAAGATTTGGGCGAGGCAGCCTACATATTAGGGATCAAGATCTATAGAGATAGATCAAGAAAACTAATAGGACTGAGTCAAAGTAATTACCTTGACAAAGTTTTACGTAGGTTCAACATGCAAGACTCTAAAAGAGGGTTCTTGCCAATGACACATGGCACAACACTAAGCAAGACTCAGTGTCCTCAGACACAAGATGAGCGAGATCGCATGAGTAGAATCCCGTATGCTTCGGCTATAGGTTCTATCATGTACGCTATGTTGTGTACTCGTCCCGATGTAGCATGCGCATTGAGCGTGACTAGCAGATACCAGTCAGATCCAGGTGAGAGTCACTGGACCGCTGTCAAGAATATCCTCAAGTACTTAAGAAGAACTAGGGATATATTCTTGATTTATGGTGGGGAAGAAGAGTTGGTTGTAAATGGGTACACGGATTCTGGTTTTCAATCAGATAAGGATGATTTCAGATCACAATCCGGTTTTGTGTTTTGTCTCAATGGTGGAGCTGTGAGTTGGAAGAGTTCTAAGCAAGCCACAGTTGCTGATTCTACAACAGAAGCTGAATATGTTGCTGCTTCAGAAGCAGCAAAGGAAGCAGTATGGGTAAAGAAGTTTATCACTGAACTTGGTGTCATTCCTAGTAGCACCAATCCAGTGGATTTGTATTGTGACAACAATGGAGCTATTGCTCAGGCTAAAGAGCCAAGGTCGCACCAAAAATCCAAACATATTCAGAGACGTTATCACCTCATTCGTGAGTTTATCAGTAATGGTGATGTGAAGATATGCAAGGTTCCCACAGACGAGAATGTAGCTGATCCTTTGACTAAGCCACTTTCTCAAACTAAACATGATCGTCATTTTAGTGCATTAGGCATTCGTTTTATGAATGAATGGTCCTAGTACAAGTGGGAGACTGAAAGAGATATGTCCTAGGACTATTCATAGATTATGATTTGTACTTGGATATCTTATGCTTATTTTTATTAATAAAGTTTATTTATTTTACTTTATAATCTCTTGTAAATAATATTTATTAATACTAGTTCATCAAGTACGTGACTAGATTGTGGGATGCTAGTAATGTAATAATAATATTGTTTAGATGTCCCTAATCATGTATCAATAACCTAGGATCACATTGATATAATGATTAGAGTATGGGTCAGCTGATGACTATGTTCCACAAGTCATGGATATGGAGATATCAAGCTGAACATACTGATACTTGTTAGGGAACAAAGTATTGGACTGACCCGCTTTGGGGACACTGCGAGGAGTGTTACATAATGTCATCAGTGATGTTCCCCATTTGTGATATCGTATTATCCTCAGACCTGAGATCGCCATGGTTACCAACATAGGGATTAGCATGTCAGGCATTATCAAACGTTGCTCTTGACCGAGTAATTATAAAGATGATGACCGAGCATACTATGAACTATGTAGAGGTATGTGGTTGATCAAGATGGGATTTGTCACTCTCATATATTGAGAGAGATATCGTTGGGCCCCTTGATAAGTGTAATTAATATTTGCATGGCCATGCACAAATGAGATGTCATTTGTTTTGGATTAATTATACTTAGAGATCAAGAAATAAAGATTGAACTATACAAGAATGACACTTGCCTAGTCTTGTGTTCAATCTAGATATCGATTGACAAAAGGAGTTAATGTGTGAAATATCAATTTAAGGTTGTGTCGTTTTTGACCTTTATACCCTTTGGATAATAGTAATGTTTTACTAGAAACCGCTTACTGTTCGTATAATAAAACGGGTTTTAATTGTACGGCCAAAGAGTGTAAAACCTACAGGGTCGCACACCAAAACGAGTTGGATCAAAACGAATTAAAACGGGCCAAGTTGGACTTGGGCCCAGTTCGTTTGTTGCTTAGGGTTCTCACTAGGGTTCCCTTATAAAAGGGAACCTTTGTTCTTCTTGGCCGTCAACGAAATTGAGAGAGGCAAGAAAATTCGAAATAGCAGAGAGAACCCTAGAGGGCGCTAGTACACCAAGCAAGATCTCATCTCGTTCGTGTGTGCATACCGTAGAGGCGTCGTGTTTTCTACGCTAAGGACGACAACAACAGAAGGATCAGATCCATCCTGTTCGTTTCATTGACATCAAATCTCGATTAAGGTATGTCATCTGTCGATTTTATTGAACTGCATAGATCATAGGATTCAATGATTAGTGCGTAAATTAGTGTATGCGATGCACGATTACTGCCCTAATTTCCTAACAGACCAACGATGATATTAGCCGCCTTGATGACATCTTCCTCATCCAAGCCTTCCATATTACTTAGCTCATCAACTACTTTCTTTCCAAGTTCGTTCTCATGATTTACATAAAGCCCATTTGCCAACTTATCTAAATTAGCATTAGTGCATTCAACAAACTTTTTAAAAGAGGATGCCATGACCCCTAGACTTGCATTGAACCCATCGGTTACCTTTGGACGTTTAGTACCCTTTCCTCGATTTGTTGAAGGAGTGCGGTGCTCTTGGGTTCTAGAAACTTCAATTCCATTCCTTAAACATTTGTGTAGCTAGATTTGTGTAGCTAGATTGGCACGAAAAGTAGTCCATTCGTCGCATGTCTCAATATAAGTGATAGGTTCACCATTGGGATCATAAAAATTGGGGTCAACTTCATCTTCAAGTGAATCATCTAATGGATCAATTGCCATCTCTTGCCTAATAAGATTATGAAGAAGACAACATGCGATCACTATCCGATTATGTGTCCTTGGAGGGTACCATGAAGGACTTCTTAGAATTTCCCATCTTAGCTTAAGTAATCCAAAGCATCTTTCAATGACGTTTCTAGCACTAGAATGTTTCATATTAAAAAACTCTTCCGGAGTTTGCGGTAGATATCCATCATTCCAATCATTTAAGTGATATCGTTGGCCTCTAAATGGAGCAAGGAAACCCTTACCATTAGGATACCAGGCATCAACAAGGTAGTAACAACCTAATAATTATTTTAGTAGTTAGTTATATTATAAAATAAATCAAGTGTTAACATCTTAACAAATTCATTAGCATACCATTAGGTACTTTTAACCCATTCGGACGACTAACCGCATTCCTAAGTACTCGAGAGTCTTGTGTGGATCCCTCCCATCCCGGCAAAATATAATTAAATTGCATGTCGTGTGAGCACACCCCCAAGACATTTGTAGCAATATCGGCCTTTCTTGTACGATATCTAGGTTTGTCAACTTCGGCCACTTTGATTCTGATATAAGTCCTATCTAATGCTCCTAAACAATTCTACAAAATTTAACGTTTAAAAGTTAAAAATCATAAAAAATAAATAAAAAATTAATAGCAATTTAGAAAGAAATTCTTTAAAATATCTTGAACCATTTCACTTAAAATCATTGAAATCTTGAGACACTGCTTGAGGTCGTTTAAGTAAATGTTGTTGCAGTAATACAACTCCTTCTAACACTTTGTTGAAACATCTACTAGTAGTCTCTCCTGAATGTACGAATTCTCTATTGCATACTCTATTTTTAACATGGTGAGCAAGTATATACAAGAACATTGCAACCATCTCTGGAACTTGTATATTCCTTGTATCCGTTAACATACTATGTGTACGAAGCATTTGACAAAGCTTGGTAAATGTATACCTATCCATACGAATGTTCTCGATGCAAGTTTTGTCACTCTCATATACCATCGCATGCATATTTAGTAAATGACGGGTTGCCATACTAAATATTTCATGCTTAAATCGATACTTTCTACAATGAATCATTGCACGGACATAGATCATTGCATAGAACATTCCTACCATATTGACTATATTTCTAATAGTCGCACTTAAAATAATTGCTCTTCTCTTCCTTACACACAAAACACGATCCATCTACAAAGAATCAATTTTTTTTAAAATTTATAGTACTCAAATATTCATGATAAAATAATATAAGAAATAAAAAAACATAATGATCTTATTGAGAAATATATATATATATATATAAAAATCTGATTTAGACATACAAATCTAACAGCATATTTCTTTCTATTTCTTATTATGATTACCATTTTTTCAAAAAAATAATTACTTAGCAAACTGGACTTTTGATATCACAAAAACTAGATATGATGAAAAAAAAATTGGGTCTATAAATATAATGAAGTTCAACTAGTAATTGATATATAAGTGGCCTAGATAACATAGAATGATCATTTAATGGTGCATTTGATATGAAGTTCAGCTGAAAATTGTATTTATTTTTCTGAAAAATTGTTCAAGATATTAGTCTATTATCTTTTAAGATTTCCATAGAATAAAATTCTTTGGCGGGCAAGTAAAAAAGAATTTCTATAAAAATACAAGGAAAAGATGGAATTGATCTCACTAAATCACTTTGACACTTTCATTTGATAATATGGGTATGCAAATGTTAGGCAGGAAAAACAAGATTTTGAAATCCAAGCTAAAATCTAATTCAAAATCCCTGTTTCCTTATTAAATTATTTTTGGAAGTTTACCATCTATGGTATATTTTTTTGTGACCAGCCAATAAGTCAAGATACAGTAGGCAATCTCTCTCTCTCTTTCTCTCTCTCTCTCTCTCTCGCAAAAAAAAATAAAAAAAATCTGCCATTGAAGCTTGGTAGAGGATGAGAAAGGCTTGCTTCATTAATTTTGTTTTTTCTAAAATCCTGTTTTAGAGGCTTACTATATATAAACAAATATGGATCTTAACAACACACACGCATATATATATATACAAATCTGATTTAGACATAGAAATTGGGGTAAGAACTATTATATATATACATATATATACATACATATATATATACATATATACACATAGTGCTCAATCAAACAATCTACAACCAGTAATAGCAAATCTGAAGGGGGAATAGTTGATCTGGAGAAGAATAGAGAAAGGAAATAGATGGACTGACCTTGGTTCGAGTGGTGGAGATTACGAGTCTTCTTCGATGAGCTTCTTGCGGCGTAGAAATATGGGAAGTGAAAAGATACGATACTGATATAAAGCCCTAGGTTAAAAGAGGGGTAGGATATAGATGGAAACTTGATTTGTTATTTGTAAATAGAAAGGTTATTTTAGTCAGAACATATAAGGAGGGATGGATTCCGGGAATAAAATTTGGTTTCCCCCTATTTTAGAAGGGAATAAAATATCCTACTTTGGGGGAATTCACCTCTCCTTGGAATCCTAAATTCCTTGCCACAACATGAACCAAACAATGGCATCCTCTTCGGAAAGGAATTTAGGATTCCAGGAATCACTAAAAACTCCAACCAAATGGACCCTTAGGAGGGTCAATCCCTCAAAGTATTGTAGAAGAATCGAGCCGGAACCACGCATATGCGAAAACCCCCAAATTTCTCCAAAAAACCCTAGAAATAATGAACCAAAGGAGGAAGAGGATGAATATGATGATGAAGATGATGATGATGGCGTGGGTGTGACGCGGGGGAAAGCGCCTTAGATGATCTTGGGATCTCCCCCAAAATTGGCCCTCAATCTCTCTCTAAGAGCTCTCTAGATGGTGGTGTGAAATGAGAAGAAGAAGTATATAAAAAACCTCGCTAGATCGATGTAATCGACTATATTTTTCTCAAGGAGTCGACTACATGGTGCAGTCGACTCGCCCTCCTTCCATGTAGTCGACTACATGGTGTAATTTCTGCCTGCTTTAGTTTTTGGTCAACAACCCGACTTCGTACCCACTTTTGGGCATCAAGGAATTGGAATTGGGTCTCGGCCAAAACACAAAAGTTGTGTAACATTGAAATACCTTTTTGATGACACCAACAGGGTATCATTTGGAGTTCGGATGAAGAAGATATGGACTTCCAAAGTCGGGTAAAAATCATAAATCGCGTAGGACCGAAATTTGCTATTCGCGAGCAAATTTTTGTTCGGTCCACCTGGAATGACTTATGGTCATTATAAAACACCTAAGTACATTAATATGACTTATTGGAAGTCACCAAATCACACTAACCTTTACAGAACCCAAATTTGGCTATCCGAACCCAAATTCTGTCTTATACGCGACTTAGGCCGGGATTTGCAAGAGATAAAGAAACTGGGTGTTACAATGGAGAATAAGGATAAAAAATTTCAAGGAAAAAGTTTCAAGTGAAGATTAAATTGAAGAAACAAATCGAAGCATTTGAAAATTCGTTAATTCGCTGATTAAGTGAGTGCTTAGGATTATTTGTAAAGTTTCTTATTTGATTATTTATATAGCTCATACACATTGATATAGCATTCATAGATTGATCAAAATCATTTTGAATCAAAATTCTTTTGAAAACATTATTCTTATAAAAATTGGTTTTTAGATAAATTCATATTAATTTCAAATGATCATATTTTGAGTTTTCCCCGACAATAAGTGTCTTAGGAACTTATTTTTGAAGTCCCCAAAACATTAGAATTGATTTTGGAGCTTATATGAAAAAGCACAAAAATTGGGATTTTGGCCTGATGAACAGAGACCGCCAGTCGACCAAGCAGGTTTGCTCAATCGACCAAGGGTGTATCAGTCGACTGATGCTTCATAATATAGTTGTTGGATTTTTGAATTTTTTACCATTTTTGGTACCAAACTTCTATTAAACTTGATAAACGGCTATATCACTTTTGGGACTATATATACACTATCTAAGACACATTTTAATAAGCTTGAATCAATATACAAACATATTTTTCATCTATCTTCGTCATTTTAAGATTAAAGAATTATGTTGATCAATAATTCTTTATTTAAGCTATAAATCTTGATCAAACAAGTAACTCTAGTGTGAGTTTCAATTATATCTCTTAAACAATTGAGAGTTGTTGTTCATTGGTGTGTATCACCAAACAATTTGAATATACATTTGTGAGAGGTCAATCTAATAGGATAACAAGAAGGTAAATTCTTGTTTAGTAATTGTGAGAGGTAAATCTCACAAGTTAGTAAGAGAGATTCTTGTGAGAGTATTGTGGTAGAGCAATACTTGTAAGAGTGTGTGAGAAGAATACACTTGTAGATGTTTATTTTTCACCCGAAAAAAAAATGATTTTAGTGAAAATTCTCGGGGGACTAACCCAGCGCAAACGTATGGTCTAAGAAACCGAACTGTGTGGACAAAAAGTCTTGGTTTTCAATTGGTTTAATCTTTCTAACTCAAGCTCTTTATTTACTTGCTATATTTATTGATTGCTTGGTTGAATTGCTTATTTTCCTTGATATAGTTGTTTAGATAGTTAAATTGCTTAAACATTTTTGAAAAGTTTTTAATTCCGCATTTAGTTTCGAAAACCCTATTCACCCCCTCTAGGGTTGATTTCCGACCAACATGTACCAATTCGTTTGGCATTATTTTATACCAAAAAATATAATAATGAAAATAAAATAAAACAATATAAAACAATATAAAAAAAATTCAATTAACTATAATCAAGAAATACAATTAAAAAAAATAAAAAAATAACAAGAGTGTATGAAGCATATCAATAAGTATAAAATATTAATGGAGAAATAGGAAAAAAATTAAAGGTAAAAGACCAAAAAGTACAGTGAATTTTACAGTTTTTTACAACATGGGTAACATATTTTTTTCTCGACAATTTTGACAATGAACTTTTAATTTCTTTACAAAATGGGTAACTGTGACAGCAATCCTTACCATGACATATTACCCACAATGTAAACAAATTTTAAGTTCGTTGTCAAAATTGTCGGGAAAAAAAGTATGTTACCCATTTTGTAAAAAGGTGTAAAGTTCATTGTACTTTTTGGTCTTTTACCTGAAAATTAATGAACTTGCTCTTTGTTCTAATGGAGAAATTTTGAGAGAATGGGGAACAGCAAACTTGTAGCAGCATGTAGTAGAACAATTTTTTTTACCAACAAACTTACGGCAGCTGTGAGAACCCGCATTCTTGACGCCTGAGTCCTCGCGGCGGCGATTCCTCTGATTTCCTGGTTTGTTTTTTGAAAAATAGTTCATTTTATTACAAAGAAAATGTGACGATTTGCAAAGGAATCAGAGTCACCAGTTTATTTTACCAAACAAACAAAAGTATGTGTCAAAGAGGAACATTTATGAATTAAACGACCACTTAAACACAATTAATGCGAAACTAGTTGATTCGAAGGTTCGAGGATTAAATTACGAATCGGGAAGGTGTTAGGCACCCAATTCGCCCTTTTGATCTCTAAGTAGGATATGCGTGGAATTATAATCGAACATTCGTATGCTTATTGATGTTATCGCGTATCGATCTATAATTTTAGGAAAAACGGGATTTTGGGGTTGGGATGAAAACCATGTACTTCATATTTTGCCCTTCGATTTCAGAAATCAGTGTGTGCCTGATTTGAAAAAAATGATCTTTACAATGATAAATAGCAAAACAAGTGTTTTTGGAAAAATTTAGGGCTTTTTGAAAGCTAATTCGATTTAGAATCGGATATCCGATAATCCTCGAGCTTCGTTCGTCAATAGTGTCCCACAGTTTAATTACTTAAACCGGCATTGATGAATCCAGTACTCTCATATTGGATATTTAGGTAAGCAGCATGATTTATAGATTAAACCAGGTATAAACATGTATTGATTCCTTCATAAACTGAGACTGATAAAACTGAGATTTTGTATTATTAACTGATAAAAATATGTTTAAAATACTTTACAGCTCATTCTACACCTTTTGTTTTGAAAACAGGGTTTAAATATGAAATTTGGACTGATTTTGAGATAAACATCAATTTTTACATGCAATTGATCAATTATAACCGATAAAATAAAGATAGATAAAAAATTAAAGCAGGACTGAGATAAAAAATATATGAGAGCCTCGAAAATAGTATAATACTATTTTATAGCATTGTTCTCGAAGTCCCAGAGATGTTTAATGCTCCAAATGGAGTCATTGCAGGTGTATTTATAGTTGTAGAATAATTAATGGGCTGAGCCTGGAAGTGTTTGTCCACTGACAAAGGGTGTGTCCGCGGACACAGGGTACCTTGTGTCTTGAGGACATAACTATTAGAGCTTGTGTTCGTGGACAAACACCTTGGCTCGTGTCCGCGGACAAAGGGTGTGTCCGTGAACAAACCCTTGATTGAACGTGTGCCGATTTTTGCAATTTGGGACAAACGAAACATTGGACTGATCTGATTTTTTATTATGTTATTAATCATGTTAAGACCTATCTACTATCAAAATTTCAAAATTTTTGGACATCGGGAAGGTCTCCGTTTGATTTCCCGAGATGAATTCTTGGTTTTTCGAATTCTCGAAGATCCGACCTTCAAATCGAGCTAATTTTTTAGTATGTTATTCCCTGTATCATTTCCTAGAGCCACAAAATTTTATGATTTTAGGATGTCGGGAAGTATCGATAAGCAAAAAAATGAAAAAGGCTGGGAGGGGTTTGTCCGTGGACGTAAGCCCAAAAGCTTGTGTCCACACGACACACACACATCAGTGTATGTTGTGTGGACACACCCTCTAATGAGTGTGTCTACATGACTCACACCCCTGGGGGTGTGTGTCCGTAGGCGGTTTCTTTAATTCCCATCAAACGGCTTATCGGATCGATCTGATTTTTAGTGTTCCCTATTATATACGCTATATAGTGACCAAATTTGAGCTCATTTGGACTTTGGGAAGGTCATATTTTGATTATTCTAAGTAAACTCCCGGTTTTATGAATTCCCAGAGATCCGGCTGTTGGATTGAGCTGAATTTTTAGTTTGTTTCTCCTTGTGGCAATATGTAACAAACCTAAAAGTTTGAGGATAATCAGAATTGGGTAACTCTCTTTTCACAAGTTTTTAGGAGTTTTTACGATTTTTTGTTCCGGCAGTTTTCGGTAATTCTGTAACTTCTCATTCGGGGTCCTTTTGGCTTCCTTATTTAACATGTATCACATGTATATGGTATGTATGCATCTAGGAATGCTTGTGCATGCATGTGTGCTCATTTTCCTAGAGTTCGGGATTCTTGCGGGGGTCGCAAAATGAGGTGTTCATAGCAGCATAATAGAATAAATTAGTTCTTAATAAGTTTAATAGGTTGGGGTAAATTTGGAAAAAGGTAAATTGTTTATTAAAAATATTTCCTTTCCTTCCCAATCCTCCCAATATTAGAAGGAAAGAAAGTAAAGGATTAAAGAGGAAAGGCAATCTCTCTCACTCCTTCCATTTCCATTATATTCTCTCTCAATAGTCTATCCAAACAAAGGAAATGCAATCCCTCATCCTCTTTTCCTTTCCTTTCCTTTCTTTCCCATTACTTCCATCCAAATGGACTGTTAGAAAGGGGGAGAGAGGGGGAATGTGTTAAAATTGGGATGGGGAGAATGAAAATTATGGGCGGAATTCTATCTCGCTCATATTTCATGTCTCAATTTTACCACTTATCTCAGTTTATAATCGTTACATTCGTTCCTTTAAAATTGTCACGGTCATAATTCGTGACAATTGTACATATTCAATGTTATATATTAAAAAATAGTGCCATTATTCACTTGTCCCAGGCAAAAATCGATATAACCTTATTTGACAGTCTTAAACCGTGACAAAGGCTCTGCGCAGTTTAGTGACATTTTGCCCAATTTGGTTAGTGCTAATTACATATGGATGGATGGATGATCATTTCGCTACTCAAGTGGTCATTATCGAATTATAGGTGTTAATTACCCCTTAATTGTATTTTACCCTTAAACATAGCTTTGGGTATTCAAATTTGGTTCCAGACATATTTTGATGTGCCAAATATTTCCCTCAAGTCATATTAATTGTATTACATATGCATGCATAGTTGAAATGCATTTTAGATTGCTGTGGTTGAATTTGGTCGATTAACGGTGATAATTTAGTTTTTGGCAAAATGAGTTTTTGTCAAACTTTGAAAAGTCATAAGTTTCTCGTCCGATGTCCAAATGAGTCACCATTTGAACTGTCTGATAGATTTATTTCCCATTTATAACTTTTGTGTTTTGACCCAACCAAATTCATTTTGACCTAATTTTTAAGAACCTAAAACCCCTAAATCAGTCCCATTTCGTGCAAAACATATATCACACACTTGAGAGCTCATCTATAGAGGTTTTGATATTTTTTTAAGAGATTTGTGAGGGGTTTACAAGACTAATTCAAGAATTGGTTAGAATCAACACTATTCATCTTCTTCTGCTTTATTCCATCACCTTGGCAGCTTGAAGAACTTGGATGGGCATTGTTCCAGCCACCAAGATCATCACCAACCTTCTCAATTCTCTTCATCTAAGTGAATTGAGGTGGGAACAATAGTATAAAATTCAATTTTCTAACTTCTAAGTGTTGCATGTAGAGATTTGATTAAATATTAGGGATTTTTGCTAAGAACCTTGGATTTGTATTGCATGCATTGGGTTTAGGTGTTCTTAACCTTTTAATGATGATATAATATTGTTAATTATGTTGATTATAACCTATTACAATAACCAATTCAGCTTGTACACACCCAATTTATGATTTGGACTAAAAAACCCTCAATTTGATAACTATTACTACTAGTTTTTAAGATAATGCACATGCTAAGTATAAGTGGTATAAATTCTGATAATTTATGATTATTTATTACTAAAAATGAACTATAAACCATTTGAATGAGATGGAGAAGATGTACATATGCCAATTGTTGACATATGCAAAGCTTTGATAAAAATCCACATTTTCAATAATGTTATTGCTATATTTTGGAACATAGTCTTAGAATTGACTTCTTGTGGATTTGTTGTGTAACTTCACTCCTATCCTATATAATAATGATGTCCAAAAGCTATACAAGTTATTGAGATGCATACACTAAGGAATTTGTAAGTAACTCATCAAGTTGAACTATTTCAAATTAAACTAAACATGAAACTTTATGCAAAAATACTTGGTAGGATAATATGTGTACCCTGTGGACATCATTAGTATGTGGGTATTGTAATGTTGAAAAGCTTATATTGTTGGTTAAACACTTGGCATAAGTACAACGGTCACATCATATGTATAAAATGATCGCATTGGATAAGCCTCTTTTAGTAATAGAATTAATAACAAGGAGATCAATTATGAGATTTAAGTCATGGGCTATTTGTGCTAATTATCGTGGGACTATTGATAATATATGGCGTGGGTATCATATGAGATATATGAATATATTTCTTTAAATTGTTATATTATTATTGTTGATGGATTTTTCCTCTTAGTTTGAATACATAAGTATATTTATGCATTTTTTTAATATATATATATATATATATATATCTCATGTATGTATAATTCTATATAGTTAATGGTTAGCTTTTGACACATATAGACTTGATATCTCAATTGGTTTGACATATATATAGTTTTATGATTTGGCACCATATTTTACCATTAGGTTAGTTACCCTTACTATCTTAGTCTTGGTGGCTATGTGATATATTTGTCCTTAGGGCCATAGTCTTTTTGGTTGCATGAGTTACTTAACCTTAGGGCTTATCGCTAGGTGGACCGTAGTAAAGGGTCCCTACTATATGAGCGAAAATACTCGAGCCATGGGGGTTATTTACCGTGCACAGTAGATTTATATCCTAGATGGTTGACTATACGTCCTTGGGGTCGATTTTATTTTTGGGCTCTCCTACCTCATGGTTTTAGCCATAGAAAGTGAGATATGAGTCTTATGGGAGGACATATCATATAGTAGAAATATGGGTCCCTAGTTTATTATCCTTCAGTTGGAATTGGATACTATTTTACATATATGTTTCACGTGCATTAATTTCCTTAGGGGAGATATCATGTGGTGTGCATATTATGTACCATTAGTTTTGACATATGGCTTCATTGTGACGACCCGAATCCCGTTAAGATATGACCCGGTTAATCACGAAGTTGTACATGAGGACGGGTATGAATTATAAAGAAAAATAAATTAAATCCATTTTGAAAATTTTTTGGCATGTGGAGTTTGAAAAATGCTATATCCGCCCTATAAATAAAAATGAACAATCTTTGTTCAATCATTTCGCAACAACCATTAAATAAAAATACTCCACATCTGATACACTTTATCAAAGTCCGTTCAAGTTTAAGTTTATACTACAGTCCCAAATCCTTTTAAATAAATACAAGTGTCTTAAAGTGTAATATTAAGACATGAATGGCCTAGTCCTTAACTAAAGGACTACAAAACTGTTAAAGGTCATCAGAGCTTCTATGGACGTACAATGCATGCCACCCTCGAGTATGGACCTGCAAAGCTATTGAAAAGGAAGGAATGAGCTAAATCTGGGCTTAGTGGGAACTATAAGGGTTAATACAGAAGAGAAGGTTTTCATAAGAAAACAGATGTATCATATATATATTGCTTCTTACAATACAATCTTTTTGAAAACCTTACTATGTAATACACCATGTATGCGCATTCCAAAATCCACTAATTGTTCTATCTTAGGTATCAAAACTGTAATATCCCATGTTCCGTTTTTCGTGTTGAGCTTCTCTTAAGCCTAGATATGGCTTAATCTCCGTTAGAGAGCAAGCATTGGGTTCCGAGCCTTTGTAGTTTACCCGATACCTCTAGCATGTCTTAGTAGACATATTAAGTTTGAGGGAGCAATTGTTACGTGATTCGAGTGGTTCAGGTTGAAACCGAGACAATAATCGAGTATTTTGACCTTTCGTGATTCGTCAGTTTTTGGCCAACTTTGAGAGGCCATAACTTCTTCATTTGATGTTCAAATGACTCCATGTTTGGGGCTAGGTCTTCATTTCTTTGCCCTCTACAACTTTTGTGTTTGAGCCGAGTCAAGATTCATCCATCTCGAGGTCCGTTTTGGGCTCAAAAAGTCATTTGCTGCTGCAGTGACTTCCATGATTGATCATGGAAGGACATGATCGATCATGGTCCTCCAGAGGAGTTCTAGAAGGGTTCATGATCGATCAAGGTGTGAGAATCCGGACCCCCCGACTCTTGAGAAAAATCCTCATTCTCGGTTTTCTTTGTTTTGAAGGAAAACGTGTTTTGTAGAGTTACCAGTTTGTTTTACAAGAAAACAAACAAAAGATCATACGAAGGATAATTCAAAACAAACTATCTTTCATATGTTTAAAACCAGAGTTCTAAAATATACTTTGCTAGGGTTCGAGAACTACGTTACGAATTGGGAAAGTGTTAGGCACCCAATTCGACCTTTCGGTCTCTTAATGGATCATGTATTTAATTCCTATTTTAGATATCTTACAAGTAGTTTGAATTGTTTTCAGAATAGTCCTTTCCAGATAAATTCAATTTAAAACAGTATTTTGAAGTCAGACTCGAGCTTTGCGAGCGCCTACGTATTCATTCGTAGAATGAAATCATAGTCTCGTAGTTCCACTTGTTTGGAAACTGTTTTTGTATTCTTGTAAAATTTAGAGAGGACTTGATTTTGAAAACAATGGACTTCTTTGCAAGTTATCTAATTTTCTGTATTAAAACTTGTATTTAAATGTAGTATTGAAATTCAAAAAGGTTGTAGAAAGACATACCTGATGCGTACGAAGAAGAAAGACTGCTTGCTTACTTCTTTCTCTCTCTAATTTTCTCTCTTTAACTTCCTCTCTTTAGAAATTCTCTAAAAGAAAAGACTCTCTAACAATCTTGACAGAGTTTCACCTTACTAAAAACTCCAATGAGTGTTCATGATCCCAAATGAGATCCCAAGGGCCCTATTTATAGGGAAATTTCCTCCAAAAACGCCCCAAAAAAGGCTAGCCGCAGGGGTAGCCGTTCGGTTGGCAGACCGTGCGGTTGTGGTGTGCGGTGGGGACGTACGACTGGGGCTTACGGTTGGTGTAGACACCCCGATCCGTGACCCCCGCAAGAACCCTAACGACTTTCGAGAACTGCTATTTCTAGAGTCCGGGACCCACCCGAACACCCGAGACTGCCCCGGAAGCGTTTGTTGGCCAAACAAACCTGTTTTTAATGGAAATGTCGCATGACATTCAAAATTGTCGCACGACATTCAAGTATGTCGCGCGACAATCCCATTTTACAGGGACATGTCGCGCGACAATCACCCCACCACTCCACTTTCTGACTCATCAGTAAGTCAGAATCATCATTAAAAGCAGTATGTCGCGCGACAAACCACTTTACAGGGACATGTCGCGCGACAATCACCCCACCACTCCACTTTCTAACTCATCAGTGAGTCAGAATCATCATTAAAGTAGAATGTCGCGCGACAGTCAAGATTGTCGCGCGACATACACCAAAATGTCGCGCGACATACACCTTTTCGTCACTATAAATAGGCCAGCACCCCCATGGGTTCTAGACAGCAAGTTGGACAGCAACAAAACACCAAAAACAGAGCAAAAAATAGCAGTTTTAGAGCAGTTTGGCAGTGAAGTTTATGATCTGATTTTTTGATCTTTCGTCAAGCATTTTTTTCTATTATCGTCTTATTTCTGAAGAATTATCAAATCTATTCTCGACACTCAACGTGTCCGGTCTCTAGAATCGAATTCTCGGAAATATCTGAAGAAGGAGAAGATTATTATCGCAGGAGATCTCTCTGCCGTATTATATTTTCTTTCTTATTATTATTCTCGTCGGGAAGGTAACGAAAGTCTCTTCTAGTAATTAAATAAGATATTTGTATATTAGTTTTATTGTAGACTTGTTTAAAACTCGATTTTTCTAACGGGGCGCTGCCCCGCACCCCGCGACCTGGCGGGGTAGGTCGATCCCCGTCCTAGTAAGCGAAGTGGCAACATGGTTGTGCTAGATTCCTAACGCGCTCGAAAATCAGGTTTATCTGTGTACTTGTTTTATCTCTATTGTGTTATCCACGTTTTATTTGAATAAACTTATTGCCAAGTTACAAATAGTCTACCGTATTCAAAACAAAAGACCCTGATAAAACCGTTTGCAAAACCAGAAGTGTAAGTATATTACCATCCGGATAAAATTCTGTTTTCAAAACCCGGACTGATAAGACTTATCTAGGAACTAAAATCAACATATCCTGTCTCTTCTATAGACTGCGACGTGTCTGATAAAACTCTCCTCAAAGAGTTCTAGTTCCATATTAAATCAGTCCCGATATAAATCCGAACTTTTACGAAAGTAATTACAACCCAAGAAATCCGTCATTATCTGAGGAAATAATACGGGATACTTTTTCAAAATAAAAGGTTTTGTCATTTGTATTTACATCTTTCAATAATAAAAACATTGGATCTCGGAATACAAAGGCTTTTCATACCCTTTCCCGCTTTCCCTAAAAATTAGGGTTTTTATTCGAAAAGTAGTAGACTATCAGTAAAAGCATCCAAGTTCTTCAACATAAAATAAACAAATAAGTCCACCAGAGACCAAAAGGGCGGAATGGGTGCTTAACACCTTCCCGAACCGTAATATAGTTCCCGAATCCTATAGAATCCTGTTTTCGTAGACAAACGTGTAAAGAAAGGCTTATCTGTAGCCTCTTCTCTTACACGACCCCTTTTTGTCCGTTTTCTCGTAAAACGTATTGGCGACTCTGAATGAACCCTCTTGTACCTAGAAACAGGATAGAGGGACACCCGATATGAATTATCAAAACACACCAAGCAAATGGAACGACGGAATCCGTTTCAACGTTTCAGACGCCCGACGAACAGGGACGAGACCCGGGGGTCGCATTTGCGGATTCTCACAGTGGCGACTCTGCTAGGGACTTATGAGAACTAGGCTCTTATATGTGGATTCTTTGTTTATAATATGTTGATATGCATGCTTTTACCGCTTTCCCTACTTACCCCCTGACGTGGCGCCTGGATTTTATTGTTGACCTGACCTAGAGGCGCAGTAGAGTCCATTCGTTGACATAGACATATGTTTTGGATTCCCCTTTATGTTATATATAATTGTAAAGAAATATCTTTTTAAATAAAAATGGCATTTTCAAAATACACCTCGAAGATAAGATATTTGCAAATTAAATCTTTTGAAAATTCTTGTTTTGCACGCACTTTCACAAATCATGCATTGGTTCTACGAGTGTGAATTTACCCCGAACCCTCGAAAGTATTATAAGTGAGTAAGTAGTTGGCTTGCTTGGGCCAACGTAAACCGAAAGCATTTACTTCCACTCTCCTTGGCCAAGTACGCCCCCGAGGTATATCGAGTGACGAGAACACTCACGTACCCGGGAAGTATATCAAAAGATTCTTGCACGTACCCGCCCCTGGGGTATATCGCGAGGTCTTGCCAAATAGGAGGGAGCCTAAAGCCTTCACCTTGCATTACACCTGCGTTGCATATAGGAAAAGTCAAAGATAGAACACTCTTATGTTTTTATCAAACCGTGAGGAAATTGTACCACATAGGGCCTTGTCATGTATATCTCCCCCAGATATTGGCAAGTACGGGCGGAGGCTGTCCAACCTCCGTCGTAGAAATTTACATCGAGATCACTTCGTTGTGACTTTTCCCGGTACATCTCCCATGAAAAGCAGCTCAAGAGGAGAGATATTCCCAATTTCCATAAAATCAAAATAAGAATTTTTCAAAATCTGGGACAAGTAGGATAACCCAAGGAGCACTTTGCTGCCTATCCTAAACTCCCACTGGGAATTCACTTAAGTTGTTGTTTGACGTGTCTTTATAAAACACTCGAAACTTGGTTTTCGTTGTTTTTCTTTCTTCGTGGTTTCTTTTGGCAAAAATCGAGTCACATCATAGTCTTCCTTCATCTTCGCCCCGTGGTTCCGTCTACAGCCGTAATACGACGACAGTCTGGAAGGTTGGGCTAGTCGGGATCACACCGGAAGATTAGTAAGACCAAGCACACCCGCAATGGTCGAGGGACGCGAAAATCAAGAAACAGATCAGAGCCTACCCGAGGCATCGGCAACTCAGCCAACTTTAGCCAAAATGCATCGTTTGCTAATGACCGTCAGCATGAGTCTAGCAAACCTCACAAATGAGCAACAGAGTACCCGAGTTCGAGTAGAAGAGTTGTCAGCCGGGCGGGTCGCACCACTGGGTTTTGAACGACTACCACCGAATCGAGATCAAGGGCAGTCATCGCAAGTACTTCCCCCAGTTCAAGGAACCAATCCACCTCAAACGGGCCCTGTCATCGCCGGTCCCGTTCAGACCGATCCCAACAATCAGAATCAATGGGCCCCGGATTCAGGACCCACTTACCAACAACAAGAGCCACCCAGCATCTGGCCGCAGCCTCAGCCCGGCCTTGATCCCCAATACCAACCATGGCCGCAAGTCACCGCAAGGCCTATTCAGCCTACGGCCCCAGTAGCCCCTCCTAATGAGTACCCAGACATCAACCAACTCCGGGCAGTGTATGCAGAATCGATTATAGCTCGGGAACAGCCCGATGAGGTGTCAAGAGAGAGTGAAGAAATGAAGAAACTGAAAGAGCAGATGAGGGTTTTGCAAAGGGGGGTTTCTCTAATAAAAAGAGCATATGAGATTACAGATATGAATGCTTTCTCCCTCTACCCAGAAGCAAGGTTGCCCCAAGGATTCAAGCTCCCTTCCATCACCAAATTCACAGGAACCACACCCCCGAAAACCCATCTTCAATCCTATATCAGATCTATGCAAATGTCTGGTTGTGGAGAACCGGAATTAGCTCAGGCCTTTCACATGACTCTCACGGGGGCCGCCCTGAGATGGTTTTTCGATCTGGAGAGGCACCACACGAAGACTTGGAGAGATATTGTCAAGGAGTTCATGCATAAATATGGGTCCAACGAAGATTTGGAAATCACTCGCAAGCACCTGGAAATGGCCAAGCAAGGTGAGAAAGAAAGCTTTAGCGATTTCGTCACGCGTTGGAGAGAGATGGCCTCCCAAATGTCCAAACGGCCCGATGAAGAAGAACAGTTGGAAATCATACAGAGAAATTTTACTCCAGTTGTATTAAGTAGTATGAGAAAGCACGTATTCCCACACTTCAGAGCTCTGTTAAGCATGGGGTCACAAGTAGAAGAAGAGTTGGCTAAAAAAGCAGAGAATGATACCAAGAAAGCCTCATACGCAGGGAGAAAGGTGGCCACTCCAACCGTTAACCAAATAAGCTCGTACCCGTATCAACAAAATTCGTTTCAGCAGCCACAACAAGCACCTCCGATGAATTGGCCCGCGCAAGGAGATTCTTCGAGCACTGAAGTCAGGAAA
Source organism: Lonicera japonica (assembly GCA_021464415.1). Classification (NCBI taxonomy): domain Eukaryota; kingdom Viridiplantae; phylum Streptophyta; class Magnoliopsida; order Dipsacales; family Caprifoliaceae; genus Lonicera; species Lonicera japonica. The sequence goes on from JAKCWG010000271.1 coordinate 135,593, forward strand.
AAAGGAATTTCTGTACCCTTCCCACTACCATGGTCAAAAGCTTGGAACTACTCCGGAAAGCCGGACTAATCACTTCACTCAACCCACGTCCTCCACCGAATCCTATTCCCGGTACTTGGAGAATGAATGAGAACTGTGCATATCATCAAGCAGCAGGCCATGACACGGAACGCTGCTTGGCTCTTCGTCACCGTATTCAGGACCTCATTGAAGCCGGAACTATTCCTGCACCCGGCGGGCCCAATGTTACCAACAACCCCCTTCCCAACCATGCTCCACCTGTGGGAATTAATGCCTTGACCACTGATGAAGAAGCCTTTGATCCCGTAGGACTTATCCGAGATGACCCAGCCTACAAAGCACCAGTTGTGCTACCAGCAAAGGCTCAAGTGGCCCCAGGCCTCAATCCGATAATCGACCAATGGATGACTAAGATGAACTTCCTACCCGGGCAGGGTCTAGGAAAGGCCAACCAAGGGATTTCACAACCACTCACAATCAAGACCAATCCTGGAAAAGCTGGGATAGGATGGACCCAGGACAAGAAGAAACCGCCATGAGAGCCCCGAGGCCTTCCCAAGGAGACAATCTGTATGACAGAAACCTCCCCCAAAGCCTTCAGTTGGTCGACAGAACCAGAATCATCGGAAGTCTCAAAGGGATTAGACCCAGCATCCCTTTGGATACAGCAAATTACCCGTTCAGGAAGGGTATATCAGCCACCACTGATCGATGTCGAGAAATCACTTCCTCCTAAGGAAATAGGGGAAGATCGGGTATCAGAACAGTTGAAGAAAACTCAGGCACATATCACCATTTGGGACCTCCTGGTTGCCTCCAAACCTCACAGGACCGCTTTCATCAAACTCCTAGATGAGGCTGTCATATCACTAGACTCTACGCTCGAACAACTGCAAAACATGATCGGGTCACTTACAGTCCAAAGAAGTCTGTCTTTTTCAGATGAAGACTTATCTCCATTGGGGAAGAAACACAGCCTGGCCCTTCATATCACTGTCCGGACTCGAGAAAAAATTTTGCCACAGGTTATCATCGACAATGGGTCGACTATAAATGTTTGTCCCCTGAAGACCGCCAAATGTCTGGGTATCTTAGACTTAGAGCTTTCTCCGTCAGCTGTGACCGTTAGAGCCTATGATAATACCAGGAGGGCCGTTCTGGGTTCCCTAAAGCTTGATCTCATGGTCGGTCCCGAAAACTTTCCAGCCGAGTTCCAAATCATAGACATTCCCTCCAGTTTTAACCTGCTATTGGGAAGGGTATGGCTACACGACATAGGAGCACTCCCCTCCTCCTTACACCAGAAGATCAAGATACCATTCGAAGGAAATGTAATCACCATCCAAGGAGATCCTGAGAGGACCTTGGCAGATCTGGAATTACCTGTTCTGGGCATCGGAAGCCAAAGCATACAGTTGGGGGGCTTTTCCTATGAGCCTCAAGTACAAGCTCTCACCACCCAAAGAATCGAGTATCTTCCCCCCGATAATATCCTCGGTCTCAGCACCAAGATCACGAAGATGCTGAGGATGATGAAATACTTACCTGGAGGCAGACAGGGAATGGGACAGCCAGGATTACTTTAAGCTTTGGAACCGGTAACGAGGTACGAAAGGGAAGGTTTGGGGTACCAACACACCGAAGAAGACAACCAAGAAAAACGGAGCCGAGGGCATCAATATCCGAGTTTCAGCTCTCTGAATGGGTTTTTCGTCAAAGAAGGAGAAGACTTCCCCTTTTGCGGTTTTCAGGAGCCTTGGAGAAACAGCAATGGAGATAACCTTCCAGGATGGGAAATCTTCTATGAAGAAGACCTCTATCTCAAAGAAAGCATTTTGCACAGTTTCTCTACCAAATTGACGATTGGGCCGAAGGAAGAAAATGAGGACAAGGAAGATAAAGGCGAAGAACTGATTAGAGATCTCTTTGACATCATGGCTCTTGGGGATGACGAGCCAAGAGATGACCCAGTACACTTGATACACGCTAATCCAGATTATCAGGAAAAGGGGGGAAAGAGTGAAATTGTAAGGGTGAGAGATAAGAGTGAGGGAAAGGGTAGGGAAAAGTATTACCAATAGATGTAACATATATGATAAGAACTACGTAAACCTGAGCCCCAACTCAAAGTTATGTTTTTGGAAAAATCAAAAGGGGAACGTAGGCAACCTGAGAAGTAACTTTAGGCCCGGTTTAAACATTATGAAGAAATTTATTTCTCGTAACAAAATCCCTTGTTTATTATTAAGGTGGTTCAGAACACCGGAAGTTACAAAGAAAATGCGTCATACAGAAAAACCTAATCCCTAGGGGTTGGCCAAGCAGGATCTTCAATAGCCAAGTCAATTCGGGCCTCATCCAGAATCTGGTACGCAGAGACAATGCTTCCCTCTGTAGGCTCAGAATTCATGAACTGAAACCACTCCATCTGAAAGGGGTCATCAATCAGCTCATCTTCAAAAAACCCCCAAAGAGAACGGATGACATCAGCCCGGAGGGGCCTGGAAATACTGAAACAGGCATGGTTGAATTGACGAGTTAGTCGAGCACGCCACATTCTCTCCACCGATGAAGAAACATGCTGGGTCAAGAACTTAGACTCAGAAGAGAAATTATTCAGGCTAAGGGGAATGCCCTGGGGAATGTTAAACTGTCGAAGAAGACGTCCTAGGAGATAAAAAGAAGTGAACCAGAGCCCCCGGAGCCAAACGTAATTCTGCCCCCCGGTACTAAGCACTATCGCCCTCAATTTCCACCAAGGAATGCTCCATCGAATAGCCCTGAAATTCTCCAAAAACCACACCGTCCAATCAGAGGAAGACATAGTCATGACCCTAAAGAGGGGACGACAGAAGAAGTACGTTGGGTTGTCAAGTTGAACCCCATTGAAACCCACTGATCGAAAACGTTCCAATAGCCACATGTACAGTAAGCGTGGGCTTCCCCTGAAGAAGGGTGAAACTCCCCTTTTGAGATCATCTAGGCCATTCAGGGTCTCTGCAAGAACGATAGGCACTATAGATTCCCCATTCCTTGCCTGATAGATCAAGCTCAGAATAGTCAGATCGACACGGGAGGAGCCCGTCACCAGTAGCATATCAGAAACTAGACAAATCAAGGCTGCCACAGTACGCCCCGCACTATAAGAAGCTCTCTCCTCGTAACGATGAAAGAACCTCACCATTTTATGAAGATCAAGAAGCCCGTCAATAATAAAACCATCACAAGCCGCTTGGGGAATGGCTAGCAGGGCAATCAGCATTTCTCGAGGACCGATTTCTTCTACGAGAATAGCCATCGAAAGGCGAACGTCAGAATGCAATAGCCAAGAAAATTCTTCATAAGTCGGGCAGAGCTCATCTAGTCTGAAACGGAAAAGATGATCGGCAGGACTCCAGAAGTACAGAGCGCCAAGCAAAAAGGAGAAATCTACAAGACGATGGCGCCAGCTCGCTAAAGGACTGAATACACCAACGTTCAAGCCATTCTCAGAAGATATCAGAGCATCTCGGGCTTCACATAAGAAAAATCAGAATTTGTGAGATAAGAAGACATTGTGGGAAAGGTGTAAGGATGAAGGAAGGAGGATGGGTGTATTTATAGCAAAAAAGAGGGCTCCTGTACCTGTTTGTCGCGCGACAAACCCATATCCAGGAGGGAATGTCGCGCGACAAACTCACTTGGTGTGCCCTGTTTTGAGTTTTTCTTACACGCAAGAGTCAGTTTTGCCAAAAGATCCACTTTTATGCATTTTCGCTCACTTTGTTCTTTTGCAGATACCTTAAGTAGCACCCCATCACGAAGGTACGATTCCTACTCTATCGGTCCACGTAAATTATTTTTCATCATTAGATAAATAAATGCGTAACATCAGACACAAATAAAGATTTTTTATATAAAACTAATAAAAGAACAGTTTTCTACAAAAACCCTGTCTAAAAGTCTAAAAAATAAAAACTACATATTTGTCAGGACTAACTAAATGCAGGAAAGAAAGCTAATCTAATCGGGAGCGTTTGGACACACTCCCACTATCACCCGAACCCTCCTCAGGAGTAGGATCAATCTCTAGGATGCCCTGAGTAGAAGGAGCTGCTGCCTGAGAAGGCCCCGTGGACTGGACTGGTGCCGTGGGGCGAATCACTGAAGACCGAGATCGCCTAGAGGTCCGACTACTGCTCCTCCGGGACTCCGTCCGAGCACGAGAGGAAGACAGAGGATCATCTGCCCGCAAGGAGACGTCGATTGCCCTCTGGTAGTCACGCATGTATGTCGTGGGGTCCCGACCAACATACTGGAGCAGGTTCCAGCTGTAGAGGTACTGAGAATGCCAAGCTCTCAGATCCGCCACACGCACGCTCACCCGCTGAAAAGGAAAGAGAGAAGAATCAACATCGATAAAATAAATAAGCATAGATATGAAGGGATATTGAGGGAAGAAATGCACATACCTCATCATCAGAACGGCCACCCAAGTAGTCGAACGTGTCCCCCAGGAGAGGATACTCTGGCACCGTATATCGACGTAAACCAGCACCAACATAGGAAAAGTCCCGAGGAAGTGTCGGCAGATCTACCGGATGAATGGACGAACTCGTCGGCATAGCAGCAGAAGTAGACCCGCCCTCCTCATGAATCGGGAACAAAGGAGGACGAGAAAATGAGCCACCAAGACCGGTAGATCTAACCGGAGGACCCATGGCAGTGGACGGAAGAGGGGTCAATGTGGAGAAAGTACGAACACCAAGAGGGGCCACAACGGCCGTCTCCCTCAGAGGTGGGACCCTACCAGAAGTAGCAACATCAGCAGCAGTAGAAGGAGTCCGCCCAAACTGCTCATAGTCGACCCCGAAGTCCGCAGGTCCCCAGGATCGCTCAGAGAAATCACATATCTCTCTCTCAGCATGTTGCTCCTCTCTCGGTATGGTTTGAGACGGCTGCTCTGGAACCGCCGCCGTCCCACCTCCATCACCGCCCTCGGGCCTATCATCACCACCCTCGGGTCTATCACCACCTCCCTCTGCACCAGCAGGGACGTCCCTCTCCCCATCAGGGTCATCATCGTCAGAATCCAAAATGTTGTCCCTCTGGTCAGGGACAGGTGGTAAATAACCTGGGACCGTCCTGGATAAATAAGTATGTCCTCGTATGTAGATGGGATCACCTCCTAACGCCCGGTACCTCTCGTAGAAAACCCATCCCCGAGTCCCCTTCGACTCCCTCATCAGATAGCGGGCAGCAAAAATGGCATAATCCCCCTCCTAAGTGAACCTCTGAAAGCCGAGCCCGCCTACAAGGGCCTGTACCGTCACCAAGTCAATCTCACCCGTCTGCCTCATCAGAACCGGCGGGAATAAAGGAACCCGAGGCCACTGGACAGGCGAATGCTGGCGAATAACTCTCTCGCCCAAATAGAAGTGAAGGCTGTACTCGTCTCTGATAAGCCGCCTGGTCCTCGAAGTAGTCAAAGCACGGTCATATCCAAAATGGAGGCCCAGATCACCCCAAGGCGCCCACTCAATCTGAGAAGAGAATAAGATTTTATTTTAGTAATTCATAATTTATTTTACTATTTATTGAAAAAAATGCTAAGATATTTACCTGCTCTTCCAACAGGTCGTGGACAGCAGCAGCTCCGGTCTCCCGAATCCAGTATACATAAGGAGCCCTATAGTTCCCCGCGATGAATCGGCAGAGAAGGGGAAACTGATCCTCGTTCTCAACGAGGAGATCCACCTGGGCCAGGCCCAGACGTGTATATGCCACGAACCAACTCTGAAAAAAAAATATGAAGGATCTCAGCAATTATCAAACAGGCAATGTATAAAGGACTCAAGCAAAGATAAAGGGATAAAAGTAAGTACCTCCCATAGTAAAGAGAAGCCCTTGAGGTTCAGGGCTAAATGGCGAGAGACCTGGTCCATGGCATCATATAGGATAACGAGAATGAATCCTCCCCAGTCATAATCAAACATAATACTAAAGTCCCGAAGATAGGGCAACCACCAAAGATGGGTCGTGTCCCCCCACGAGCCTCGAACAGATCATGGAGCGTCAACAAAGAAGAACACGAGCATACTGGCGCGCCTCCTGACGGGTCATCAGCACCCCTGAAGCAACTAACCGAGCTCTCTTCGTGGCTAGTCGCGAAACCAAGATACCCCGAGGAATCGTATCACCGGAACTCCGTCGCTCCGGGAACCACCCAAGTGCGCCCACGATGCCCTTTGCCGTCAGACGCAAAGGGACATCGATCTGTATAGGGATCCCCCCTGAAGGAATCCCGATCAGAGCAAAAAGATCGAGAGGGGTCATCGTCATCTCCCCCCAGCTCCAGTGGAAGGTGTGGGTGGTGTCCCACCAATGACAAACCAGAGCCGACACTAAAACTGCAGCCCTAGATACTCGCTCCGGGAAGGCGTCAAAGAGCGAACCAAATGGAGTCGCAAGGAGCAACTTTTGGACAGGGGCCGGTGCCTGTCGCCACTCCAAGGAAATAATATTGGGAGAACCCCAACCTCGGCCTACCCAATGCGAACAAAATGAAGATATAAATATAAGTAACCTGAGGGTATTTTGATATAAATATGAGAGATATAGGGTTATAAGAGTAAATTATGTAATTTTCCAAACCTGAGGGTATTTTGGTATAAATATGAGAGATATAGGGTTATAAGAGTAAATTATGTAATTTTCCAAACCTGAGGTTATTTTGGTGTAATTATGAGAGATATAGGGTTATAAAAGTAAAATATGTAATTTTCCAAACCTAAGGGTATTTTGGTATAATTATGAGAGTTATGGGATGATAGGGGTAAAATTATGTAATTTTCCAAACCTGAGGGTATTTTGGTATAAATATGAGAGATATAGGGTTATAAGAGTAAATTATGTAATTTTCCAAACCTGAGGGAATTTTGGTATAAATATGAGAGATATAGGGTTATAAGAGTAAATTATGTAATTTTCCAAACTTGAGGGTATTTTGGTGTAATTATGAGAGATATAGGGTTATAAAAGTAAAATATGTAATTTTCCAAACCTGAGGGTATTTTGGTATAATTATGAGAGTTATGGGATGATAGGGGTAAAATTATGTAATTTTCCAAACCTGAGGGTATTTTGGTATAATTATGAGAGATATAGAGTTATAAGGGTGAAATTATGTAATTTTCCAAACCTGAGGATATTTTGGTGTAATTATGATAGATATAGGGTTATAAAAGTAAATTGTGTAATTTTCCAAACCTGAGGGTATTTTGGTATAATTATGAAAGTTATAGGGTTATAAGGGTAAATTGTGTAATTTTCCAAACCTGAGGGTATTTTGGTGTAATTATGAGAGATATAGGGTTATAAGAGTAAATTATGTAATTTTCCAAACCTGAGGGTATTTTGGTATAATTATGAAAGTTATAGGGTTATATGGGTAAATTGTGTAATTTTCCAAACCTAAGAGGGTAATTATGAGAGATGGTTATAAGTAATTATGAATTTTTCCAAACCTGAGATATAGGGTTATAAGAGTAAATTATGTAATTTTTCCAAACCTGAGGGTTTTTTGGTGTAATTATAAGAGTTATAGGATGATAAGAGTAAATTATGTAATTTTCCAAACCTGAGGGTATTTTGGTGTAATTATGAGAGATATAGGGTTATAAGAGTAAATTATGTAATTTTTCCAAACCTGAGGGTATTTTGGTGTAATTATGAGAGTTATAGGATGATAGGGGTAAAATTATGTAATTTTCCAAACCTTAGGGTATTTTTGGTGTAATTATGAGAGATATAGAGTTATAAGGGTAAAATATGTAATTTTCCAAACCTGAGGGTACTTTGGTGTAATTATGAGATATATAGGGTTATAGGGGTAAATTATGTAATTTTCCAAACCTGAGGGTACTTTGGTGTAATTATGAGATATATAGAGTTATAGGGATAAATTATGTAATTTTCCAAACCTGAGGGTACTTTGGTGTAATTATGAGAGATATAGGGTTATAGGGGTAAATTATGTAATTTTCCAAACCTGAGGGTATTTTGGTGTAACTATGAGATATATCGGGTCATAGGGGTAAATTATGTAATTTTCCAAACCTGAGGGTATTTTGGTATAATTATAAAAGATATATAGGGTCATAGGGGTAAATTATGTAATTTTCCAAACCTGAGGGTACTTTGGTGTAATTATGTGAGATATAGGGTTATAAGGGTAAAATTATGTAATATTCCAAAGCCTGAGGGTATTTTGGTGTAATTATGAGAGTTATAGGGTTATAGGGTAAAATTATGTAATTTTCCAAAGCCTGAGGGTATTTTGGTGTAATTATGAGAGTTATAGGGTTATAGGGTAAAATTATGTAATTTTCCAAAACCTGAGGGTACTTTGGTGTAATTATGAGAGATATAAGGTTATAAGGGTAAAATTATGTATTTTTCCAAAACCTGAGGGTATTTTGGTGTAATTATGAGAGTTATAGGGTTATAGGGTAAAATTATGTAATTTTCCAAAACCTGAGGGTATTTTGGGATAATTATGAGGGTTATAGAGTTATGGGGGTGCATTATGTAATTTCCCAAAACCTAAGAGGTATCACGGGTAAAAAGTATGAGTTCATTAAATCGGACGTTATTTCTAGGCATACATGCATACTAACATTGTTTAAAATACATGCAAGAAACGACAGAAATAATAGAACAGATAAATGCACGAAAAGAAGACGTACCAGAGACCGTCGACGGATCTCGTGAGAAGCAGGCTCCATCAAGAGCCACGGAATGTCCGGAACTGGAGTAGCCCGGGTAACATCTCGGTAGACCACCGCCCGACCGCGGTCGACCCCATCCTCGCCATACCAATCCAAGTCCTCCCAGTCATCGTGATGAGGACTACACCGAAGAACGCCCTGGGCATCGGTGAAAGTAACCTCCTCCTGGTCACCCTCTAATCTGTCAGGCTGTGCAGGATCCATCTATATATCTGAGTATAAGAAGAATATGAGAAAATCAGAAAAGTCGGAAAAGCGGTAGGGCTTCCGCGCTTGGAAGGAGAAAGAAAGAGAGAGAAAGAGAGCTAGAGAGAGAAAGAGGAAGGAGAGAATGAGGTGGAATGAGCTCAGCAAGGGATTTATATAGTGGAACCAAATGTCGCGCAACAAATGGCATCATTGTCGCGCGACAAAGAGACCTCTCCCGAGGTGTCGCGCGACAAAGAGCCCCCTCCCCTGATTTTTTTACCTTTGTCTCATTTTATCTCCTGCATGAGGACTTCCGAGAAGCAGTTTTTGAAAAAATTACTAAAAACAGCACACCCAGGATGAGAACACGAGGAAAGACTTCCAAATCATCTCTCCGAAAATGCGAATGGATAAAGTAGTCTCTGATCTCCCAGAAAGGACCGAGACCATCAAATGAGAAAAAGCCGGATGTCAAAAATAAGACGGGAATAGGAAAAAATTGAAAGAGTAGAAAAGAGAAAGAACCCGCATGAGCGCCCAAAGCGAGCGAGAGAAACAGAAATACAGAGTGACAGGGAGAGCCACACCAAAAGTGACAGCTAGGCCAAAACCGGCTCAGGGCTTCGTTTTGGGTGAGTAAGGCTCCTGATCACAACGAAGGGACGAAAAGACTCCTGGTCAAAAACAGAGAAGGCCAGGAAAAGTCTTTCCCAAAAGAGGGAGAAATAAGGGCATCGAAAAACAGAATACGATGTGGGCCCACCAAAAGAGAAAACTAAGAAGAGAACAGAGATCAGAGATTGAACTTTCACACAAATTTTCTTTTCAGCACGATACAAAAGAGATGGTTTGGAAAACCTCGGATCATCCCTCTGCGGAGAGCAAGAGAAATCCGAAAACTGCCTTCTAAGAGAAGTATCTTCACTCGAGAAAACATGAGAGTAAAGTTCAGAAAGGTACAGAGAAACGGACATCCAGATTAAACCCCGAGAAGCTCTTTTCACCTTCACAAGATTTACTCTCTCTCCCTCTAACAGTCTAAGAGAGAACAAAAACACAAGCCCTCTCCGGAGGCAATGAGGTAACAAAAGCCCTTTCCAGAGGCAATCCATTCACATAAGCCCTTTCTACAGGCAAAACATCACCCACAAGTCCTTTCTACAGGCACAAGCCCTCTCCGGAGGCAAACCATTCACATAAGCCCTTTCTACAGGCAAACCGGACATCAAGTCCTTTCACAGGCACAAGCCCTTTCCGGAGGCAATCCATTCACATAAGCCCTTTCTATAGGCAAAACATCACCCACAAGTCCTTTTTACAGGCACGAGCCCTCTCCGGAGGCAATCCATTCACATAAGCCCTTTCTACGGGCAAACCGGTCACCAAGTCCTTTCCACAGGCACAAGCCCTCTCCGGAGGCAATCCATTCACATAAGCCCTTTCTACCGGCAAAACATCACCCACAAGTCCTTTCTACAGGCACAAGCCCTCTCCGGAGGCAAACCATTCACATAAGCCCTTTCTACAGGCAAACCGATCATCAAGTCCTTTCCACAGGCACAAGCCCTCTCCGGAGGCAATCCATTCACATAAGCCCTTTTTATAGGCAAAACATCACCCACAAGTCCTTTCTACAGGCACAAGCCCTCTCCGGAGGCAAACCATTCACATAAGCCCTTTTTACAGGCAAACCGGTCATCAAGTCCTTTCCACAGGCACAAGCCCTCTCCGGAGGCAATCCATTCACATAAGCCCTTTCTACAGGCAAACCGGTCACCAAGTCCTTTCCACAGGCACAAGCCCTCTCCAGAGGCAATTTTATTTCTTTCTTTTTTTCTTTTACAGATCAAAAGCCCTCCCAGAGAGAGGCACGGTGGAGCAATGGTAGTCCTCCCACCTGAGGCGCAATGGTAGTCCTCCCACCTGAGGCGAAGCCCTCCCAGAGAGGCACAATGGAGCAACGGTAGTACTCCCATATGAGGCGCAATGGTAGTCCTCCCACCTGAGGCGAAGCCCTCCCAGAGAGGCACAGTGGAGCAATGGTAGTCCTCCCACATGAGGCGCAAAGTGGATCAATGGTAGTCCTCCCACATGAGGCGTAATGGTAATCCTCCCATCTGAGACTAGTGGAGCAATAGTAGTCCTCCCATCTGAGGAGAGTGGAACAAATGAGAGGCCTCGAAAGAGGTAATGAGGTAACAAAAGCCCTCTCCGGAGGCAAAACCAAACACAAAGCCCTCTCTGGAGGCACACACGAGCACTTTTTGCATACACACACTCCTTTAGAGTTCATGCGGGAGCCATGGATCATGGTCTCTTCCAGTCGCCTCAATTCCTTGCAAGCAAGGAGCTTGAGTCGAGAGGGTCTGTAGACACCCCGATCCGTGACCCTCGCAAGAACTCTAACGACCTTCGAGAACTGCTGTTTCTAGAGTCCGGGAGCCACCCGAACACCTGAGACTGCCCCGAAAGCGTTTGTTGGCCAAACAAACCTGTTTTTAATGGAAATGTCGCACGACATTCAAGTATGTCGCGCGACAATCCCACTTTACAGGGACATGTCGCGCGACAATCACCCCACCACTCCACTTTCTGACTCATCAGTGAGTCAGAATCATCATTAAAAGCAGTATGTCGCGCGAAAAACCACTTTACAGGGACATGTCGCGCGACAATTACCCCACCACTCCACTTTCTGACTCATCAGTGAGTCAGAATCATCATTAAAGTAGAATGTCGCGCGACAGTCAAGATTGTCACACGACATACACCAAAATGTAGCGCGACATACACTTTTTCGTCACTATAAATAAGCCAGCACCCCCATGGGTTCTAGACAGCAAGTTGGACAGCAACAAAACACCAAAAACAGAGCAAAAAATAGTAGTTTTAGAGCAGTTTGGCAGCGAAGTTTATGATCAGATTTTCTGATCTTTCGTCAAGCATTTTTTTCTATTATCGTCTTATTTCTAAAGAATTATCGAATCTATTCTCGACACTCAATGTGTCCGATCTCGGGAATCGAATTCTCGGAAATATCTGAAGAAGGAGAAGATTATTATCGCCGGAGATCTTTCTGTCGTATTATATTTTCTTTCTTATTATTATTCTCGTCGGGAAGGTAACGAAAGTCTCTTCTAGTAATTAAATAAGATATTTGTATATTAGTTTTATTGTAGATTTGTTTAAAACTCGATTTTTCTAACTGGGCGCTGCCCCGCACCCCGCGACCTGACCGGGTAGGTCGATCCCCATCCTAGTAAGCGAAGTGGCAACATGGTTATGCTAGATTCCTAACGCGCTCGAAAATCAGGTTTATCTGTGTACTTGTTTTATTTCTATTGTGTTATCCATGTTTTATTTGAATAAACTTATTGCCAAGTTACAAATAGTCTACCGTATTCAAAACAAAAGACCCTGATAAAACCGTTTGCAAAACCAGAAGTGTAAGTATATTACTATCCGGATAAAATTCTGTTTTCAAAACCCGGACTGATAAGACTTATCTAGGAACTAAAATCAACATATCCTGTCTCTTCTATAGACTGCGACGTGTTTGATAAAACTCTCCTCAAAGAGTTCTAGTTCCATATTAAATCAGTCCCGATATAAATCCAAACTTTTACGAAAGTAATTACAACCCAAGAAATCCGTCATTATCTGAGGAAATAATACGGGATACTTTTTCAAAATAAAAGGTTTTGTCATTTGTATTTACATCTTTCAATAATAAAAACATCGGATCTCGGAACACAAAGGCTTTTCATACCCTTTCCTGCTTTCCCTAAAAATTAGGGTTTTTATTCGAAAAGTAGTAGACTATCAGTAAAAGTATCCAAGTTCTTCAACATAAAATAAATATATAAGTCCACTAGAGACCAAAAGGGCGGAATGGGTGCTTAACACCTTCCCAAACCGTAATATAGTTCCCGAATCCTATAGAATCCTGGTTTCGTAGACAAACGTGTAAAGAAAGGCTTATCTGTAGCCTCTTCTCTTACACGACCCCTTTTTGTCCGTTTTCTCGTAAAACGTATTGGCGACTCTGAATGAACCCTCTTGTACCTAGAAACATGATAGAGGGACACCCGATATGAATTATCAAAACACACCAAGCAAATGGAACGACGGAACCCGTTCCGATGTTTCAGACGCCCAACGAACGGGGACGAGACCCGGGGGTCGCATTTGCGGATTCTCACAGTTGGGGGCTGCAGCTGGCACTCTAAAAATACACCAAAATAACTAACGGGGCGCTGCCCCATATCCCACAACCTGATTGGGCAGGTTGATCCCCGTCCTAGTAAGCGAAGAGGCAACAATGGTTGTGGTAGATTCTCGACCCGCTCGAAAGTCGGGATTCTCCTATCGGTCTTCTATATGCATGATGACTCAGGACTTAATGCGGAATGCTTGTTTTGTATGAAAACCAGATTCACATGAGAGTTGTGGATTGGGGTGTTCACAGACCCTCTCGTCCCGGGATTCTGGCGTGCAAGAATTCTGGAATGATAAAAAGACAACGATTCACGACTCTTGTGTTCATCTCAATGTATTGATACCTGAATCAAAATATACCCTTCAGGCTTTACGAATTTCGTCGTGTCTTAGGCGAAGCAGTCCACGATCGCCCCTTTCCTTTCGTGTAGGCTACACGATATATCGATCTTTTCTTTTGTCTACCCTCAGTAGCGCATTCTCCACCCTCGGCGTATTGGATAATAATTCGTGCAAGGAGTTTTGACATTTTGACAAATCCAAATGATTACTGCGAAAAAGTGTTCCAAAGGTTTCCCATCTTCTAGGGAGAATTGAAAAAGTGATTCACGTCTTGTGATTCCCTTCGTGGGGATTTGTGTTGAAAGAAGAAATTTCCATCTTTGGGAATTGCGAAAAAAGATTCCCATCGTGGGGAATATGGGGACAAAGTTATTCCCTTCATGGGAATGTGCGGTAAAGGTTATTTTTCTTCGTGGGGAAAGTGATTTCGGAAAAATTCCCATCGTGGGGAATGCGAAGAATTCTTATCTCTGAGGAATTCGAAAAAAATTCCCTTCATGGGGAACACGTGGAGTCGTTATTTCCCTTCGTGGAAAAAGTGGTTTCGAAAAAATTCTCATCGTGGGGAATGCGAAGAATTCCTATCTTTGAGGAATTCGGAAAAAATTCCCTTCGTGGGGAACACGTGGAGTCGTTATTTCCCTTCGTGAGGAAAGTAATTTCGGAGAAATTCCCATCGTAGGGAATGCGATGAATTCCTATCTCTGAGGAATTCAGAAAAAATTCCCTTCGTGGGGAACACGTGGAGTAGTTATTTCCCTTCATGAAAAAAGTAGTTTCGAAAAAGTTTCCATCGTGGGGAATGCGAAGAATTCCTATCTCTGAGGAATTAGGAAAAATTCCACTGATACTGAACACTGCTTTTCAAAATTTGATATGCTAGAGAGAATTGCTTGCAAGTTAAAGTGCTTTTCTCTTTTCCATTTCTTTCATTTTCACCCTCAGTTTTAACCTTTGGTGTTACCGAGAATCAAACTTTTGAATCAACTTTTTCTAGAATCTTTCGGACCGCTGTGCACGGATTTTCGGGATTTGGCATCTCTCTACCCTCAGTTTTCTTCTCTTCAGTCATGGGGATATAATTTTGCCTGCAATTCTCAATCATCCTTGAGCTACCCTCTGATTTTTCTACAGAAAAGATGCTGGTCCTGTATCGTTTTCTATTTTTCGATACCCTTATTGCTCCCTCTTTTGATTATCCGGCCTTTCATTTTTGGCTTTCGGATTTTTCTTGATTTTTTCCTTCTTTGCTTTTTCTAAAACAGGAGCCTTACTCACCTAAGATGTAGCCCTCCGCCTTTTGGTGGCTCTCCCTGTCGATTTTTCCTTCATTTTCCCATTTTCTACTCTTTCAATTTTTTCTTGTACCCGATTCCTCTTTTACATCTTCCCTGTTCATTCATCAGATTCGAGCTTTTTGAAAAATAGATTCATCCTTTTGAATTTCGGTTCCTCCACTGACTTTAAAGTGCCAAACATCGGATTTTGATTAGCCATCTCGTGCATGTGTGCGAGCCTTGGTCCTTTGTATCAGGAAAAGTTGATTCATAGTCTGTCTTTCCTAATCCCCCTATTTTTATTTATTTTTTTTTTTGCAAATCTGGTTAAAATTAAGGGGGTAACCGCAGGGTATATACCCCCTAGCCGTACGGTTGGGGGCTAGCCGTACGGCTGGCTCCAGATTCCTATAAATAGAGGCCTGTTTGGATCCTTTTTCTTCACTTCCACTTGTAACTTCTCTCTCTAGCATATAAATTTCTGACTTTCAAAACTTTTAGCAAGTGTTCTTTAGTAGCGTGAGTGATGCCTTTTGCAAGGCTTTTGGCGATTTTCGTGTTCATGATGATGGGGCCCACCAGAGGGCAGGGAAGCGCCGGAGCTTCTCCCGGGGGACAAGGTGGAGGCTATTACGGCTACGATGGATGGGCGCCTGATTTGTACGTGACATCATGACGACCGGGATGGTGTGGCATGGGAGGGGCCACTGGGGGCAGACGGGTCACTACAGCGAGCGATGTACTGCGATGTGCCATTGATCTCGCCAGGAGAGAGACGAGAATGGCTACTAATGGAGCCCGTGGCACACGAGATTCGTCGTCGGATTCGGGTATGCTTTGTTTCTCAGTATTTAAGCTAAGTGTTATTTTTACAAAAATGCAATGATATGATATGCATGAAATGTGATAGATTTAATAATTACTTGCCATTTTAGATATACTTAACATAGTGTATTTTTCAAAATATTTATTACACAATATTCGTTTAAAATCGTTAAAGAGTGAGCCATAAAATTTATTTAAAATCCGTGATGTAACAGAGGATTGGTCGTTGCCATGGTGTCACATGTGCTACTCCTGAGCTCCGAGACCAGCTACCCCCGTTGGTGAGGACTTATTTGAGTGCGACTCCTTTTGGGCGGTTTATAGAGGTGTTGCCAGGTGGAGAGTTCCAGCGCTCGGTGAGTCTGCCGACGGTGTTAGGAGAGAGATGGTGGGACACGACGCACACTTTCCATTGGAGTTGGGGAGAGATGACATTGACCCTGGAGGACGTGTTTGTTTTGACGGGATTGTCGTTCGGTGGTGAGGCTTTGGCACCCAACTCGCGGGTGCAGATCATTCTAGATGGGATGGGAGCGGCATTAAGGTGGAGGCCTAGTCGGATAGTGGCGGATGAGATACCCCACACGACAATGGTTCATCATATTGAGGCAGAGAGTGAGAGGTTTGGTGTGAGAATCTGGACCTCCGACTCGAGAGGTATCCTCGTTCCTCGGTTTTCTTGTTTTGAAGAAAAGTTTTCTTGTTTTGAAGGAAAACATGTTTTGTAGAGTCGCCAGTTTGTTTTACAAGAAAACAAACAAAAGATCGTACGAAGAATAATTCAAAAATGAACTATCTTTCATACGTTTGAAACCAGAGTTTAAAAATATACTTTGCTAGGGTTCGGGAACTACGTTACGAATTGGGAAGGTGTTAAGCACCCAATTCACCCTTTCGGTCTCTTAATGGATCATTTATTTAATTCATATTTCAGATATCTTGCAAGTAGTTTAAATTGTTTTCAGAATAGTCCTTCCTGGATAAATTCAATTTAAAACGGTGTTTCGAAATTAGACTCGAGCTTTGCAAGTGCCTACGTATTCATTCATAGAATGAAATCAGAGTCTCGTAGTTCTATTTGTTTGAAAACTATTTTTGTATTTTTGTTTTATTTTGAAAACGTGTCAAAACGAATTTTAGATTTTTTGTAAAATTTTGAAAGAACTATTTTGAAAACAGTGAACTTCTTTGCAAGTTATCTAATTTTCTATATTAAAACTATATTTAAATGCAGTATTGAAATTCAGGAGAGTTGTAGAAAGATGTACCTGATGCGCTTGAAGAAGAGAGACTGCTTGCCTTGATTGCTCCTTTCTCTATGTAGAACTTTCTCTCTCTTAGACTTTTCTCTCACTAGCCTTCTTTCTCACTAACTTTCTCTCTCACTAACTTTCTCTCTCTAGAAATTCTCTAAAAGAAGAGACTCTCTAACAATTTTGACAGAATCTCACCTTATTAAAACACTAGTGAGTGTTGATGATCTCAAATGAGACCTCAAGGGTCCTATTTATAGGGAAATTTCTGCCAAAAATGCTTTGAAAGAAGCCAGTCGCAGGGGGTAACCGCAGGGGGTGCGTCTGGGACTTGCAGTTGGGGCATGCGGTTGGCAGCTGCGGCTAGAGTGTGCGGTTAGGGGCTGCGGCTAGGTGCCAATGGTCAGGGTAGACTTCCAACGGGTCCGAAATTGGAGTCTTTCCTATCAGTCGTCTATATGCATGATGACTCAGGACTAAATACAATATGCCCGTTTTATGAGAAAACGAGTATTCACACGAGAGTCGTGGATTGGGGTGTTCACATTTGGTGATGGGCCGGTGATACACCAGGAGGTTTGGCAGCTGTCTCGGTGTTTTCTATTGTTGGTGCTACACAATTTCTTCTATGCACGCGGCGGAGAAAACTTGCGGCTATGGTGGTTGCCATATCTGAGGTTCTTCGACCAGCTATACACATTTGCATCGGGAGGAGACCTGCTAGCAGTGTTGTATGAGTCGATGGATTTGGTGTGTCGGCACATGGAGCTCAACCATCGTGGACTTGTTAAGCTTTGGGAGGTAATTAATTAAATTATATCTGCAATTGACCTGTATGAATAAAAATATGATGGTTTGTGACAGATGTGGTTTATAGCTCATACCCAGCAGGGTATAGGGCCAATCCAGTAGCACCCCACTCATGCTGATGAGTTTTCGCTATTCCGGCGATTCTATAGTGGTGACATCATTGGAGTATACCGATATCTGACACCGGATCTGAGCATTGGTGACGTGTCTGGGCTTCAATTTAAACAGGGATGAGAAAAATTATGTGTGATCAAATGAAATTATTTTAGTAAAATTTGTAAAAGCTTTACTTATTATATTTTACAAAACAGGTATAGTGGAGCCCATGGCCCGCATTTGTGACCCAGCAGTGGGGGTATGCGAATGCGTTGGCGGTGGCACGTTCGAGGTGACTTTTTGCCCATGAGTATGGAGTTGCGTTCTATTTGGGGGAGCGGGTGATTCGTCAGCATACCCCAGCGTTGGGAGCGGTGGTGCCTACATGGCCTCCAGCGACAATGAGGCGGCCGGGTTTGCTGTCTATAGAGGAGCGAGCGGCGTTCATGGCTGGAGTCCCATGTGAGGGTTTTTTGGTGGAGGGTGATTACGAGTTGTTCACGCAGCAGTATTTAATGAGGGAGATGAAAGGAGTGCGCGGACGAGTATTTTACGCTAGGTATGCGGCGCTTGGGGGAGTTCCATTGTTCATTTAGGGGCAGTTATATATATCCTAGCAGGTGCCTCATCGGCCTGTGCTGGCCCCGAAAAGGCGGGCGAAGGGTATTGCGGATTCGAACAACGAGGATCCAAATGGAGAGAGAGAGGTAGAGCCGCAGCCAGTGGAGGGAGAAGATGAGGAGGCATTGGAGGAGGTGCCATTGGGGAATGGAGATGGTGGGGTCGCGCCTATGGAGCCTAGAGTGGCTGAGGGAGGACCTGCGGCAGCAGCTGTATCACCCGGACGAAGGAGGGGGGGCGAGAGGAGGTAGGAGCCCGAGAGGGGGGAGGAGTCCGGTGTCGAGGCCTCCCATCCCACCAGCCATGTCTAGGAGGACTCCTCAGATGTCTTCAGAGGCGGTAGTAGAGGTGATCGAGCAGTTACGGATGCCGGAGGGGCGAGGATCTTCGGGTCGCGAGTCTGTGTCGGGCTCATCGCCTATGTTTTGGTCGGGGGACATGGATTGGGCTCAACATGTCTCCTTCTCGCCATTGCTGCGTACTCCTGTAGGGTCTCTTGGCGCCGGGTCTCTTGGCTTGAGACCCTACTCATTATCTACCCCTTCGTCAGGTGCTGCGCGCAGTATTATTTTTCGAGAGATATGAGAGATATCATCTCGCTTGGGGGCGAAAGCGGGCATTGGTCAGGTTCTGGCAGGTGAGGAAGGTGACAAGGGGAAGGGGATGAAGGTGGCCCCAGAGTCTGAGAGGATGGAGGAGGCTGATGAGGATACCACCCAGTGGGTGGAGGAGTTGGCGGAGCTGAGGCTGGCGCGTCACATGCTGGCGGTGCGTCGACATCTTATTCGATCCCTGAGTACCTGAGGGATATTCCCTATAAGGATTTTGGGCGGCTTAAGCAGTATCAGATTCCTGACGTTCCGGTGAAGGATGAACAGATGGGGGCCTTGGCGCATGTCTCGGACGAGGAGATATGGTTATTTAAAAAGTTTTCAAAGTATGATACATATGCAGTGTTTATAAATAATGATGAATGACATGATTGTTTTTTGACCGATGGGTTTATTCCGACTTCGAGAGGTGGCCGAGTTACAGAGGTGCTACTTCAACGCTGACGGGTTGTTGACTTTCGCGACCCCTTTCCCAACAGAGTACATGGGGAGGTATAATAGACGTTTGGCCGGTGATACGATAGCTACTTATCAACCTTCTCGTTCGCGGTCCCGATCGGCGGCGCCTTCATAGTCTGTTCAGCAGTCGGGCCGTATTTATAGGCTCGCTCCTCCTCCTCAGGGTCATGGTCGCATAGCTTCGGAGAGTCCAGCGGAGGGTGTTGGCGAGACGAAAGCGAAGCGCTCGCGCACGATGGATCCTCCCCTTTCCCCTCAGCGTTAGAGATGATAGTTTTGATGGAGACATAAATACAGGATCGTTTGATATTGCGTATAGATTGAACAAACAATTTTTTGCTAAAACCCTATTAGAATAAAGGGATTTCACCTCTGTGGATCATGTAGAGGATCCATATGAGGAGACTAGGGTTTGAAAGCATCAGATTGCAATTTGGTCAGATTTTTTAATTCTCACTGGGCTGCAAAAATCGATTATTTTCGCCAACGAAACGAGTTTTGATCGTCCTGATTTTTCACGCATAATTGTAACTTTGCGTTCCGAACGACATATCCAAAAATCAACCCGATCCAACGGTGCGATCAAAAGTTACGATTGATTTACGACTGCTGTGCTAAAAAACCTAAAAATCTTCTATCGTATTCCTTCCGCCATCAAATCTTGCACCGAGTGTGGGCCACGGTATCACCAAGATTTTTTCCTCACTCAATAGAACAAACCCTAACTCATGAGAATTATTGTTATATTGAGAAGAGATAAGGCCGATGTATACATAAGGCTACGATAGGGACCTTAAGGAGAAATAAGTGTTTGGGCTTCCTATGGAAAGTTGGAATCCTAATTCCACTATGAATTAGTTCCTTCCATAAATTATAATTCACACCACTAAAGAATTATAATTGCACTCCCGTCCTTATCTCAAAATTATATTTCGAGCTCCTTATTATTAAGTACTACTCCCCACGTTAAGATTACAGATAACCGTCATTTAAATTAAATTACTGACAATTATATTTAAATGACTTCTTAATCCTTGAGCCTACCACTTAACTTATTTGACATGTCGGATTAACATAATCCACCTGCAAGGTTTGACATGATCAAAACTTATAAGTTTCTCAAGGGGCTATCATCAATCCCTAAACCGGGATGTGAATTCCGTCAATAATTAATATTCATCATACATGTAGTGTCTTCATCTAATTCACGAAGATTATTGATCCATAAATGAATCTTACTCTTAATAAGTCAAAACAACAAACACTACATATATATATGTTTATTAATTATTTCAAAATTAAGAGCATAAGTAATCATAATAACCATGGAATTTTAAATTGTTTTATATAGTCAGTATAAAAACAATTAACCCAAACTAGTCTTATTCAATACACACAAAGTGTACTAGCACAACGAGTTAAAACTATATAAACTATTAAAACTTGTGCTACAATCCTACTGATAAGTGTTCAATTCCATCTAAGATTGTGAACCATTAAACTTATATTCCACAAGAACCGATGATATGATCTTCTGTGTGTAAGCTATACTCTACACACTAAATCATCTACTATATGGAATAAAAGACATACACATGCACAATATTTAAATAAATAATATATATAATATATATTATATATCATACTTTATGGGCAACCATTGCCCATAAAGATTCTCATTAAAATAGCAAAACCATATTTATAATATATCCAAACCAACAAGAAAATTATGGCTTTTAGTATATCACTCTAACAATTTTTGATGGTTTTATAATGGTTTTTTATGTTAGTTTTAGGTTTTTGAGAAAAACTTTTTAATTTAATGGTTAATTTGAATGTATGTGTTTTTTTTAATAAGTGGTTATTTAAGTTATTAGTTACTGCGACTGGTTTTAATTATGAATAAAGTATTTATGGTTTTGAAGGAAATAAGTTTGTGCGTGATGTAATGTGAATGTTATAAAAGTATTGCGAATGTGTTCTGGAAAAAAATGGTTACTTAACATATTTTGGCAATATTATTACGAACTAAATTGAGAAAATTTGTTAATTATATGTGTTAGCAAAATTACTACGAATTTATGAAAGAAAATGGTTAAGTGAAATTGTTGGCAATGTTATTATAAATTTAATTATGAAAATGGTTAAGTACATATGTTGGCAAGTAATTATCAAATCTATATGCATGTAATAATAGATCGTTCTTCCTGAATAAAGTCTGGCAATAATAGCATCTTGATGTATTATGAAGAAAGTTTGGAAAAAATGAAAATTTTGACAAAGGGGAGGAGCCAACCACAGGTGCCAACCGCATGGCGGAGCCGTAAGGTTGGGAGCCAACTGTACGGTTGGTAGGCAGCTGTACAGTTGGTAACAAGCCTTGCGGTTGGCCTGTACCTTTTGCTATAAATAGAGCGCGAATTTATCCTTTTTTCCCCATTGTGCTCTATATCCTTTCCATCTTTCTAGCCTAAAAATAGTTCTTCTTTGTCTGCCACTTTGTCTACCTTTCGCACCAGTGGTGCTTTCCCTTTTGTCCGATTTTGTGCCTTTAGCCGAGGCTGATTGTGGCCTTAACTGGGGTGACCTGAGCCATCTTCATCGCCGGTGTTCTCACGAGATCAACTGGTCTTTCCTGCTAGGTCTTGCTGAGTTTTGGGATCCAGAGGATCACTGTTTTTGCATCGGGTTAGATGAGCTATGCCCGACGATTGTGGAATTCACACTACTGATGCGCCAGGAAGTTTTATGGCCGCTGGCATCCCTGCGAGATGCCAGG
Source organism: Lonicera japonica (assembly GCA_021464415.1). Lineage (NCBI taxonomy): Eukaryota > Viridiplantae > Streptophyta > Magnoliopsida > Dipsacales > Caprifoliaceae > Lonicera > Lonicera japonica. Next base: position 157,862 of record JAKCWG010000271.1, read on the forward strand.
AGCCCTCGAGTTATGTTGGCCGAGCTGCTGGGTTTGGGGGAGAGTGAGTGCCGGCCTATGATAGTAGATGGACGGCTTCATCTACGTCGCTTGGTGGATTTTTTCATTCATCATGGTGATGATCCGGCTTACTATTCAGGTTGGACTTCTGCTTGTATGATTTTTTCTTTTTCTCAGATGCTCTTGGTTACCGGAGATGCTATTCTCGTGGACCCCCTGATTATCTGGGTCATAGCCGAGGCTAGACGCGGTCATTTAGTGACTCCTATTTTGTTGGCGGAGTCACTAAATGGCTTGGATGCCTTGGTTCATTCTTGGGTTGAGCATTTTCGAGGTAGTCCATATTTGCTATACATGTGGGTGACTGAGAGATTCCGATATCTAGAGCCCCGTCTTTCTTGGGATTCTCGGGATTTCTTTCTTCGTTCTGATTATGCTCTGATTCACCGCTTGTCATCATTTGATTGGGCCGTCCGTTTTTCTGAGTCTTCTTCTTCGATTCGTTGGGAGGTTCCGTGGTGGCATATGAGGACGATGATTATGAGCATGGGTGGGCAGAACTACCTTTGGTTTTGTGGATTGAGAGAGTCATCTTTCTATATACCCGGGTGGTTGACGAGACAGTTTGGCGTCCCTTTGAGTGTGCCCCTTCCATTGAGAGACTTCTCTTCTGTGGCTCTTCCCATTACCCTGAGGTTGGAGACGACTCTACGAGGTTTGTGGTCTACCCGCTATACTCGACGATTCCATGGGGCAGAGGTTGGTATTACCCAGGGGACTCGTTTTGATGTCGTGTTGCACATTTGGCGTCGTGTTCGTCAGACCATTAAGCATTAGCCTATGATGATGAGATGGTTTCGGTTCGCGGATACACGAGTGATAGATGAGACGGTTCTTGCTTCATATCATGCCATGGAGCGAGAGAGGATCTTGTATGCTGCTACTGATTGACAGGTTGATGATTGATGGTTAGATTTGATGGATGGCTTCTTCTTGAAAGCGTTTTGTGTTTAGGTAGGTTAAAGGTATAGGAAAATTATGTAGGCAAGGATGTAAGTATGTTTGATGTAGGTTGTTTTGTATGAAAGAACTTCGGTTATATATGGAAAATCTCTTTCTGCCCTTTTTTGCCTCTAAACGAATGGATGTTATTATAAGGAATAGACCAGGCCTGAAATTTTAACTCAGGTTGCCTATGTTTCCCCAGATGATGATCTTTTTTTTTTCAGGGATCAGGTCTTCGTAGTTCATGTATACAACTTTACTGATAATATTTCTTCAGTCGATCGAGGTTGACTGGTGAGTTTAATTCTTGGCCATTAATATCGGCAAGGAGAACAACACCCCCGAATAGTACTTTGGTAACAATGTAAGGGCCTATCCATTTTGGCGAGAATTTTCCTCGTGGGTCTCGAGCCGGTTCATGAATTTCTTTGAGTACTAAGTCTCCAACTTTGATGCCTCTAACTTAAATTTTCTTATTAAAGGCTTTTGCGACACGCTTTTGGTACCCTTGATGTTGATACGAAGCTTTCAATCGTTTTTCATCGATCATTGCCAATTCCTCATATCGAGCCATTATCCAATCACTTTCAGTGACTTGATTTTCTAAGATAACCCGTAAAGAGGGTATTTCCATTTCCACTAGCAAAACCGCTTCCATTCCGTATGTGAGGGAGAAAGGTGTTGATCCCGTAGAAACTCTCTCAGTAGTACGATTCCCCCAGAGTGCATATAGGAGTTTTTCGGGCCAATCTCTGTCGGATTTCACCATCTTACGAATAATGTTCTTTAAATTCTTGTTAGCAGCCTCAACAGCCCCATTAGTTTGTGGACGGTAAGGGGAGGATTTGTGGCGTTTGATTCCGTATTCTTCCATAATCTCGTTAGCTTCACCCTCAAAGTGTGTCCCATTATCGGATATGATTTCATGTGGTACGCTGAATCGGCATATGATGTTGTGTCGGATGAATCAAGCTACCTTCTTAGCATTTATATCCTTGTAGGATTCAGCTTTGACCCATTTGGTGAAGTAATCGATAGCAACTAAGATGTATTCGTGCCCATTGCTTCCTTTTGGTGAAATCTTACCGATGATGTTAATACCCCAGATAGAAAATGGCCAAGGAGATGTCATAGGATATAATTCTTTTGGAGGGAGCTTCTGTGCTTTGGCGTATATTTGGCATTGATGACAACCTTTGACATATTCAAAACAATCTCATGTGTGGGCCGCATTCTCCACTATGGATTTGTTCCATCATTTCTTGAGACTCTTCCTCGTCGAGGCACTGAAGGTGTATACCATCGTCATTTCTTTGGTATAATTTTCCCGCACAAATGATAAATCGGGATGCTAGTCGGCGAAGTGTGACCCGAGTGGCTTTGTCGATATTTGGTGGATATTCATTGTGCTTGATGCCAGATATCATAATACCAAACACTTGGTTTAACCACGCTTCCACTTTCAACATCTAGTGATAGACAGAATACGGGGTTTGCCCGCTTCTGAATTTGGATCTGAATTTTTTCTTTCTCCCCAAAAATTTCAATCATTGAGGCCAGAGTAGTAAATGCATCAGCGAAGTTATTCTGCGTTCTTGGGATATAGAAGAATTCAATACAATCAAATTTTTCGGATGTTTCTTTGAGTTAGGTTAAAAAGGGTACAAGTTTTTCCTCTTTGATCGTCCACTTTTTCAGAATCTGATGAATAATGAGGGCGGAGTCCCCAAACACCTGGATCTTGCGAACCCCTCTTTGTAAAGTAATTTCCAATCCAACGATGCAGGCTTCGTATTCCGCGATGTTGTTAGTACAAGGAAATTCTAAACGAAAAGACATGGGGGCATGGGTATGATCGGGCGAAATCAATAAGATCCCAATTCCGTTTCCATTTCGATTACAAGCACCATCAAAGTACATTTTCCATTCATCATCTTCCGCAATCTCCATGATACCTTCATCGGGGAACTCAAATTCCTGTAGCTCGGTATCGATGATAAGGTTTCCTGCTAGATGATCTGCTATGACTTGCCCTTTGATGGCCTTTTGAGTTATGTACGAGATATCGAACTCTGAGAGCGAAAACACCCATTTAGCCATTCTATTAGTCAGTAACGGCTTCTCGAACAAGTATCGCAAGGGATCCAGGCGAGAGATTAAGATTACAGAAAAAACCAACATGTAATGCCGCAATTTTTGGGTGGTCCAAACCAATGAAGCACATGATTTCTCTAAAGCCGTGTAATTTTGTTCTCTCGGAGAAAGCTTTTTGCTGAGATAATATATTGCTTGTTTAGTTCTTGTTTTCAACAAATGTTGTGCTAATATTTCCCCTACCGACAAGTTATTGACTGACATGTATAATATCAACGGAATGCCCACTTGGGGAGGTGCCAAGACTGGTGGGCTGGGCAAGTATTGTTTGATCTTATCAAATGCTTCTTGACAATGCTTGTTCCATTGCCCATCTGAGTTCTTTTGAAGCAGTTTGAAAATCGGCTCACATGTTCGAGTCAGTTGCGAAATGAATATGCTTATGAACTGTAATCTCTCGAGAAAACCCCGTATTTCCTTCTCAGTTTGAAGAACTGGCTTTTCTTGAATAGCTTTGATTTTTTCCGGATCGACCTCGATTCGCTTTTTACTTACTATATACCCCAGCATTTTGCCTTTGGTGACCCCGAATACGCATTTTTGAGGATTCAACCACATCTGAAATCAGATAAGTCTTTCAAAGAAGATTCGAAGAGTTGCGAAATGGCTTTCTCGATTGAGGGATTTGATAATCATGTCGTTGACGTACACTTCTACTTCCTTATGGATCATATCATGGAACAAGGTAGTTACCGCTCGCTGATATGTGGCCCCAGCATTTTTCAACCCAAATGGCATGATGATATAACAATAAGTACCCCATGGCATGATGAAGGCTGTCTTTTCTTGATGATCAAGGTGCATTTTAATCTGATTATACTCGAAAAATTCGTCAACGAATGATTTTAGAGCATGATTTGCAGTGTTGTTGACAATAAGGTTGATATTTGGCAGTGGAAAATCATCTTTTAGACAGGCGGCGTTCAGATTGCGATAATCAACACAAACCCGTACTTTTTCGTTGGATTTTGGTACCGACACTATGTTAGCCAGCCATGTATGGTATTCAACGACCTATATGAACCCGACATCCAATTGTTTCGTCACTTCTTCCTTTACCTTTAGTGACCATTCAAGTATTAATTTTCTTAACTTTTGCTTGACAGGTTTACATTCGGGTTTTGTGTGTACTTCATGCAACACAATGTTGGTATCTAACCCTGGCATGTCAGCATATTACCAAGCAAAAACATTGACGAATTTTTTCAACAATTTTTCTAATTCTATCTTTTCATTGTTACTTAATTCAGCCCCAATTTTTATTTCTTTTTTGTCATCACTAGTACCCAAGTTTATTGTGATTATGTCCCCTTCAATAGGTTGCATTCTTTGCTCATCATTCAAATTCTCATTCATCACTTCCATATCAAGAATCATAGTAAGGGGACAATTTTATTGATAGAAATATCATTTTGTACAAAATACACATTCTAATTCTTGTACATCTCTATCAATATTATTTTATTTCTTCTTGTATTTCTTATTTTCTTCAATCGAACGTATGAGGTGTACAGGGTCCCCAAGGTAATCTTCTTCAATTGCCATTACCTCGAACATATTTCCCAGCATGTCTTCTTCTTCTAGCGGCTCGACAGGCGGCTGGGTGATGTTTAACTGAGATGAGAAGGTGTGAGTAAAACCCTCACTGATATACAGATCTTCCTCGAAGAAGATTTCTAACCCCGGTTGTCTTTTTCCTTCTTTATTTACCCATGGTTCTTGAAATCCGCAATAAGGAAAATCTTCACCCTCTTTCACGAACTACCCATTTAACAAGCTATTGGTGAATATGGTGCTTTTTACTCGGTTATCATCTCCTATATACCCTAACCCAGCAAGAAGACTCGGTTGTTGGTATGGCTCGATTATTTGTGCAATTCCGGCCTTATATTTTCCCAGACCAACTCTAGGTAAGAATTTCATCTTCCTCATCATTTGTACCACATGCGTGTTCATTGTTGACATGTCATCAGGAGGTAGATATTTCAGTTTCTGGGTGGTAAGAGCTTGTACTTTTGGTTCGCATGAAAATCCCCCGAGTTGGACATCTTGGCTACCAATTCCCAATACAGGAGATTTTTTGGCACTATTGTTCTTTCGGAATCTCCTTTAATGAGAATGATATCTCTGTTGAAAGGTATTTTTATCTTTTGATGAAGGGAAGAAGGGAGCACCCCAACTTCATGCAACCAAACCCTGCCCAATAACAAATTGAAGCTCAACGGAATATCGATGACTTGAAACTCGGTCGTAAATGTAGCCGGTCCCATCTTCATACCCGGCATGATAGAACCCAATACTTCTCGTTTAGTATTGTTATATGCTCGAACTGTAACCGGTGATTCTTCTAGTGTGGTCAAATCGATACCCAAACGGACAGCAGTCTTCAAGGGCATACGTTAATCGTAGAACCATTATCGACGAGAACATATGGTATAAACATTCCACAGGCCATGACAATGATATGTAAGGCTTGGTTATGATCCCGGCCAAGTAGTGATAGGTCTTCGTCAGAGAACCCGAGCATCTGTTTTTGCACCCCCATCAAAGCGATCATTGATGTTAATTCGTTCGAGGTAGCTTCAAAAGGAATGACTGATTCGTCTAGCATTTTCATCAACGCCACACGGTGCGGCTTGGATGCCACCAAGAGTCCCCAGATTGAGATTTGGGCTTGTGTTTTCTTTAATTGTTCCACAACACGCCCTTCTTTCGGATCTTTTGCTGGTTCTTTGAAAGGAGTAGTAACAATAGGTTGCTTGGCAGTTGGTGGTTGGTATACTCTCCCAGAGCGAGTCAACTGTTAGACCGATGTTGCTACCGGATCACTTATATATTCAGGTGTTTCAATGGAGGCGCCTTCTTTTTGGCTTGAGAGACTTTGTTCCAGTCGAAGGCGATTATATTTACTTGTGAGGGGTACTTGCTTTGGTAGATACCCTTCCTTATTATTTTTCCACGGCCATATCCGAGTCCTTGTCGTCTCGGGTTGTCTTTAAATTGCGAAAAGTAAGGGATTCCCTGGTTTGCTTCCCGAGCCCAAGTCCTGGTATAAATTTCATTTGTTCCATCCATCCTATAATTTTTGGATTGACCATTTCTTATGATTGCAGAGTAGAAGTTTCATCAACGCATAATCCCAATAACGTTTCATCCTCGGCTCCCTTGACAATGTTCTGGGATTTTTCAGGATCATGTTTGATAACAGTAGGTGAAGGCTTTGAATAGCCAAATTTCAACACTTCAACGTTTCCCACGTCCAACAGGCTTGATCAAAGATACAGGATCTGGCAAGTCTACATCATCTTCAAGGCATTAATTTTGATGATTGGGAAGAGGATTCCTTGCAACATTTGGGGCTGAGGGTCAAGTATTCTTTTGTATCAATTAGGTTTTGAATAGCATGTCGCAGAGCCATGCAACTGTTAGTAGTGTGACCGAATCCTTAATGGTACTCGCAACGTTCGTTCATATTTTAATCGGGCGGTATTTGTTGTGGTAACGGTCTTGGGTTCATGGGATATATTATCCCAACTTCTTTCAACTGTTCGTATACCTTTCCCAAAGGTCCCGACAACTGTGAAAAGTATCTAGCTCAAGATCGATTCAGGTCAAATGTTCTAGGGTTGTTGTTGTTGTTGTTGTTGTTATGGTACCCAGGTGCAGAGTAATTCCCGATATTCTTCGTAGGGTTCCGATCATAGCACTGTTGGTATAACCCCTACCATAAGACCCGTAAAAGGTGACTTGATTTATGGCTGAAGTAGAGGTCTTCTTGTATTGTAACGTGGACTTCTTGGTTTCAGCTTGCCTAGCTAACTCTTCTTCAATCTCATGACCCACATGAAGTAAAGCCTTGAATCTACCAAAGAATTGGTGTCCCATCTAAGCCCGAATTTCTGGCTTCAAGTTCTTAACAATCACTCCAGTTGTTCTTCCTCATCGAGATGTTCCACCATTTGTGCCGCTAATTCCTCCATCTTGTAAAAAACTCACTAATGCTCTCACTTTCCTTTTGCTTAGCCATTTTTAGATGTTCTTGTAACCTTGAGCTCTTCATTACTTTTATATTGAGACATAAATCTTGAACGATAGCGGACCATGATCTGACACTGTGTTTCTCAAGATTCAAAAACCAACTTTGGGCTGGCCCCGCTAGGATGAAAGGAATTGGCTAATTCCGTCTCACCAATATCGTAAATCCTCATTGATCGAACGTAGGACTTCAAATGAGCTTCAGGGTACAAGTTGTAGCTTTGCATCTCGGTTAAGTCATTCGACCTTTCAGCCACCTTTTGAGTAAGTGCCTTCAACTGTTCCTTGAGTTCAGACAGATCTTTATCCCCTCGATATGTTTCCATCGGTGATGGACCTTCCCCTTGAATGCTCACTGGCGATCTTACCGGTTCATAATACGGATCCTGATAAGGTTCATGGGTTGGTTGTATCGGCGGAGGGGCTTGATCGATTGGGTCCTGTTGTAACCAATTACTAACCGGATCATGTATAGCCTTTGGTTGGTTTAACTGTTCGAACAGAGGTGGTACTTTGGTGTGAACTAAGAGTGGTGGTGTTGGTGGAATAACCGGGGCTTCTCTTGCTGGTTTAGTCATGCGTTCCTTGGCCAACTCTTCCAGTTTGGCATGGGTATTTTGATTTTCAGTTAAGAGCATGGCCATACTTTGACTCAGATTCATCAACATCTTATACACACCTCGGAGTTAGGTAATGGAACGTTCCATTTCCACTTGTGCTGGCTAGGTTTGGGTCAGTATTCAGAGGCGAAGTGTGATGAAGCGGTAAACCCCCCACATTATTATTCTGAGGTACCCCCTGGTTCGGGTAAAAAGGAAGGGGGTGGCGGATCCACTGCATTATTGAATTGGTTGTTCGCATTCCTGTTCAGTGTATTCTGATCCATGTTTTCGGAGGAGTCTGGTCTGACAAGTCTCCTCCCGGTACTATCTCTTCCAGCCCACGCAGAGGCCAGGATGGAATGGATATCTGATGCGGGAGAAAAGGACAAACCCAATCGCGCGCATTTTCCCGGAAAATAAACACTATATATCACTTAGAAATTGCTGGACCTTATCCAGAAATACATCGATCGGGATGACGCTAAGCACACAAAAAGTTTTTTTTTAGGTGAGATCAAAAAACAGACCAATAGTGACAACTTGAGAGCCTCGTATAGAGGTAGGGTAGGAACAAAGTTCCATAGGTTCCCTGACCATCTATAGTTTTGAATTTTTTTTAAGAAAATCATTTGAAAACCACGGGAAGTTCTCTCCTCATGAGTTGTTTTATTCATGGAATTAGCGCTAGGAAAATTACAAAGATTTCGATTCTGAATTTTTACGGCGAAGATTGGACAGCCTCCAGCCGTACTTGTTGGAACCGCAATGTTATAAATAACAGGGCCCTTGCTTGTTAGATTCTCACGACTGTTGGTCATTAAAATAATGCAGAAAATCTTTGTGTTCTAAGCTGACTCCCCTATATGCAAGCGTGGTTGAATTAGGTAAGGTTTAAGGCTCCCTCATGTTTGGCAAGTCTTACGATATACCTCAAGAGCACAGGTATTGAATAAGGACTTTTGACATACTTGTTGGGATGTGGTGTTCTGTCACTCTATTATACTCGGTAAGTTTACTTGGCCAAGGGAGAGTTGTTCCAGGCGCTTTTGGCTAGTGCAGACCCCAAGTCCGCGGCTAGTTACGACTTTGGCCCCGAGGTTGATAGGGTAAGTTCACACTCGCGAAAATGCATGATAAGACGTGTGGTGGCGAAATAACAATATGGCAGTTCATTATTGATCAATGCTTAGGGTTTGTTATGATAATTTCAACAATTTAATTATGAAAAA